>CM074189.1:30473893-31073893 GCA_037179385.1 Holothuria scabra
GTAATTTTTACATCTCCATACAAGTCACAGTCAGGTTTAATACAAACCCCTCTCAAGAGGTGGGTTGATATGAGCCAAATGACCCATTAGTGAAGAATGTACAACATATGCAGAGCTGGCAATGACCTACCAGCAGCTTGGAAAAGGGCCCTAGAAAATTTTTGGTGGCAGTAAAGCAAATTATTGGGTGGAACATTCTGCTTAAACACCCATACAATCTTTCTAAGAATGGCCAGTTACGCCCTTTAGATTTTTTATTGACAAACTGTATAATATACACTGCTACATACAAACAAATGGAGTCAATTAAGTGACAAATCAAAGGTTAAATCTGCCAAGTAAAGTACACATTTGAGTGAAATACAGAGAGAAAAAAAACACACTTTAGGCAAGAGACACTCAACAATAGTAGGACACTTAACACAGTAAACCTGTGCAAGGATCACAATATTGTGTCACAAAGGAACATGACAAGTATTCCCCATTACCTACTTTTACCTGATTTGCCAATGGCAACTCGGGTATACGGATCTGGCCATTCACTGATTTTTGAGGGTTGGGCAGGGGGGCACCCATTGGTCCAGCACAGCTTTTCAGTGAGTCATGTATGGGTAACATTATACGATACAAGTTTTAAGGAGTCAAGATTAGATTCATGTCTGCCTCGTAGATCTGCTGCACTGAGCTAAGAGGATTAGTTGTGGTTGGAGTTTTTCTAAGTTCCTAATAATGGGCATTCCCCATAAGAGGGGCACATCAAAGGAATCTTTAATTTAACCAATAGAAATGTAATCCAACTAAAAATCAACGACTTTTGAGACAAATATTTTAAAAAATTAAACTATCAAGAAACTATTCCAGGTGATTATGCCACAGCTCAGCATTATCTGAAAGGTGGTTGGGAATTAAAAATTAACTTAAAAAAAATATATTGGCATGCTACCTTAATACCAGATACAAACAAATATTTAATTTCTATTCTTTTTCTTTATATTTTAGCCAATGCTCTCCTCAACTAATGGTTTTCAGTCATTGAACAATTTAAATCATTCTAATTTCTTTGCACTTTAATTAATTTGACCTTCTTTCTTACACTACACGGGGAATTCTTTCCGAGTACTTCAAAGAGCCAAAATTGTGAAAGTGCATCTTGGTTCTGGAGTTAATGCTATGGTTGATGGTTGCCAGGCTACTGCTTATCATGACAGTGTAGATTTGTACAGTATGAGAGATGATATGATAGAACCAGAAAGCCAAAAGGCTTAGTGATTCCTTGCTGCTGAAATGTAAGGCCTTTTTTCACATTGACATTGCTTTGCAATGTTTTTCAATTAACAGGGCTCCATAATGTGCCCACAAAGTACACATGCAAGGCATCGAATCTGCCTACATTGAGATCCGCGTTGCCCGTCGTGAACCCAAATGACATTTGACCTCCACCAAAAACTTCTGGGACCATGTATTCACTATGTGCCATCTACATGACAAGTTACAGGACCCTACAAGTGACCTTTCTTGAAAGACTGTGAAGGAAAGCTTGTCAGGCTTTGAACATGCTGACTCAAAATGAACTTTGACCTTTGGGAAAATCAATAGGGATCATCTGCTAAATATGACCAATCCACACAATAAATATGAGATTAGTCACAATTACCCTTCTTGAGATACTGTGTTTACAAGCAATTTCTAAAGAATTTACCTTTTGACCTCTCGTGACCCCAAATGACCTTTGACCTCCACGAAAATCGATACGGGTCATCTACTCAATATGACCAACCCACACACCAAATATGAGCATAGTCACATGTACCGTTCTCGAGTTATCGTGTTTATGAAGTTTTCACCTTTTGACCTCTCATGACCCCAAATGACCTTTGACCTCCACGAAAATCGATAGGGATCATCTACTCAATATGACCAACCCACACACCTAATATGAGCATAGTCACATATACCGTTCTTGAGATATCGTGTTTACGCAGTTTTCACCTTTTGACCTCTGGTGACCCCAAATGACCTTTGATCTCCACCAAAAACAATAGGGATCATCTACTCAATATGGCCAATGCACACACCAAATATGAGATTAGTCACACTTACCCTTCTTCAGATACCGTGTTTACGAGCAATTTCTAAGGAATTTACCTTTTGACCTCTCGTGACCCCAAATGACCTTTGACCTCCACGAAAATCGATACGGATCATCTACTCAATATGACCAACCGACACACCAAATATGAGCATAGTCACATGTACCATTCTCGAGTTATCGTGTTTACGAAGTTTTCACCTTTTGACCTCTGGTGACCCCAAATGACCTTTGATCTCCACCAAAAACAATAGGGATCATCTACTCAATATGGCCAATGCACACACCAAATATGAGATTAGTCACACTTACCCTTCTTCAGATACCGTGTTTACAAGCAATTTCTAAGGAATTTACCTATTGACCTCTGGTGACCCCAAATGACCTTTGACCTCCACGAAAATCGATACGAATCATCTACTCAATATGACCAACCCACACACTAAATATGAGCATAGTCACATGTACCGTTCTCGAGTTATCGTGTTTACGAAGTTTTCACCTTTTGACCTCTGGTGACCCCAAATGACCTTTGATCTCCACCAAAAACAATAGGGATCATCTACTCAATATGGCCAATGCACACACCAAATATGAGATTAGTCACACTTACCCTTCTTCAGATACCGTGTTTACAAGCAATTTCTAAGGAATTTACCTATTGACCTCTGGTGACCCCAAATGACCTTTGACCTCCACGAAAATCGATAGGGATCATCTACTTAATATGACCAATGCACACACCAAATATGAGCATAGTCACATGTACCGTTCTCGAGATATCGTGTTTACAAAGTTTTGACCTTTTGACCTCTCGTGACCCCAAATGACCTTTGATCTCCACCAAAAACAATAGGGATCATCTACTCAATATGACCAACCTACACACCAAATATGAGGTTAGTCACACTTACCCTTCTTGAGATATCGTGTTTACAAGCCAAAGCGTCACATACACACACACACACATACATACACACACACACACACACACACACACACACACACATACACACGACATCACCATCGCATAGATTCCTTGCCTGCCTTCGGCAAGGAATCAAAAAAATGTTTCACAGCAAAAAAGAAAGGTGACATATGACCTTTGTCTCTTACTACAACAATCAGAAAAACCAAATTGCAACAGCAGTCACAAGGCATTGTGGGATACAGTTTTGTTGTGCATAATTCTTGTCAATGACACTTTACTTAAGGGCAGGAGCAGTCATCTCAAACTGAAGAAGTGTAGTAGACTGTCCAGTTTCATGATTGGCTGTTGGGAGTCATGTGACATTGTTTTTTTTTTCTTCAAATGTGAAATTTACCAGAAATAACTGCTTGGTTTATACCTTGAATATGCAATAGTAAAGTCATAAAATGTCATGAAAGATACTTTGAAGAGAAATAAGATGAAAATAATGTTATTTAGCTTTTTCTTCAAAATAAGTTAGGGGGGGGGGGGAGGAGGACTCTCTTTACCTTTAAGCAAAAAATAAAGCATACCAACAATCAGTCCCATAATCTTTTGCAATCGCTTTTTGGAAAATGGTCGGCTCAGTTTTGTAAATAACATATGCAATGCCAAAGGTATGCTGATTCAGGCAACCTATTAAAGGACTGGGGGTTGTAGAATATGCCCATGGTATTCCCCTTCTGTTGTAAGGGGTGTTAAAGGGATGGTCATGCACCAAATATAAACTGTATTTGAAACAGGACTTCGAACTCAAACCAACTCAACCTTTTTACTGTATCTAGCCAACACTATATAACACATTTGTGATGGTGTGTCATTAAATTTTAAATCAGAAGCTAACTAACCCTTTAAATGCCAGATAAATACTTTGAATGCCTCCCAAGATACATCAAAATGTCACAAAGGAAGAGGGTAGCACTACTGTTAAACACTGCAGTGAACATCTAGAAGCTTGGCATTGAAAGCCTAATTCTATCACCCCAAACAGTACCAATTCTCCTAACCTTCTTACTTAAGCCCTTCCCACACTTGTCTGAAATTCATGCTCATCCAAACACAATCTCCAATTACATTGCTTCAGGAGGAGTATAGAAAAGCTCAATGTGTATAATCAAAACACTCTCAGTACAGTTCATGCTGTGTAATGTAAGCTTTGGTTTTCTGTATTGTTTGAATTAGCAGTCAATCAACAAGCAGAGCCATTTGAGCTTTTCTGTTTCCCCCTATAAGAAGTGTAGTTTGGGGTGAGAGGACTGGCCCTTTAAATGCCAGCATACAAAAAGTACCATCACAAACAGGGATGATGCTAATGGGAATGGGGAAGTGCAGGGGAGTGGGACCATGAACCTAGCTTTCCCTTCTTAAATGTTGCTGCCATAGACACTACTCTTGAAAACATTTCTGATATGAAGTTATGTTTTCATAACCTTTGGGACCACAAACCCTTCCTCCGTCCCGATCTGGGCACTCTCAAGGTACATTATGCATTCTAGCTGATGAAATATAGAAACTTATTATTAGATAGAAAAGATATGTATTTGGTTACTACAATGCACCAGAGTATGAAGAAAGTAAAGGGGTTTTTATTGAACAATGTAAAAGCATCACATGAAATAGCCCTTACTAAAACTGCCTACTACTAAATGTTTCAAAACCCAATTTTGGGGTGATAAGTCAGGTTTTTACTTGATCTCGCCATCCTCAGTTTATAGCCACTTCAATGCTTAAAGGGTTTTATAATATTTTTTTTATTGATATTAGGGTTGGAGTGGCTATAAACTGTAGGTGTAAACATCAAGTGAAAACGCAACTTAGATGCCCAAAAGTCGGGTTTGGACTGTTTAGTGATTGGCAGTTTTGGTAAGGGCTATTTCATGTAATGAGAGCAGAATACTGCAGGTCAAAGTTGATGGCATTCCAGTTGGTACACCAAGCATGCATTCTAATGCTACAAAGGTTAGGTTATCTGACATGCATAAAATAAAATTAAGACTTTGCCTTGTGTTAGTGATCTACATAACGCTGCAATCATTGCTGCCTACGTGATGCATAAAAACAAAAGGAGAGAGAAGAACATAAATTAATAGTTATTCTAATATGTTATATAATCTGTAAGCTGCAGGGACTAGGCCTGTGTTTACACCCGGCAACATGCATGTTATAAGTGTGGTTATAATCCAAACATTTAAAGGTTGCACACCACTAAATATAGATCTATGGAGAATACTTTGAAGGATTTTATACATGGGTGGCCATCTTGTGAGGCTGGGAAAGATGGGGAGCAGGGGCCATGTCCCCTCAGTATTTGAGAAATTACATTAAGTTTGCTTTTTTCACACATTATTTTTTTTTTAAATGAGGTAATGCACCCCCTGTCCCCCCCCCCCCCCGGGAATAATTTATCCAGTATCGCATCGCAATTTGCTACACAAACAGGCCAAGTTGCTACACAAATGAAAAATTGTGTAGCTACTTTTTGGGTACATAACCCTTACATTTTTACAATGTGTGAAAGACCTCAAAAACCTTCAAAACTGCTATGCAAAATTTGAATGCTAAATTATTTCCTACCCCCTCTTCCCTTCCAAATATTGAGAAAAAGTCTCCACCAAATATGTAAAAATGTAGCACCATGCTCTTTTTTCCAAAAATAGAGAAAACTGGATGAATTTTAAGTCTCTCTTTGCTTCGTACCTTTGTGTTACAAAAAATGACATTTGAATGAAGCAAAAACTTGGGAACCACCACCATTTTATTCAACCTCTCTGAGACTAAAATCTCAATGGTTACGGTTCATATAGTGGTGTGCTACCTGAACAAGTATGGCATTAAATTTCGATTGCTGTTTGCCATTAGGTCAAGTCATATGACAAGCAAGTTTAATTATGAGAACTCCATGATGCAAATATGACAACACTTATGTCAGAATACTATACTTGTACGTAAACAGCAGAGAAGTGCTCATGTAGGCACCATGTCAAATCCGTAGGCTGCAGCTGACTCAGCTTGGCTGCACCCAGGTTGAAAACCAGGCCTCAGGTAGGTAAGCCCATACTTGAACCATTAACTTTTGCACCCTGTACAAAACTTGCACATGAACAGCAGAGAACTGCTTATGTAGGCACCACCATGTCAAATCCATGCCCTGCAGGTGCCTCAGCTCGGCTGCACCCAGGTTGGAAACCAGGCCTCATATTGGTAAACCCATATTTGAACTATTAACCTTTATTAACCTATTAACCTTGCACCCTGGATTAGTAAGGGGCCTGTGTAAGTAGCCCCAGTGCATCAGTGATGTTATAGTGCTGACCCTTATTTTCCCCACATGTCATGGGCAACAGAACTATCCCATGTGGGGCACATGGACCAATAAGGTGCACATATAGACCCCTTACTAATTCCAGGTGCAAAATCACGTGGGGCCCTTAGGGGCCAAGGAATGGGTCCAAAAAGGGCACCTCATCGAACCCTGGGTAGCTGTCTCAGCTATGCTTTGTTGCTACACACATAGCAATAGCAGGATTGAGCTGGTCTGTTGTCACTGAAGTGTGTACAAAAATAAAACATACAGTAGCTAAAGCTTGAATGAGGGAGCTGCAGATTTGCTATGTCAAGCTTCGCTTGCCATATATTCCAACTCGTACACTTCAATCCTCTTGCAAATCATATTTAACTCTACCGAAACTGCGACTAAAAACCTATGGCTATAGAAGTTTTCAATTTGTGCATCATCTCTATGGAATAAGTTACCAAATGAGTTCAAACTTGCTCAAAGCTTTCTGTTTTTAAGAGTTTACTTAAAACCCAGTCTTGTTCAATACTGCTTATACTTAATGTCTTTCATACTTCTTTGTGAAGCGCCTTGAGCAGTGCCTCCTTGGAACTTATTGGTGCAATATAAGCCTAATTTATTATTATTATTATATTAACATGCTGCTTGAAATATCTAAATGATATAAATGTAATGTCAAAAGCCAATATACCAATACTCCAACAAAAGGAACCTCTCAATTTAATCTCTGGTCGTATCTTACAAAATTCCTATTAATCTTCCTGCCATTTTTTAGCATGATTACACAGCTTTAATTGAGAAAACTCTTTTAGTGCAACAGAGTGCATGTCCAAATCAAATTGAGACCATTCCAATATCTTCTTGTTCTAATGTCTCCATGTTCTCTCAAGTCTACACTGGGTCAATGTTAGGATAAGGGTTAGGTTAGAACTTTTACCTTAATGGCAGAGCTGAAAGTACAGTTGTCTGCAAATGCTGTATGGATTTCAAAACAAAGAGCTTGGGGTACGGATGACATCAACGATAAAATGCTGCATGCTGCTTTTTTAGGAACATGTCAGGCATAAATACTAAAAATAACTTCTTTTTAGCAGTTAACTGTAACCACTCGAGATGGAACCAGGGAAAGTACAAGAAAGAAATTTTTGGGGTCATCTTGTAGGAAAAACATGGTCAACTAATACTGGGGGTCAACCAAAATTTCAGCATGCCACAGCAATGCAATGGAAAGGTTGTTGTTCTACTTAACAATCATCATGCATATTGTGTAGTCATTTAATACTATTTCCCATCTATTGATACCAGACAGGGACTTCCCACAAAGGTCTGATGGGAGTACTAATATTGACATACACTCTGTGAACATTGCATCTTATGTCTCATTCTAGAATTACAACAGGTCCAGCCAGATCTTAAGTCTTCTTAATAATAATTTTGGGTATATAGGTAAAGTACATCTAAATTCTATCATTCTATCCTAGACTCTAATATCAGACCCAAATATTTTGATACAAAAGCAAAAATTTTTAGTAATATATTTTGCATCCTGTAAAAGCATCAGTTTGTATCAGACCAGCAGTTTGTTAGGCTTTTAGCAGAAATAGAATAATGCAAAATGGTATTTGTTAGTTTGTTATTCTAAATACTTCTAAATAAGCATAAGGTAAAAAATTGTGACTGTTGGCTACATTTTATTTAAGGCGGAACAATTTTAATGAAGGCTGAGTAATATACTACAGATCAGTTTGAAACATCCCTTGCATACAAGTTTACTTGTACAATCGTAAAAAAATTAATGAGCCATTTTTTTTTCAACACAGAGGGTTTACATATCATTCCCTTGAGATTAAACAGAAAACAACTTACAAATTGGTTTAATTTCAAGTGAAAGGGTAGCTGAGAATTAATTCCTTACAAAGGAGTTCCCAGAGACTTTCAGAACCAGGATCAACTTTTGAATGTTCAACCAATGTTTCCACTTTCAACAAAATGTGACATTTTATTGTAAGTCCAAATTTTTGCTTAATGTGTTGAACTGTGTACTGTATTGTAATTAAGAACCATCAACATGATCATACATTTGTCTGTCAACATCTTCAAACAAAAGTTTCAACACTTTAATTAGAGCTGAAACATGTAGCTAAATGATGGAACAAGTTCATACATGTTGGGCATTGAACAAAGGGAAAACAGTCCACACAATCAAACCCATGTAGATTTGCATTGTCATTCAAATGCATGATTTTTGACCAAATTATGAATAACCATGAAGACAGGCTTATAGATGGAATCCTGTTTAATATGAAGTCTTTGGTTAATGACCATCACCATTATATAGAAGAAATGGTATGAAAGGGTACTGACCCTCAAAAAACAAAAATAGGGAGCACCTCCACCAGAAATCAGGTACTGTAGTCATAAAATTTATTTGTAGAACTAAAATGGTCATGGGTTTTCCAGCTAAAGGCCTAGTGCAACAATCTAATAGCCAAGATGTTGACCTCTCAACCATTATTGATTATGATTAACACCTGCAATTAGTTCCTGGCAATGTGTAGCAAGCACAGAAAATGGGCATCTCTCCTAGAGGGTGCTAAACAATCCTTGATTCACTTGGCCCCGTTTCATAAAAGACCTATGCTAAATAATTAAGTAAAAATATTAATTACTAGAGCAACTATAGATAAAGAGCATCTTTTCATGAAACATGTCTCAAAGACTGATTGCAAATTCATTAAATAGATGCCTGCAGAGGCAGACAATTTATCCCATACATTGAATAAAATCAGATATCTATGAAACTTGGACAAGCCAATCTTAATTGCAATGAAATTACAGTAAAACACTTTGTAGATGCATTCCATAAACTCTGCCATGGTACTATGAACACCCTTTACATGTGTGTATGAATTAATCTGAATAATTTTTTACTAGCGCAAGGAATAAAGCAAGGATTGATGCCCGTTCGTAAGCTTCCAAGCACAGCACTTTACTACGAGGGGGTATACATCATTATTGCAGCGAAAAATACCATGTTGACTTCCTGTGAAAACACCAACCAACTAATGCCTACACTTATCATATTTGTTTGTAAATATTGAAACACATGCAGGGAATTACCTTCAGTTCATCACTATTCTGATGCTAAATTGCCAGTTTTTATGCTACTATATTTCTTCTCTTGTCACAATGCCATGGACAACAGACCTCTTTTTATTTTTTGTATTATTTCATTGAACCAAAACACAAAATTCTGACGAAAAAATTGCTTTGAGCTGATATGCATGTTACCTGCAGAGAGGTGTAAAAGTATTTCACAAATAGTAAAATAACTTTCAGCAAATTAAAAATAAAAATGAATTATCAAACATTTTTAAATTTGAAGATGGATTAATTTAAACAAACCTTGGAGATTCACATTAGTATGCTTAAAAGTTTTCATGTAACCGCAAAAATTCAAATTAAATTAACTTGTTATCACATTGAAACTCTTTAAAAGAAAAAAATGAACCAAAAAGATTGCTTCATGATATTAAAATTGGTTTGTTCACCCACCCCTTTTGGTTTTCATACAAAGCCTTGTTTCGGAACTATTTCCCTTTTCATGACATGGAGATAAGGTCAACTGGGTATTTGTCACAATTCTTCCAGAGCAAGACACAAATAATTTAAATATTGACAACACATAAGGAGGTTTGGGACTGGTGGGGTGAGGCAGGGTAGTTTATATAAAGAATGGTACATTGATAAACTTATGGTATAAAAGGAAAAGGAGGGTCAAAGGAGGGAAATGTTTGTCACCATTTTAAGGACTTGAAAGGTCTTGGTTGGTGTTTTCACAGGTCCAACTCAAAAAGCATAGAGCAAAAAGCAATTATCTGCTGAACAAAGGGGTTTCACGATGTACACCTGTTCTTTTTTCTTTCAGAGCACAAACCTGATCATTACACTAGGAAAGGCGTTCCCTTCTGAACTCTTTGGTACCCTGTGGGTGTAGGCCAGTCTATGAAAGGAAATTGGCCAAATCTAACAAATTATTCATTGTGTGGTGGATTTATGACTACCAATAACAACCAAAGGTTCAATGACAACCATATGTATGATGAAAAAAAAAAACGAACAAACAAACAATGCAATGAAAAATAAGTGTTTTATGTATTTAAATTGGACAAGAACTCTCCATTTTGCATCTCTTTCTAGACTTTGACAGTGAATTTGACTATCAAATATTGATTTCTGCTCCTTTTTATATTGCAAGTCTTGACATGGGAGAAATGAAAAGCGACTGACCTTTACATAATTTTATTTGTATGTTATCTAATAACATTCCCACTTTTAACAGGACACCAAATTTCTATAAAGATGTGCATGCAATACTGCCATATATGGTTCTTCACCAAAATAAAGTCTTTAATTCCGTGTAATCACTGAATTGTTCTCATATGAGACTTAACATGCATGCCAATTCCCTGTGAGTACAAGACAATGGTATATACTTCATATGGAGATTATGGAAGCCTCACATTTACACCTGCTATGGTCATTCTCAATGTTGCAGAAACTTCCAAAAAAAATATTTCAACAAAAATATTCATGCTGTTACATAGGCCAAATGGAAAAAAAAAAAAAATTAGAACGTTTTCTTGCTGCAACCTGAGCAACTTTGACATTTTTTTTTTTCTTCTTTTGCTTTACTAGATTCTAATATTAAAATAACAGCCTGCTACAACGGCTACTTCCACCCATAAAGCTTCTGGCTATGGAAATGACCTTGTCAATGTCCACTTCACCCCAACTTAGCAATCACCAAATGTAAAATGGACACACTGAAATTTGCATCTCTCCAACAACCCTCCCTTCTCCCTTCTCCCCCCTCCCTTCTCCCCCCTCCCTTCTCCCCCTCCCTTCTCCCCCTCCCTTCTCCCTTCTCCCCCTCCCTTCTCCCCCTCCCTTCTCCCCCTCCCTTCTCCCCCCTCCCTTCTCCCCCCTCCCATCCCCCACACCAGGGTGCATCATGGCCTGACATGCCAAATCATTTTCCTGAGAAAATATGCATTCTGCAGAGTAAGGCACCGTCCATAATTATGCCAGATATTAGTGGCTTCACTCTGGTTATACCACATGACAGCATCTCATAATGGACAGCTCCCTCAGTACTGTTTTTCAAGAATTTCTGTACAACCAGGGCAATAAAAAAATGATTTTGGAAAAATCCCTAACTTTGCAAGTTATTGTGACCACAGTTATCATGCCTACGTGGCAAAAATTTTGCACGGGTGAATCAGGTGAGGAAAAGGGGAGGGGGGTATGAGATAACTCAGGATATCAGAATACTGTAATATCCCTTCTGCAAAGGTTTGCATGTCCATTTTACAAATGTTGATTGTATCCACTGGCTATTATTTTCCTTCCATGCATGACTAAATATGTTTGACCCAGCAACAAGGTAACTGCTACTCTCTGAAAATACAAAAGACTCACTCACCTACAGACTAGATCAACCAAAAATATCAAAACGAAAAATACATTGAAAAAAAAAAAAGATAAAAGGAGAGGGAAATCATTCAATAATTACTTTTTGATTGTTACAACATGCAAATTTCCTTATTTAGGGCTTTTTGGAAGTTACCATCACAGTTTACTCCCAAAATCTGATTTCATATCTACATATCTTAGGTACCCTACAAATTTAACAAATCCTAACTGAATTTAGACCATTCCTACCACAAGGAAGGCATTCATACAATATATGTGAATCACCATGGCAGGTATGGTATTACATCAGCCTATGTACAAAATGATACAACCACTTTTATCAAATCCAGGGTTACCTATTTCACTGAAATGTGATCATCTTGACCAAATGTATGAATTACTTCAAAATGTCTTGTGTCCATGATCTTGAAGCTAAAATGTAGCATTCACAGCGCTCTTTCCGACAGTATTAAAATTTGTATAAATCCCACAGCCTCCATAATACCTGATCTGCCATTGTGGGTCACATTTAGGGTTAATAATATTGCAGCAAGATAGTTTAAAAAATTTAGATTGCCAAATAAACCACCAATTTATGATCTCTTTGAATTATTTCTTACTGCAGGGGTAATGAAAATTTTTTTTAAAAATGACCTTTTTGACTTCATTGTCTTTTGTATCATACCTTCTCTACTGGCAATGATGGACATTTTTAAAATTTTACCATTCTGAAAAAATACCCTATACTCAATCTTGCCAAGAGCTGTTTTCAGTACCAATTATGTGCCCATTTAAGCATTTGAAAATGGCCATGAAGGTTGACCTTTTATCTCAGAATAAACTGAAAAGGGATGTAGCCCTTCAATGCACTAAATGTAACTTGATCCCCTTTTTGCCATCACTTATTTCAGAATTTGTTGTAAATTGTTATATGAACCCCAAGTGTTTGGGGGTTCTATTATACCAGGATGGTAATCAACACTGCTGATCATTGAGGCAGCTAATTGAAGTAATTAGCCAGGGGTTGTATGCTGTTTGGGTATTACAATTGGAAACCGCAACTTTTCCTTAATAACTGCAGTAGCCATCACAGATCTCCTTATAGGCTGATATTCCGTAATGCATAGTGTGTGGTTTGCTTTGTTGATGTAAACAAAAAGAACTATGCAAACATTAGTATAATGAATGTTAATCTGGCAAAAAGAATATTCAATGGGGGCTTTCAACCTCTCTTTTCAAATTTGTCTGTCTGCACCTGTGGTCTGGGTCCAGTGAAGAAAAATTACACTGACTCAGCATTTCACAGCTTGTAATCTTTCTAATAATGTTACCAAACAATTTTTCTAAACCACTTCTTCCACACACAATATTTGGTATTACGAACTCTCCAAGACAATTAAATACTGTCTGTATACATTACAATCACATACATAGGGAGAGAGAGGTCCTGTTAAGTTACAACACTGTACTGTATACATTACACATCACATACATAGGGAGAGGGAGGTCCTGTTAAGTTACAACACTGTACTGTATACATTACACATCACATACATAGGGAGAGGGAGGTCCTGTTAAGTTACAATACTGTACTGTATACATTACAAATCACATACATAGGGAGAGAGAGGTCCTGTTAAGTTACAACACTGTACTGTATACATTACACATCACATACATAGGGAGAGGGAGGTCCTGTTAAGTTACAACACTGTACTGTATACATTACACATCACATACATAGGGAGAGGGAGGTCCTGTTAAGTTACAATACTGTCTGTACACATTACACATCACATACATAGGGAGAGGGAGGTCCTGTTAAGTTACAATACTGTCTGTATACATTACACATCACATACATAGGGAGAGGGAGGTCCTGTTAAGTTACAACACTGTACTGTGTACATTACACATCACATACATAGGGAGAGGGAGGTCCTGTTAAGTTACAATACTGTCTGTATACATTACACATCACATACATAGGGAGAGGGAGGTCCTGTTAAGTTACAATACTGTCTGTACACATTACACATCACATACATAGGGAGAGGGAGGTCCTGTTAAGTTACAACACTGTACTGTATACATTACACATCACATACATAGGGAGAGAGAGGTCCTGTTAAGTTACAACACTGTACTGTATACATTACACATCACATACATAGGGAGAGGGAGGTCCTGTTAAGTTACAACACTGTACTGTATACATTACACATCACATACATAGGGAGAGGGAGGTCCTGTTAAGTTACAACACTGTACTGTATACATTACACATCACATACATAGGGAGAGGGAGGTCCTGTTAAGTTACAACACTGTACTGTATACATTACACATCACATACATAGGGAGAGGGAGGTCCTGTTAAGTTACAACACTGTACTGTATACATTACACATCACATACATAGGGAGAGGGAGGTCCTGTTAAGTTACAACACTGTACTGTATACATTACACATCACATACATAGGGAGAGGGAGGTCCTGTTAAGTTACAATACTGTACTGTGTACATTCTATGTCTCATCATAGCTATCCCAATGATACATAACTGTTAATGTCGCATCACAACATCACATCACATCGCATCACAATGGTCCCATGGCATGCTACATATCTTCAATCTGGTAGCACAAAAATGGGCCACTCAAAAAAGAAAAAGTGAACAAAAAGAGATAAGGTTATCTCCTCCAAACCCAATTCTCTCATTTATCTACCCTAATATTTACTGATAATAATTATACGTATCACTTTTAAAATTTATTCTCCTTTAGAGTACAATCTCACATCAGCTTAAGCATATTCTACCAGTCACACTTTTTCCTTTTTTTAACATCCCTTTCACAAAGGGATTTGTCGCATGCAGATCTTTCCCCTAATATAATTTTTTTCATTCTAAATAAGTTGACCTTACCTTTACCATCCTGAGTGGAGGACTGGTCCCCTCTTACATCTTCTGATCCAGAATCAGCTGAAATCATACTGGCAGGCCGACTACTACTTCCGCTACTGGTACTGGCGGATGTTGACTCGCTCTCATCGTGCTTTGAGCTTTTCATTGCTGAACTTTCTTCTGCCCCACCCTCGGGCTGACCTGACCCCGCAAAATCAACTACACAGCTGCTGGAGGTCTCCTCGACCAATGAACTGACAGACTCAGAGGCACTGCTTAAGTCACCAGAGGCTGTTATTGTCTCCTGGGGGACAGAATAAACCTCCCCAACTATTGGTTCTACTTCCTCATAACTATCAACACTAGTCCTGCCTTCTTCGGGTATAAAGTCTCTCCCTGATTGTGATTCAGAGAGTGCCCAATAAAAATTATCTGGGGATGGTTTGATTTCATTTGTGTTATCATCAGCCACAATCTCTGCAGCAAGGTTCATTGAATTCATTTTGGTGGCGAGTTCTTCCTCACTATATGCACGTTGTTCCTGAATACATGATGCTTGCACCTCCACCGCCGTAGCGGGCACAAATTTTTCCACCGATTCTCCGTTGCTGCCTTGCAAATTAAACAACTGAGTGTTCACTACCTCTGCAGCTACCTGTGGTTGCACTTTGTGAACCTGCGGTTGAGGTGTATTTTCAGAGCTATCACCTGAATAATCTTCTACAGGGTCTGGCCCATCCGTAACCTCCTCATAATCATGATGGTCTAAGCCATCGGAGTCATCTGTAGCACTACTGTTAGATTCAGCAGAATATGAAAGTCTATTTTTATTAACCGTAGTATCGGGATCTGTGTCTGCATGGTCCAAATCAGTCACAATGGATTCCTCACTATTGGCTGTGGGGGTATCTTGGACCCCACCATTGATTATGTGTTGAGCCATCCTTAATTCTTGATTCAATCTTTGTATTTGTTCTTTCATTTCGTTCCTTTCATTTAATTCCGAATCAAGATCCTCTTCCATTTGTTTTACTTCTTTATTATGTAGGATCTGTTGAGTCAAAGAATTAAAGACATGTATGACATCAGCCCTGCAATAACACCAACAACTAGAACATCATTCTCGAACCTGGTTAAATGGATGACAGTGAAGCTGTGAGTAGATCCCAACATGGGCCTTGAGAAAAAAAAAATGGGGGGGGGGGGGCAAATTTTAAGGAGGGAATTTACACTTTTTCTGGTGAAACTATCGGCCCCCAGAAAAGAGTTAAGATGCTACATCAGAGAAAGTGTGGACAGAGGGCATAGCCAAGAATTTTTTGCAAAGGAAGGGAGGAAGTTGGGAAAGGGAGAGACTCTTCGGAACTCTGAGCCACCATGGGGTTTCATGGCAATGACTTGGGAGGTTACAAGGTATAATTCAGTGACCACAACAGAACATGTGATTACTGGTGTAACGAGACAATTTGCCTATGTTACAGCTTTTGGCCTAATGTCTGCCAACATGGAATATGTATCATGTACTAATTTCATGATATGAATCAGCTGTTATGATTTATAAGACAGTGACCACAATAAAGCTGATGTAATCACTTGCCTAACAAGACAATTTGCTTAATTTCAGCTACGTCTTTCACTATGTAACTATAATACTAGCCTCCAAAAAGAATGAATTTCATGCTGCCCCGTGGAACTTAAAATACACATGAACAGTTACATTAGGTAAGTATGCTAGAACGGATTACCAGTTACAACTAATGCACAGTGATGACATGCGATGACAAAAAATCATTCCCCATGCAATAGATACTTCAATCAGTACAGGGACTGTTCCTGTCATATTGTACATGGCTATTTTTTGTTGGACAGATTTATCTGCAATTTAGAATGCTTTAATTTCTTGCCCTCTGGTAAAGTAATAGTTGCCCTCCCCCCCCCTTAGCTGCCTTGCTCACTATTTCTACAAAAAACAGTAACCCCAAGAGGCTAGTTTAGAAGCAGTGTTATGTGACTATGTGTTAGCTCTAGTTCTACAATTTGCCCTCTTCAAGTTGACCTTGAGTATTCCTACAAAGTGCCTGCATGCACAAGTTGAACTACTGATCAAACATCTCCCCTTTTAACTAATCGAAACAACCTCACAGGATTAATTTAAGTTCACAGACAGTTTTAAACTGAGTGCAGTTCAAAGGGATTATGTGGTAAACTAAAATTTTGAGACTGGTAAAAATAATGGGTGACACAAAATAGGTCAGAAAGATGTCAAAAGACTGGTAAAAATAATGGGTGTCACAAACAGGTCAGAAAGATATCAAAAGACTGGTAAAAATAATGGGTGACACAAAATAGGTCAGAAAGATGTCAAAATTACTAGTCATCCTAAATTGGATAAGAAATTTGTAATCTGCACAAGACTGTGATCCATTTGAGCAATTTGGAGGAAAATTTTGCAATGCATCTTAACGCAAACAGCATTTCAAAATATTTACATCTATGACCTCAAATGACCCTTGAATGACATTTGACCTATTTTTTTATACCCAGCTAAACGCCCTTCAAAAGTTGATTAAATATGCCATGTCTGGTAACTGCCCAGCTCACTGGTGCAAAGTAATACTGCAGCAAACATAGTCCAGCCTTTGGCCTTGTATGACCTCATATGACCTTGGATAAAAAATCTACGTACAATGTTCAAAAACCTCTATGTAAGGAATATCATGACCACCTTGGAGGAGAGACGCTGAAGATATTCACAAACCAGCCAGTAATGACAGCTACATGACCTTTGACCTCAACTTTCCAGACTCAACATGTAGCTCTATGTTCAATGACCAATGTGTAAAAATTTCATTAAAATCTGTCAACAAATGTGCCCCTGAGAGCATTAAGACAATTGCAAACAGACGTTTGACAGATAGATGAACTGAGTGACAGTTGCAGATCACAATAGCTCAAACAGCCCTTTGTGCTGGTTTGAGCTAATAATCACTATATCTCTCAGATATCCATGTCTAACCTGCCAATTTGAGTATTTGAGTTCCAGACAGAGTTTAATTGCCTTTGTTCTTTATTCAATTATTCCAGAAGCCCAAAAGTTCTGAGTATATCTCAATAAACAATCAATTGTGCTTTCATGCAAAGGAGATAGATTACAATCAGGAAAAGTAGTTTATTGGTCAAGATGTGTGTAGATAAGGTGTGAACAAGCATCCCGACCAGCAAAATGCCTCATGTAAAACACCACAATTTATCAAAAATTCCCCATACTATTCTGGTACCCATGACATCACATACTATGTAATAAAGAGACTTTAATCACATCTTACCTGACATCTTTCCACCTCTGAGTTACATTTATCAAGGGCATCAATCACAAGTTGGTCCATACCCTTTTCCTCTGTTACATGAGATAAAAAAACAACCAATGTCAGAGAACACACTTACCTTAAAGCAACAGCTTTTAAAAAATTTGATATCTCAGGTGAATGAGAGATGGAGCAAGCATTAGCAAATCATAAACCCCAAACAAAGCTCATGAACTGAGGATCCCCCTCCCCTAAAGAAAATAACATATTACAACCATAGCCAAGAAGCCCCTAAGAACATTTAAAAAAATAAATTACTGTAATTCATTTTAGTATATCTCAAACCACAATTCACTCCCTGGGCTTAACTTCCATCTCCCGGAAAGTTATGAGACCCCCCCCCCCTACCATTAATTACCTAGTCTGGCTACAGGCCTATATAATATAGCCCACCATACTTGTTGAGGGTAAACATTAGTATATGACAGCAGTAACCCACAGACTAAAGTTGGAAAATTACCATAAAATTCCATCTGTGAATTGGACCCCATAGCTCTGGGTAAGGGGATTAGCAGTCCTTGAGGAAACTCCATTTTGCCTTCACACCTACATGCTAGGTCAATCACAAAGCAGGTTGTTTAAGGCATTGTATGAAATGTGTAGTTAAAACCAACACAACTTTGAATGCCATAAAATCAAGTTGCATGCTTGTGTGCACTCTTTACTGAGTGAAGCAGGAAATGCTAGCTGTGTCGATAAACTTTGGTTTGTGGACACAAAAGATAAGATGCTGCCACAAGAGATAGGTTGTAGTCAGTTAGGAGCTTGAATTTTCTTGAAGTTTGGCTAAAAGGGAGAAAACTTCATGCACATCCAGCAGTTTGACAAGAAAGGCAGTTGTCCAAGAAATGCCCTTGTTTGGTGAAAGTGGTATACGGGGAGGGGGGGGGAGCAAATTATTTTAGAGGGTCGAAAGTGGTCCATGAAGACAACAAGGCTCAGTGATACTTTCATAGACAAAGGATAAGTTAAAATGACTTACTTCCTACTCTTATAACCCTGCTAAGCAGGAGCCTGATATACTGGGATGTTTTTCTGCTGTCTGCTTCTTTATTTAACGGCTGAAAAATAAAAGAGTTACTCGTTAATTATAATGAATATACTGAACATAATGCTTCATTTCATGGCAGTGTACTGCTTTAATCTATAGCATTATGCTGTACAATATTGCTCTGTAGTACAACTGAAATTTACAATGCACTGTACACCACATAAACAAACACAGTGACTGAATCACATATTTCCTACAAATATACAGAACTGTAGCAGACATATATTATCCCCAGTCATAAATTTTTGCCGTCTGGTGTAATCCCCAAGTTCATTGAGACATCATCAGCAAGGAACATATCTTTTGACCAAACCTGATGCTGAAACAGGTGCCCAAAAGAACACATACCACCTCCCCCTACTTACTGTAGGTGACACCCACAGTATCTAACTTTTACAAAATATCAAGAAGTTAACTTACATATAGCTTAATAATCATGTTCAAACAACTCCTGTCCTACCATACACAACCAAAAGTCATTTGACTATGAACCCCCCTCCAACCATTCCTAATTCTCCCAATAGTGACAGCTTTGTCTGATGGCATTTTTAATTCGTCTAAGAATTAATCATGGACAGATTTCACTAACATCAATTTAAGCTATCATCGCTAGGTTTGCTAACTAAATAGAAATTATTGCTGGTAGTTATTGCAATGATCTTTGGGTTGCGCTATGTACCTATTGCAAATAAAACAACTTAACAATGAAAAATTGTTTGCTAGAATTTAGTGAAATCACTGCGATAATCAGGCCTTGAAGGGCAGTTGTTTTACGACATTAAGCAACCACGAATGTGGGAGAAGCCATTGGCTTATGAATTACAACTTCACTTCCGGTGGCAACCAATTCAACAATTTGGATCAAATTTGGTATTTTTTGAAAGGCCACTTCAGATGGGAAAACCATAGATTGCTCCTGGATGAAAAACCCACCTTACTTTGACCCGGCCAGGAATCGAACTCCAGACCTCCCTGTTGCTAAGCTTCATAGCTTCAAATGCCACTGCCTTTATCCACTCTGCCAAAGCACCGGTTTAGACAGATTTAAGATATAGCACTAGATTTCGGCATTAGCCATGATCACTAAATGTTACTGAAATTGGCTCAAGGATGCCCTCTTTATTTGCAATTAGTGACATATCTCTCCATTTGATGACCTTTATCTCCAGTTTTCTCAAAGAGCTCTCATGGTGAGCTTCCTCCATCTACAAAACCCATCCAAAGAGTTCGGTTGGGTCCAGTGTTGGCTCTGATCAGTATGGTTGTATGTTTGTATCATCCTGTACTTATGGTCTCGTATCTTTCTTCTTGGCTATTACTTCCTCTACGCTCTTACTTTCTATTCTGTTACTTGATTACTTTTGTGTCTCCAATAATCCTGATTTAGTGTACATTACTGTTGTGTTTTGCCTCATCTTCTGTGTCTACATAATTTAACCTGGCCAACTCATTGTCACCTCTACACCCTGACTCTTTGGGTAATGACACCAATCTTTGAAAAGAACTGGGGAAGTGCTGCCTGAAAGACACCAATTTGGCATCAGAATATAAATTTATAAACTTACCTCATCCAAAGCTTCTTTCAAGAGAGTTGTTGCATCTCCCTGTTCTTCTACTGTGACATTTGGGAATGGGGCAATATGAGGCACCACTTGTGGTTTTTCTAACTGTACTGACCTACTTTCAGCTCTTGAACTAAAAATTAAAAAAAAAAAAAAAATGAAAAGTTATCAGGACTTGAGGTTTAGATTCTCCAGTTGTGCAACAAACCACTCTCCTCTTAAAATTAATATGTGTGGCAGGGGTGCAGTTTTAAAAAATTTGTAAGTGATTTATATGAGTTTGAAATCTTCATCCAGGTGTGCAAAAATCACACACATCTCAAAATTCGAGGCCTGAATTATGTGTAAACCAGTTGGAGATAAAGATAGCTTGCTATCTCCAGGGACTGATGAATCTTCAGGCAGACAAGGGAAATGTGACAGGTTAATATTATCAGAAGTATTCTCTATGCAGTGTATGGACTATTATGTACAAAAAATGAGCCCTTCTCCTATTCCTGATTAAGGCCCCACCCCCACAGGAGTGACACTCTTTTCTTTGCAAACCTAGGTTTATCAATGTGCCTTACCTGGGTGTTGCAGTTGAAAAACAAAGAACTGGTAATTCAAGAGAATGCCAACAATTAATAATTGGGTACAAATGAGTGCAGTAGATATGAAATAAACAGAAATAAACAGAATGAAGTTGCATATACCAAACTGTTATTAATTTTAGTCACCTCAATATACAATTCAGGTCTTGAACAACAAAAGGAAGTATACAGAATGAGTAGACTACAAGATGAGCAACACAAAATCATTTGTCCAACTTAAAAAAAAAACATTGCTTGAAAATTTTAAGGAAACCCTGGCACAAAAATAGAGTACTTCCAAGCAAGAGGTTGGCAAGATGAGAACAAGGAGCATGTGATTGCCACTCTAAGCAAAGTGAGGCTTCCTGTAACTGCTTTCGAGTGGCAATTGTTACTTCTTTTAATTCTGCAAAGTACAAATAACAAGTTGTACTTACTTCAAGTGCTTTCAAGAAACTTGAAACACTGATTATTCTTCACAGGGGTAGAAAGCACTTATCAGTTGCGACCCGACCCCCATGGACCCAGGATGGTCGGGCTTTGAGCGGGGATTCTGTCAAGGACATCTCAGTAATTTTGTCCCCACAGGACCAGGACTTGTTCTGGGATTTCAAACAATCTGGAAGGCTGGGTAAACTGGGAGTAGCATTAACTCATGGTATGCGTAGTGCCTAACAGTCAGGTGTAGGGACTTAGCTGTGGATTTGCCCTCCATCATTGCCCAACCCTGTACGGACATGGCCGGCTCTGAATAGAGATTTATCAATTTAAAAAATGAAGTTCCCGGCCAAGACCCGACCATCCCTCTTGTTCTCTGCCAAACCTATTTTGATTCATACTGCCAAAATCTTGGGAGCTTTTCTCTCACATATGACCCCTCCCAGATACAGAAATGTCAAGTCTTTCTAAATCCTGTTCCTCAAACTCTAACAGAGGCTTGGCCCTTGAACCCAACCCTGCCTGCTCATACCATTATAACTTATGGACACTTACATATTGTCATTTCGCTCTTCCTCCCCGTCATATAAATGAGCCCTTGAAGGTAAAGGAACGTGTATTATTCCCTTTCCTGAGCCTTTCCTTTTGATGTTGTCCTGAGCACCAGATATAAGCTCCATCCATGTTTTGCGCTCATTTACAGAGGGCGCTACCAGTTCATAAATCTGTGGTCCCTGTGTTGAAGTGCTGACTAAAAAGAAGGCCTTTTTACCTTTAAATAAAAAAGAAATAGATTTAAAGAAATCCATGCTTTTCAGATAAAAAGTACATATCGAAAAGGAATTTGAAGGTTGTTACAGAAAAACATAGACTACCTAGGTATAACCTTCTGCAATTTATAAATCAGCTTTGACTCTACAAACCTTATTCAGCAACTGTGAACTTCAGCCATATTAGGATTTCCTGTTGTTTTTATTCTGTTTTACCAAAGAAAACATTAAAGGTTTCCCTTGGAGGGGGTTCCCTTCGAGGGGGTTCCTCACCTCTAATGAATTTCACATTCAGTACAGACAAATCCAATTAGCATTTGTTTTTAGTGACTGTAGGCAGCCATTAGTGGGGTCCATCAGCCTTTAATCGTCTTCATTTATTGTCTACTTGAATTTCAAATCCTCATATTCAGTGAAGTTGAGAAAATCAAGAAACACTTCAGTGTACAACCACCCATGGAACAGGTAAGGAAGAAAATTTAAAGATTAAAGGTGATGGACCCCAGTAATGGCTGACTAAAATCAGACCATCACAATCTGCCCTGATTTGTCTATACCTCCCAAACTACCCATTAGGGCACCATGTCAAAACTACAGGCTGCAGCTGCCTAAGCTGGTCTGCAGCTGCATAAGGTAGGTTGCAGCTGCCTAAGCTGGTCTGCAGCTGCCTAAGGGGAGATGTCCAAAATACCTACGTTCGTTTGAGTGCAGCTTCGTTCACATGCAATCATATGCATGCCCAAACACTTCCAGGAACGAACATGCTCCCATTTGAACGATCGCCGCGAAGAGCAACTTCCAAATGCGTTCACTGAATGAGGGAAGATTTTTAATCCTCTGAGCAACACAATGGTCTTGCATAACAATGGGAACAAAAGAATATCGATCTGGCGGAGCACTCAGTTTATCTTTAGCTGAGTGATGTTATTTTCGTTCAGCTTCGTTTGTTTGCATTCATTTGAGTTCTTTTACGATTGGTATAGTACATCTTTTAGAAGCACATGTAATACCCGTTCGCGGGCCGCGGTAGTTTTTGTCACGCTGCATGCTGTTGAGTTCAGTTCCGCCTGGCATAGTTCTGTTTCGTTCGCATGAGCGCAACTTCGTTCTGCCAAGTTCGCACATTCTAACATGGTTCTTTGACTTGCATGACTTAATTTTATTTAATTACTAATACTTCATTACTTTCGTATACTAGTTTAAACTTTTGTTCATTTATTTGTGATGTCGATTTATTGGTTATTTTGTTTTTCAAAGCATTTACGATCGTGCAGCTCTAATGTCTTGACGATTAATATACCACTGATTGAGAAACCTGTTAAAATAAAACGGGAAGGAAACCAGACCTCCTAAAGAGACCCCCATTTCATGGTTCATGGGTTTGACAGACATGAGCACGCGTATCTGTTGGTCTCCGCAAACCTTTCTTACTATCTGTAGAGTGCTTTAGCCAACGATCCCTTCGACATGTTTTTAATTTCAATTCAAAATAGGCTACCAAAGGGGCCTACAGGTAGCCGGCCAAAAATCGTAAAATTGAGTATCGTCGTAAATTATCAGATGGTATTCAATTCATAATTTAGCTTCAGCTCTAAGCCCAATCCATTATTTCCAAAACCTTTGTTCGATATTTTGCCTGTCAGCTTACGATATTTTTGCTTCGGAGTGGACTGGCCTATACTGTACCTGTTTTGGCTGATACGCTCTCCTAACAAGATTAATAGGCTACGTATAAAGATAAGGCCTAGGGAGTCACAGTTTTGGTTGCTGTGTTTTACTTTACGTGCAGCTGAACATGACCTGATAACCTTGCACCAGCCCGATCGATCGTGATATATGCAAGGCAAAAGTTACGGAGAAATTAACAGGAAATATAAAACCTTAATATATTATGTAGTTTGCAAGGCTTAGCAATGAGAAAGCCCAGCTTTATAGAAAAGTTAGGGGTAGGCCGACTTCCAGGTTCGTGGTTGTTAACTTCACTGAAATGTGCTCTTATACCCAAGCGCTGTTTTCAGGTTTTCGTGTAGCCTGGGCGGTACAGTACTCTCTGGCGTTACACCTTAATAGTCGGTCATGCTTGCATATATTTAGGAAAGGTCCGGTATCATCACTCGTGATTTCATGGGAACGTTTTAATGGCTTCACATATTTATGTCAGGGTGTGAATATTTCTAAGTTGGTTCTTACGACAGCTCACCAGTCAAAACGTCCCCGTATCAGAAGGGCGGCCTTTTAAACATAGCCCGATCCTGTTGCGCATTGTCTATTACTAAACTACACTCTCTCAAAATGGCGCCGTGACAAAAATGTTGATCTCTATAGGTTTGCTCACTCTTTCCCAGTCATTTTGAAAGAAGATAATGCTGTGTTTTGGTACAAATGAACGGGGGGAGGGGGGGTCGTACCATAGGCCGGGAACTTCTGCAATCCGGAAACTGTTTAACATATTCTGTGTGGTAGATGTTACGGCATGGATTCCATCCGTGCCTTTGATACATTTCGGCGGTCAACGTTCAAATAAAAACATGAAACCTAGACTTCGATGTTCAAACCACAGCCAGGGCGCTCAAAAAATCATCACGTCTACTAGAAAAATGTTTAAAATGTTAACGACCTTATTTTGGGTTTAGATAATGCATCATGTAATGAACTTATTTGCAAAATAATGATACAACATTTGCTTACTGCGCAGCATTTAATAGAAAACTTAGAGTCGTGAGGTTTAACAAATTCTTTGGTTTGAAGTGATGAAATTAAAAAAAATCTGTTCAAGTAAACGTTTACTAAAGTTACAGGAGTATTTTGTCCCAAACGAGATTTGTCGGCGTCCAGATAAAGTGGGCAGTTTTATAAGAAAGGGGTGGGGGCAAGGTGGATGGAATAAACACCTGGAAAAACTTATCCAGAAAGCAAGGAGGTGACAAGTGTCCAACAATAGCCAAGTCAGTCTAGTTCTTCTAATCCGATTACACGGTATTGCCGTCGCAACTTTGAATGCTCCGCAACACCAGTCAAACGACCAGTGAAAAGGGACACAAAAGCCTGATTGTACATAGGATAAGTGAAGTTAAATATCACACTAAAAATCGATATGAAGATTGTGATGGTAAAAGCATTCCTAGACAGGCTAATTAAGCTTTTTAAAAGTAGGTCAAATTTGTGTGTATTTTGATGCATTTAAGCTGACTGGATATTATAAATTCATTGATGGTAGCGATGGAGATGAATTTTGGGCATCATTTAAAAGGCTAAGGCAAACAACACAACCTAGCGATGGAAATTTGATCGCCAAAGTTTAGTGAAATCATTTTGAAAAATCGGTTGCTAAATTGTGACCGATTTAAGATTTAGCAATGGATTTCGGCGTTAGCGATGATGGCTAAACGTAGGCCTAAATAAAATCAACCCCAGATTAAGGGAACGTTACGGAAAGTGTTCTTACCTGAAGTACAGATCATGATTTCGCTCCACACAAAAAGTATTTACGGTATATATCCTACTTAATAATCCTTTAACCAATAAGCTCATCAGTATGGGTGTGTGTCATTATCTTGAATAAACCCCAACAGTCTGCAAGTTAAGAAACCAGCTGGTTTACACTACAACACAAGTTTAAGTAGTGCTTGTCCCTATTGTTTACTAAACATACCAGCTAGCCAGCCCTGTTCTCCCACGGTCCAAATTATACGGTACGTAAACATTTTGTGCACCTGGGTAAAATACATTTTCACTTTGCGCGGTAACGTTTGATATCACCGCTGTAGACTGTATGACGCGATGGTTGTCTAGAACTTCGGCCGCGAGTCTAGCATTCTAGTCATGAAGGCGCCGCACTGTGACCCAACTAAAAAGTGTCCTGTATTTTTGGCAACAACTCAAGAGACCAGAAAATGAAATAAGATCCGCGAGACTTAAAATGAGGTAGGGATTAATATAATAACTGCTGTTCATTACACATAATTTTTGATCTCACAGATTTTTTCTCATTTTCGGTCTTGCGAACGTTTTCACATTTTCGATCTCTGGACTCTTTTGATCAGGTGAACCTAATTTTCCCGCTTGCGGACGTACCTCAATTTAATTTTTGTTCTCTTTTAGGATGCCCGCTTTCCCCCACCTGTTGCCCGTTAGCGGTGACATACCATCAATTCCCCTGCTCTTATATCGGTAAGAGAAGTATATCTGGCACCCCCTGCGAAGGTTTGTGTCTTTCAAATTTTAGGCCTGTTGGAAACTTAAATTAACTGCAAAGATGATAATTATTGTTTAGCGCAAGTGGGGCCATGCATGCGCTGGCTACAGGCCTGCCAATAAATAGAGCCAGCTCTGCTCCCGATAAAACTGCCCGTCGAATCCCAATTTACATGTAAAATTTTCTTTATGAAATCTTTCGGTTTGATAAAATGTTTAAACAGAATTTGATGCTGTTCGCCAATTGAGAAATTTTTGCTTTCAAATTTTCGGAGCATTATTTGATTTAGAGGGAGTATTCCCTCCCACCCGCACCTAAGGTCCTCCCGACAACTCGAGTGCACGCTCACCCAAGCTAAATACAGCGCAGCGCGGACTTTTAAGCTGATAGGGTCGTCGGGTTGAAATTTTGATTTAGAAAAAGAAAATTCCTACTGTTATAAGTTAGAGTCTAGTCTAGAGTTATTACCGCAAGAGGGCTGTTCTGCTACAGTAGCAACGCTAGACTAATTAATTAGAGTTTATGCAAGGTACACTGCATTTTAAAACGTTCCGCATTTTTCTCTCCAAACGTACGAGATTTAGGCCCATTCATAATTTCAAAAAGAAATTTGAAAGTAAATCGCAGTTCTCTTTTTTCCTCGTTTACAGAGAGAGAGAAAAAAAAAACACACACACATAGAATTTCAGCTAACGGATGTAATTTTCAAAGGTAGTGCAAGTCATCAATGTTTCCCATTTTAGGAACATGCAAAAAAGTTTACGAAAGTTTGAAAAGTCGTCTTGTTAACGAGAATGCTTTGCAAACCCGCAAGCAAATCTCCCGTTTCTGAACGTGTGGAAATGTTTTCAACCGGTACTTTTGGACCCAGGCGGAGAGCGCAGCTGTCACCCATCTTTGCTGTTTCACGCGGAGCTCGAAACTGCGAGCAGCTACCAGAAAATTCGAAAAACGAAATTTAGATTAACACACCCCGATATTTAAATATAGGAGCCAGTCCTGCCAACATTCCTGCTTGGTTTTTCTCAGGCTGATAAGAAGAAGGCTGCCCCCCCCACTTGTATTGGGTCCGATTCCGGCCCTACACCCCTGCTTTCATTTAAGCCACCCCCCTCCCTTTTTGGGAATGTCTGGATTCGCGTCTGCACTTTCTGTTCAATACGGGACCCACACTATTGCTGAAAGCATTCTTAGCTTTCTTACCTTTGACAACATTCCTGCTTGGTTTTTCTCAGGCAGATAAGAAGAAGGCTGCCCCCCCCACTTGTATTGGGTCCGATTCCGGCCCTACACCCCTGCTTTCATTTAAGCCACCCCCTCCCTTTTTGGGAATGTCTGGATCCGCGTCTGCACTTTCTGTTCAATACGGGACCCACACTATTGCTGAAAGCATTCTTAGCTTTCTTACCTTTGAAAGGTGAATTTAAGTTAACAGCCGCCAGAAGGAACCGCCACTCCGCCAATAAGCTTATATATCCTAATATTTCCTAGTTTTGACTGTCTTTACACTAGTTTTACAATTTTCAGTTGCACCACATTTTGCCGAATTAACAAAGTCGGCCTCTTAGATGAGCAGAAGATCTGCTCGAACGACATCCACAGTCAAACACGTTGTTTTTGAGACCATGCACTATACAATGCTTTATTTTGCATGTTTGTTAAACTCGGGAGATCTCTAACACCTTTTGGCTAATAACACTGCTACATATGAATTGACCATAGGTCCTATGTGTTCCCTTCTACGAGAAAACTTGTTTAGCTCTCGCGCTACAGCAGAGAATATTTCCAGGTACTGTAAATACATCGATAATGACGTGACGTGACGTGCTGTATTTCCATAGGCAGCTTCCAATCCCTGTGAGTTTTCTGTCATAACAACAAACCTTTATATCCCACCCCTTATAAGCCACACCCACCTCAAGAAACTTTGAGCGTGGTCTGACTTACGAACGTACTACTGTTTCCGCATGTAGGCCTAATCTTAGTACCGTAGCCTAACACGGTTATTTCATGCCTTAGTCTAGGGTGCTCCATTCTAGCGCGGCGATCGGCGAAAAATGATTGTGATGATTATCAGCAAAATAAGCTTTTGTGAGCTCCATTTTATGCCTAATCTTATTAATCGGTGTAAATTTAGTCTGCTCATGCAAAAAATGTGCGGTAAGAGTTTAGAATCGTACGAAATGTTGAAAATTTGTAAATACAAAGATGGCGCCGACTCTCAAAGCTTGTTGAAAACCTGAGATAATATATGAGAGTGACGTCACGTACTGTGAACGTCTAGCCATTTCCAAAAAAGGTAACGCAGCTATGGGGGCTGGCCGGTGATCAATGAGTGAGTATTTCGTCTTGCAATTGTGATTGGATATTTTAGCGAAGAAAAAAACGTGACTGCATTTCTTAGCGGCGCTAACTTATTTGCATGCAGCAGTATGTGCAATTTCTACTGGTGCAAAACAACCAGGGCCCACATGTTAACATCAACGCAATTTTGCACGGAAAGACAATTCTCGCTGGTACCTTTATTTTAGCGCGTGTTTGACAGAGCCGTACTGTACGACATTGCAGATATAGCCTAGAGATTTTCTGGCCGGGCTGAAATTTTGATCATCATAAAGTAAGCCGCGAAATGTGTGATGGGCAGGTTAAAAGGCGATGCACGGAAAAATGAGATCGGGAGGTTAGGCAGAGGTAAAACTTCAAAATGCATTGAAAATTGTCATGCATCTTCGGCGTTCTCAGACTTTCTCCCCATGGACTATATTTGGATTTAATGTTTCCTCCCAAGACTTGGACTTTATAAGTTATAGTTTAAAGTCTCATACTGATATCTGGAGGTAAGAATAATTAATTTAAACCTCATAAAAATAACTTAATTCTTGTCATTGACTTTCAGGGCTCCATTTAATACATGAAGCATACATCGCCTGGCCTACTGTCAGTCGGTCTGAACGTTTGATAAGTGTGGGATATTTGGAGTGATTTAGAGCAAAATTCTCCATAAACAATATCAGAAATCAAACCTTTCAAAGGAGAACTCAGTGGTAGCGTGATCTATTCTCAATACTGATGGGGAGGGGTTGGGCATTTTAAACATTTTTTTTTTCAAAAAATTACTGAGTGAAAAAAATCAGTCAATAGGGGATTTTTCAAAGAAAGAGACATGATCCCCGGGGATCGCCACCCGTGAGGCTACTGTACGTACGACCGTCATCACTTCAGTGTTTTGTAAATATTATCGTGAACCGGCATTGTGCAAGCTGCCTTATACTTAGTCTTTAATGTAGACAGGTATACGAAAGAAAGCAGATTTTACCTGCCGGGGGATACAGACTAATTAGCCGGTAAAACTTTTCTTTAAAGTTTGAAGGAAACTGTGCGTAATTCGGAAAGTGCTCGGCAATGCCTTGGAGGGTCAGAGAGATAACGAGTGTAGCTTCAATGAACACGCAAATCTACCCGGACCCGCATTTCAATTTTCAAATATTTCTGCATGAGGGGGGAGGGTGAAACCACGTCCCACTGTCACAAATCTGGAGAATGCTGAGACCAAGGCGCGGGTCACCCGACAGCAATTTCGGATAGGATTACAATCCGACTTTTTGCGTTTTAATGAAAATCTTCAGCCATCCCTGGTCAGAAAGAGCAAAAAACTGATTTCCCTGTCTTTGTAAAATGTATGATATTCATTAAAAAATTATGAAACTAAAATGTAAACAAAATTATTTTGAGATATCACACCGACAAACGTCTTGTAGGCTATCATACCAGCGTCCAAAGATTGGATCAATTTTGGAACAAACGTTGCCCTGTTGAGCGATATAAGTTACATGCAATGTAAAATAATTATTTCGGGAAATTTAGGCTACAGCATGTCTATATCTATAATTTTAAACCTGGAAACAAATAGGCCTATCACAAAACTGTAGGCTACCACATTTGGTTCCAACATTAACGTAACGGGGAAAACACAAAACAATTTGTATTGAGTACTATTTTATTTCATTAAAAAAGAAAGGAAAGCCTTTTTCACGTTATTGCACTAAAAAAATCCGTCATTGCGTTTATCATTTTTGCCGGTTTGTGGTCGATGACCGAGTCCTGGCATAAACCAAAAAACCCGAAATGTGATCTTCATCACTTTACAGTATGTACACCTTGTAATTTCATCGTGTTGTAGTACAGGTAGGCTTTCTATGGAGCAAAACATCGATCTTTTTGTGTTGTAGTACAGGTAGGCTTTCTATGGAGCAAAATATCGATCTTTTTGGGGAGCACCGTAACACACAACCTGCAGGCTTTTGTGTTACAAATCCGATTAAATCAAGGCCTAGAACAACCTTTGCATGAATTCGGTAACGATCGTGAACTTGAGCATCCTCAAGTCCTCTCTGGACAGTTTGGTCCCAGTGAGAAAGGCCCTTACGTGCACTTCGACCGTACATCGAACACACTGAGAGGCCCGATAGATAATATGTATTACACGTGTTATGTAGGTTGTTTGGCGCGTGGTTTATCCGGATAATATTTTTTTGAATCTCTTTTCAATCCATGATTTTAGAAATAGCCGTACATCAAACAAAGGCATGAAAATTGGTAAGCTTAACTTGTTTTCTCCTGAAAAATGTTGACTAGGAGTACGATATAGTGTACAGAGTGCATTTATCATGATTCTCAAATCATCACAAAATCTTCTTAGGTTGAAATTTGGGAAGACCGGGAACAGTGAAGTGAGCGGTATGCAGTATTGGAAGTGAACAACAGAATAGCACCAGTAGGGAGGCCGCGCGGGAGCTGCTATTAAAAATGCCTACATTCTAGCTACGAGCAGAAAAGTGCAAACTAGCAAATAACACGGTTTATGTGTGGGATCAAATGCGGGGAAACAATCTTCTCCAGTCCCCAGAAAGCGAATAGGACCAATCGAAATTACGAGAATTGCAGCTGATTTTGTGTGTTTCACAATCAAGAAAAATTAACACTTTTATTATTGCCCGGGAAATATGTATTCAGACGGGCGAAACATCGCATAAACGTCACAACGGTCACATCGTTGCCCGTCTGAGATAACTGTTTCAAATTGCTCCCACGGCGGACGTTTAGGCAGGCGCAAGCGATCACCCAGGTTAAAACGTCAGTCTTCATATAGCCTACAGCCGAGAAGCATGTTGATTTTTAGACCGACTATTAAGTGCATGCAGAGCCCATTGGTTTTCCCACACACTACCTCCCTTAGTTATTGCACAGAAGCATACAGTACTGCTTCCGTGATTATTGATTTGTGTTTCTTGACTTCCTTTTTTCACACCTCAAAACACACAAAGCAGAACAATACAAATTCTTGCTTTGATACCTTTCCGTTTCTTCCAAATCTGCAAAACCTAAGCGGATTAGTGAACAATAGTCCAAAGTTAATGAGCATGTATTTGAACCTGTTTTAACGAAGATGAACGGTCGAACGATCATGAACGCATGGGTTGCATCTGAATGAAAGGGAACTAGTTCGAACGATTATTTTGGACGTGATCCCTAAGCTGGTCTGCAGCTGCCTTAGGTAGGTTGCAGCTGCCTAAGCTGGTCTGCAGCTGCCTTAGGTAGGTTGCAGCTGCCTAAGCTGTGCTTCATTGCCACATACATTACAATAGCAGGATAAAGTAGCTTCTGCTTTTGAGATGTGAATAGTAACAAAATATGGCTGCAGCTGCGGTTGCTTGGCTATGGGTTAGGTTAGATGGAGTTTTATGGCCCAGTTTCCAACCTATTGGTTCAAGTCCAGCCGGACACAGGCATTTTCCAGTTGTGGCTCACTGGCTTTTTTCCCTACTCCACTGCTTATTCTTGGAAAATAAGCCAGCTTGGCTACAGCAGCTGTGGCTTTGCTGTTTTGATATGGTGTCTAAAAAGACAGTGTTATATGAAAAAGAAGTGGAAACGATGGACAGGTATTTTGAACAGAGCAACTCACTTGTAGCCACTTGTCGACATAGCGTAGTACTGAGCCTAATGACTGGACTGTGCGTATTTCGCTTGTTGTTCACATTGACTTCCGTCGTCTGGAGGGGAACGACTGATGAGGTGGAATGAAACTTCAAAATGTACTTTTCATCCTGCTTTTGAAGAAGGACGACAAAATCTTCCACAAGCATGGCGTGCATCTCTGTGGGTGGAAAGTGAGCAAATGAATGGACGACAAAGAAACAAAATATTTCTACAACAGGTGGTATTGTGATGATTTTATTTATTTGAATATGTCACAACTTACAATATATTTTCTGACAAGTAAGTTGCATTTTGAATGGGGGGGGGGGGGCAGAGGGGTACATGCATAATTATGGGATGACTACATTTACTTACCATATATTCTCTAAAAAACATTTTTCTAGAAAATGCCCCCTGTAAATTTTTGAAAGCTAAAACAACTGTGCACTAATCATTCCCCAAGGGAGATAGTAGCGAGGGTCTTCATTTTCCCCCCAAATTGAAGAATTTGAAATTTGTTTCTAAAATAATAATGTAGTCTAAAGTTATTGTTTATTAAAAAATATCCTCAAGTTAGTGCCTGACAAGTCTTGAATAGTTTTATGACATTTCTCTTGTCCCACTTTTTTCCAAACCCTTGAGTACCGTAATTATATGGCTATGGTATTAACATCCATTTGCTGAATTGACTTAAGAGACAAAATGTAAAATAATATTGAAAAAGTTACTTTGTAATGAAAAGGAATAAAAATAACTTTCACACAGAACTTAACTAACTACCTGCCACTGTTACTGATGGTCTTGTAAGATAGCTACTTAAGGGATAACAACATTGTAACTATTGCTATTTTTGTGGTATTCTGAGAATGCTGGATGTTTAATACTGCATAAACTACCAAAATATCTTTTTTGTATTGTAACAATGTGTTTTACTCATAGCTATGTCAACACTGTTCATTTAAATGTTAACAGTTTGAGTGTCTTATTTCTTTCATAACATATCAACTGTCACTGGCCTGATGAAACAGTGAACATGTTATTTCTTCGACAAATTCTGAGCATGAATGGAGTCACCTGACAAATCAGACAAGCTTGCAGATGGTCTTGGAGGAGCTCAAAGGAAGGAGATACGATGCACAAAAATGCAGGGCTATTTGTCCCAATTGATGTTAAAGATACATAATGACATTTTGGGGGTTACCAGTAGTAACATCACAATATCTTCAAATTGTCAAATGCCAAATAACTAGAGCAGCAATGCTGCAGAATCTCAATCCTTTGTGAATGTTAAGGAGACAATGTTTCCATATTGTTGCTGATGATATCTGATGTAAATACAGTTCTCCTTTGGTGCTTTGCACTAAAAGATTATCCATCTATTGTTAATACCCTGATGCATTCCATGCTCAAAAATGATCAAATGCATAGAGAACAATTTTTAAAACCATACTGTAACACTAGGTGATGTATGTAATCATTGTCCACCATACTGAAATTTAGTAAAGCAGAAATAATTAACCAGCTAGATGCAGATCAGTGAAATCTTCTAATAAATCCAACAGTCCAATGATAGCTGTTTTCCTTCTGCATTCCACACTATTTTCTCTCAAATTGCTTTCCCTATTAAATGCTATTTTCACAGCCACAATCAAATATTTTGGTATTTCACAACTTCTGGAAGGAGTAAAAGCTATTTCTCTGCTGATATCTTGAGTGTTTTCATTGTTACACTGTATAACAAGTGGGTAGAAACAACACCCATTCAAAACAGTATGCTACAGATCCTCAAATACACTTCAATAAACTCTTGAGGGGTAAATTTTCCATCACAACATAGAAACACTTTGATCATGCCTCCAGTGTTGTAATCGAGTCACTAGATTAGTGACTTGCGTCACCAGTTTTCAAACTTTTAAGTGACTCAAGTTGGGTCATTGACTCAAGTCACTGTACTATTTCAATGGGGAAATTACTCCTGAATTCTATCCAGTCACTATCACTTTGATAGGAAGTGACTCGAGTTGTGACTTGTTACAATACTGCATGCCTCCTGGACACATTTTGTGCTCTACACTGAAACTCGATAAATTGTAAATAAGTTAACACTTCTCAAGGTAAATGCTATGCAAATATCTGATTATGGAGCATTATGGTCAGATTTAGCAAGACCATCTTAAAGTTACTTCATGCTTGATTTAGCAGAGGTGTGACACCAAGATTCTAACAATTGATGCTTAAACTACAAAATGTAAGCATTCTAAGTCAGAAGGTATCTGTGCCTAGTAACCAAAGTGCTGTGTGCAAAGAAATGAAAGCTTCCTTGAAGTTTCCAAGACAACTGAAGAGTTATACCATGACAACTGAGAAGTTATACCACAAAATTTGCCAAAGTAACTTAGCAACACTTAGAAACCATCACTTTTTTAATTAGAAAAAATTCAACGTCTTCTGGCCCCCCCCCCCCAAAGGGCATGCTCTCAATTTCTCAAAGACATTGACCAATGATCAAGTCACATTCCCTTGCTCTAAAGAAATTTCATCCACTGGCTAGTGTGACAATATCTCAATACCTGTAATGTATTGAAAAAAAAAAACCTCTTTTGGCCCTTACCTAAAGTTTTATTTCGACTTAATTTCCATGTGACAGGGCTGTCGTAAAGCAACTTGTGAAAGATCTGGCTAGCATGGACCTGTAGGAAACAATACGGAATTAAAAACGTACGAGTTGTTCTTCATTATGATAACTTATAAGCTTGCCTCACAAGACATTATATATCACGTGACAGTGCCCTCCATAAAGTGCTTTCATGTGACGTCATAATTGGTTATGCCATGCCCACTACCGGGCAAAATTCAACAGTGTTTTCGTGAAACAGCAACACATGGGTAATCAGCTACTTTTACACTAAATGCCTACTCAGTCTAGATTTTTGGTGTCAAAAGGGGCAGGGTTTAATTGTCATGTCAGTGAAAGCACTAAACACTGACACAAGAAGAAATGCAAACTAGTGAAAAAACTAACACTGACCTACACTGTAATTTTACCTTTTTAAACCATGTTCTGAGTTTTCAACATTTTCCAAGCTCAGAAAATGGAAGTTTTCCTTTTAATCTGCCAGTGTATAGGCTACTTCGACACATATGTAAACACCCCTTTCATTCCATATTAATCTAAAAGCAAAGCCAGATTTCAGACACTGCTGCTTGTATCTGGATGAAAATCATTTTTCACTGAGAGGTGGGTTATCACTACCAACATAACCATCCTATCAGACATGAAACAAAACTCACATGGATTATACTACAGTATGACAGTTAGTTGATTAATGAGTTGAGGTTCTATGGCTCAGTTCCTGACCAATTCATTTAGGTTGGAACGGTCACGGTGTTTTTTTTTTTCGAGTTGTGGTCCCCCAGCTTGTTTCCCCAATCCACTGCTTATGCTAAGCACTAGGAACAATGGCGGAAGGTTCAATTTTAAGTCTTTGGTACATGACCTGGCGGGGAGTCAAACTCAAGACCTGCCCGCTGCAAGTCTGACGCTATAACCACTTGACCATGCAGTCTATTGTTTTTAAGATATTCAAAGACACATATAAAGGAATTTTAAACTTAATGTTTACCTCATCTGAGTTCCCCTTGGTTACTCTGTCATAAGCTGTGGTATCTGTTTTTTGTTTGATTTCACTCAGTCGGTGCCTGTTGTCTGCTTCCCTCACTGCCTGGTTGACATGATCTAAGAGCTCTTTACAGCATTGTAACGCTCTTTCAAGTTTTGCGTAGTCATCTGTTTTTGCTGGAAGAAGCATATAATATCACCATAAATTACATAATCTTTTCCTCTCAGGAGCAGATTTTACCCTCCTCATTTCGCCGTGTTCCAGTTGTTCAATGTTTACTGCTGCCCTCCCTCAACTTATACAATACAGTCTGCATTACAATCAATTTTACAAACCTGATGCCTGAAATATGCATGGTCAACATTTGCAAACTTTGAAAAGAGGGAAAGTTCCATACATTGACCTTTAAAATTTGCAACAAAAATTTAGCAGATATACTATTTGGTACTGTGTCTGTTGAAAATGTACATGCCAGCAGGAGTTTGCGTTATCACATGGGTTTGCTAACTGTTGCTAGGAAACCAACTGCAGACAGGTAAATTATCCTCGGAACATACACATATTTACTTATTCTATAAGAGCAAGAAAAACTCTGCTGCCTTTCAGTTCACATTTAAAAAAAGCAATGCAATGTATAACAGGTCTCATATTCATTAGCATAAAAGGATGGAGACTGCGATTTCTATGCAGTTTGGCATGCCATTAATTAAATGTTAGGTTTAGGGTAAACATTACAGGTACATACTGATGAACAAGAGGGAATGCATGCAAAAGAGCATAGGGAGAACATCTCCATTGCCAACTTTGTTCTGTCGTTCACAGAACTTAATCCTTTTGATAGATAATTTGGGCATGGTTTATTATGCAATGATTTACCATGCATGGTGCTGGTACACAGCCCTGCTTGGATTTCCATTTCATATCACGCAAGAAAATTGCACAGCCAACCAACCAACCTAGCAAGAACATGGATAATCACACATGACATGAATGGAAGCATAGAAAAACTCCTTAATTTCATACAAAATCCTGTGCACAGCTTTGTCACTTCCATAATGGAGTTGAACATGCCATGTGAGTTCATGCAATATGTAGCATGGTACTTGTTTGTCCTTGACAACATTCTATGTGACACTGCATCTGACCCTTCCAATGTTGCTGAAAGCTCTCTATAACACATAAACTTGCTTTAAATTTTAGACCAAGCAAACAAAACTTTCTATGGTAGGAAAATGTGAAAGTTAAATGTGAAAATGTGAAAGCCAAATTAGGTAGAAAATAAACACATTTTATTTACATAGGCATCTAATAGTTGTGTTGGAAGGGGGAAGTTACTTACGCTGAGAGTATTTAAGTAAATTCTGAATAAAGAGAGGATATTTGGTTAATCTCTGCATCTGTGTTGATATTACCCCACGTAACGGTAGTCTCCTACATAATGGATTACCTTCAGCATCCTGTAATAAATGAAAACATACGTTCATAAAACAAACTGGCATTTCCCCAAAGAATGCAACTGTACCAACTTTTACCCAGAATGCATCACTGAGTTGTGCAAATGCTCTTTATTTGACTTCAAGCACGTACTAAGACGCCTTCCACTATTCACAAAGGTACAAAAATAAAACACTTCTTCTTTTGACCCTCTTAACCCTCTTTCTACTGTATATTTTGAAAGGTGTGTAAAATTATTTGAGAGAGGGGGGATTTTATTTCCATGTTTCAACTTGAAAAAATGGTACATATGGGACTAAGCACCTTTAAGTAGGTTAACCACCCATGTGCAACCATCCTAAAAAAATAATTTGCTAGGGAAAACATATGCTTGCAGAAGGCAGCTTTAGAATCCTCAAATGTAAATAAACTTTCCATGAACAAACAATACTGTTCAGAGACAACGATAAACTATGTCCTATTTTGTTCCTGTTTCATACTCAATCGTTAACCACATCCTCCACAGGTCATGTGACTTTAGATTATCAACTGTTACCCTTCAAAGATGAAGCAATACATTTTTTAGATATGAACATATCATGAGCTGAACAAATACAAAAAAAAAATAAAATGTCATCCTTTTTCCCCCAAAAGGAACAAAACATCCACATAAAAAGGTCCAGTGAGCAGACTTGTTCTGAGAAAAAAATTATCCGTACAATTAATAAAAAATGAAGTGAAACAGAATCCTCAAACTGTAACGAGTTCACGTATTTTTATGATCAACACAGAGTCACTCACTATCACCTTTCAATGTTTGTGCCCTGCCTACTATCCAATGACTTAAGTAAGAATTGAAACTGGAGCAGGGGTTAGTTTTCACTCATTTTTCTCAGTTAACTCACGCAGCCTTGTAGGAAATATTAAAAAGTTTTCAGTATGTTAATGATCACACAGGAAGTAAAAATTCAGACCCTACACACCAACAACTGTTCAGCAGCATAGTTCACTGCATCAATTATTTAACATGTATGTGACTTGAATGTTTAATCATCTTCCATTTTGTACCTGTGTGACCATAATCTTGTACTACTGAAAACAAAAATCATAAAACTACATTTTCTATTCACTTTAACATACATGTGCATAAAGTAACAAAATGAGACACCAGTTTCCCGGAAACCAAAATAGAAATCTGGGATTTTTATGTCTTGATGGTTTTGTTGTAGTGATTCAATGAGGTCATTGTAACTTTTCTTTCACTTCAAGACCTTCTTATTGATCATTTTCTCTTATTCTATAATTTCTACATTTGCATTGCCCCCTATGTGTGTCATCCCTTTTGGCTACCTGCCTGGACCTTATAAAATGAAACATATAGACGAATCCAGACAGCAAATGATGGTCTGATTTTAGCCGGCCATAACTGGGGCCTATCACCTTTTAATCCTTCAATTTCCTTGCTTACCTGTATCATGGATGGTTGTGCACAAAACTGTTTCTTGATTCCTTCAATTCTACTGAATATGAGGGTTTGAAATTCATGTAGACGATAAATGAAGACGATTAAAGGCTGATGGACCCCAGTAATGGCTGCATACAGTCACTAAAAACAAGTGCTAATCGGATTCGTCTATAGTTCAAATGCTTGATAACTCAGTAAGTCTCAGTGTATCCTGGCTTACAGAGGACAGTTCTGTCGACTTGCCCATACATTTTTTGTGTTCTCTGCTTCCCCTCACCCCCACCCCTTTACTGAGACAACAAAGAACACTTGGTATTTTTATGAGAAAAAAAAATTCCAACTCGCAAGTTTAAAACACACACTATTATACGTAAAACGAAATTAATTTATATTTTTTCTCCTTTTTTTATTTCTTTCTTATCCGAATTTAAATAACATAAATCTAAAACACATAGAGGGAAATAATGCATAAACAACTAAAACAATGTAATGTCCCAATTTGTACATCAACAAAATCTGAATAGTGTATAACACAATGCTAGAATATACTTTTGTTTTGCGTAACTTATCACTAATAACCTTTGACAAGAGGCAAATGCTTTTCTGGTATCCATAATATTTTTTGCTTTCTTATTTTTGACTTTAACATTAAATTCAAATAAACTACAGAAAGCAATCATATCTGGTTTACTTTTCATTAATTTGCATTTAAAAATATACTGCTTTATATGCAGTGCCAAGAAGTTACAGGCATGTTTCGCTTTTTCATATGTAAAAAAAAAGTTTGCTCTGAAAAGATCTGACATCTATTAGACAACAAAATTTCTTCACCTGTTATAAAATGTGAAGTTTATATTTACACTGCCAGAATATGTGATCTATTAATTCTACCTGTTTCTTTTTCTATCTCCCAAACTCAGGATGAAATTTAAACAATTGGAGTAAGACACATACCTGAATAAAGGATGCTAATTTTGGATCTTTCCTTTGTTTTGCTTTTAACAGTTCCAAGGCATGACGTTGGTTACAGCAAAATTCTGCGGAAACCCTCTTCATGGTTTCGCCAGCTTCCCCGTCAAACTGTTGGAAAGGGATAAACAAAAGAGGATGAATTTTCTATGTCACAAGATGTAAACTAGATGTCTGTCCAAAGATATTCTTGCACAAAAATAAACTTATTGGGTAACAAGATATGGTGAAATAAACCTTCATGCATATGATGTCCCAGAACAGAAAAGCATGAATGCAGACAGCTGCTATTTTGGCAGAGGAAGGTAGGTAGGTAGGTAGGAAGGTTATGTATTCCGTATAGGAACAGATAGTGCTGATGGATTACAACTGGCACATATGACTTATGGTCTGAGGATTGTTTTATACACTTCACTGTTTAATTTCACATCTTTTGTCATCTGGGACAAATGCTTTGTCTCAAACACCTCTTTTCTCAGCCACTTGAAATGTTTACTTCTGTAACACATGACTTTTGACCAGTGGTATCATTGGAAAATTACTTTGAGACCTGTTGTGTGAGTGAAATGAATGTGTTTACAAAACCTACTCTCCACCCCCTCCCCAATAATTCTCCACATATGAATAAGTTACCCCATCCCCTAATAATTTCCAACAAAAGAATAAATGACAATTTCTTCATGTCTGTTCACACAAAAAAGATAAAGCAGCAAAGACCACTAACTAAGCATACTTGAAGGCACTCTCCAATACCAATAAACGATTGTCAGCAATGCAACGGTGCATAAACTCTTGAGTGTCCACAGACGTTCATCAGCTGCTTTTTGGCAGAACGTCCAGAGACGAGGTATCGATTTCCCAAATGACATCCAGAATTGATGGCTTTCTTTGGCATTAATGAAAGCCTGCGGAGTAAATCACTCCCAAACTTCATAACGGAGTCAAATTTGCTATCCAATTGGGCAGCATTATTACATCTCCTGATATCAGTAAAAATACTACATTAGGAACATATTTGGGAGCAAAGCCAAAACTGCAACTGGGTTTACAAAGGAGATGTAAAATTAAACTTTGAACAATTCTTTGAACAATTAAAAACATCAAAAAGTTTCAATTTTTTGTCCAAAATGCAGGACAACAATTTTTCTTTCAAAAGGTATTGAACAAACACTTAAAGGCCTAATTCTCTCACCCTGAACAGTACCAATTCTCCTAACCTTCTTACTTAAGCCCCTCCCCTGATTGTCTGAAATTCATCCTTATCCAGACACAACCTCAGTTTATATTGCTTCAGGGTGAGTATAGAAAACCGCAATGTGTATAATTAAAACACTCTCAGCTCAGTTCATGCTGTGTAATATAAGCTTTGGTACTCTGCGTTAATTGAATTAGCAGTCAATCAAAAAGCTGAGCTAACTGAGAGTTTTTGTTAACCCCTACAGGAAGTGAAGTTTGGGGTTAGCGGATTGACCCTTTAATATATACTATCACTTTCAAGTCGGAAAAGAAAGATAAATATGAAAGAAGTAATTTCCCTTTTTCATCAACTTTCAAAGAGCTCTAGTTTACTTTTTCTTTAGACTAGTTTCAAGAAAACATTTCAAAACAAAACACTGACTTCAAATAATATGCAAATGTTTAGTTGCATCTGATCACCTTACCCCCAAATTCTCACATATATAATTTGTGCTTTGTAAATATGTGATACATGAATGATAACTGAAGAATACTATTGGTGAAAAATTAAAGAGAAATATTCTTCATAAATCATAAATACTACTCATTTGAAAATGTTTTGCTTTTTTTGAGAACCTTGATGCAAAATGTTGGGACATTTTTGTCTCAATTGACAGACTTAGTCTGGCAGGTTTAGTTGTGGTGGATTGTTGGGTAACATCTTTTTTATTCTTAAAAGCAAGAACTTTTCATTGGAAACTTTTGTGGGGAAGTGCCTCTCATTTCCCCCCACCTCCCCCACGAATCTGTCTTATTTTCATTTCGAAATATCTTAGGAACAAAAGCCATGGAGATCAGAACACTGGCATCAACAGTAAATAACTATACTTATAAAGCAACCATTGGAAATATCTGCAAAACAAATGTTGGAAAAAGCTTAAACTGGAACAATACTGGTATTGGAAAAAACAAGAAAAAACTAACAAACAAACAACATCAAATTTCATAAAATGGCACTAGAAAGAGCTACAGGAAAGACATATTGAGTATGACAAGCAGAGAAAATTAACTAAAGCCACAACTCCAGTCAAGAATTGTGGCAATCATTTCTGAGAAATTCTGAATGGAATAAGTCCTGTCAAATGAGCTGTATCAAATGTTTTCGCACAATATATGTTTCTGGGAACAAAAACTATCGTGAGCTGTACTTTTGGCTCTAGGTGCATGTCAGAGAGTAAAAGCCTGTATTGTTAGGTTTAACTGACTTGAAGGGCACTAACTTTGAGAAGACTTAATGGTTATCCATTGGACAATCCAACTGACATTTTTGATTGTCCACAAGAAATCTTTACTGTTCTAATGGAAGTTTCAATAACTTTCCAAGATACCTTCCATTTTCTTAGGTTTTTCTTGGAATTTCAAAGTTGTATTGAATGAATTTTGTTGTCCATCAACCAAACAAAAATGAGGAAAATGCCACATGTTTTACAAAGAAAAGGTCAGTTTACAAAATGACTAAAGATTATCAGAGTTTCTGCCAAGGAGATTTAAGTGGCATTTGTCCCCCATATGAAATTACAGGCAGGAGGGACAATCCCCCTTCCATTTTGCTTAGCATTAGTTTTAAGGAACGAATTTTGGAGATTATGCCTTCAAATTATTTCCCATGAAATTATTAGTGTCAACTCTTTGATGATTATCTAAAGTGTAAATCAAATCAATAACATGTATGTTTTTCCTGTGTGTGCCTGCAACTGTAAAATAATAGTTGTGATTTCAATGTTATGGTCACAACTGCAACCATGGAGAGTCACAACATTACTCCTGTTTGGTGATCCTGGCAAACACTCTTATTGCCATAAAAAGGGTTTAAGCTGGTCACAACAGGATTTGCTATGTTAGAGGGGTGCTTATTCTAAGCATTTTGCTGAAATTTGCATTGAAACCAGATGTGTGGTTCCCAAGATATAAGCACGTAAAGTTTTCACAATTTCAACAAAAGAGTGAACTTGAAGAAAGCACATATGACCTCATATCCTCATATTTTGTTCTCTTTAAACTTTAGAGTTGATCTTCTCCTCAACAATCCCATATTATTAAAATGGGATTGCAGAAGTAGCTTAAGAACTTTACAAATTTTGCATCCCACCAGGGGTCCCTTCCTATTAACTTCAAGGTCAACACAACAGTGTGATACAACGAAGGGAAATAAAGCATTCCATATCAATGCGAGGAAGTGATATAAGCTCTGCTGCCCTCAAACTCACTTTGGAACACAAATCTACTGACCCCATTTACTGATATCTCATGATGTACATGTGCGATTTGAATGGAATTTTCACCACACTGTGTAGATTTGGTTCCTCTTTCACATACCAAAATTAATTTTTGCTTCAACTTTCCCTGTAAGGGTGAAAGAATTATTTTTGGTAGCTTACCCTTTGAATTAGAAGCTTTCCTACACCTTGCACTACATGACTCGTTTTCTTCTCTTTCTTCATCCAGGCATTTAATGTTCCGTGCTCTTCCAACAATGCCGGTAGGTTTGGGAAGAGATACATAACTGTTTCTTTGGGTAACACTTGTTCGCTAAGCAACGGCTGATAAAATACTTTATCCAGTACTTTCAGGTTGCGTACATGGGTCCTCTCTGTGTGGAATAATTCTGTTTGTAAAAAGATATAGAGCAGCAAGGCACAGATTAGATACCATATAGAATAACCAGATTCAGAACTAAATCTATTTTTTATTAAGCGAGTCACATGCTCTTACTGTAAGCAGATGCATCACATTTCATATTGTATGACTAAGAAAGAAAGACAAAGACATCAATTGTTGATGTAACATCATGATTGGCATTACCTTCAGCTAGGACCTCTGTATCTTGGCCTATATGTGGTCCTTATGCTTTTGCACCTGTAAATGATAAGTAGCTCACATGGACCAGGGCACATGAACCATACAGGATAGTTCTGGGCCCCAAGTTTATAACTGTCATGTTGGGAAAGTGAAGTAATCCACATTAAAGACCTCATGCATGTGGGCTACCTATAAGGGCCCTTGATTAAACACAAGTGTAAAATTTAAATGACCCCATGTGGGTTTGCTACCTGGGATGAGTACTAAAAAGACTTTTTTGTCACACCAAACCAACTCTGAGCAGTGGCGTAGCCAAAGGGGTGGTTTTGGGGGTTAGAACCCCCATGATGCAACCTTGCAATGCAAAAAACACCTAAAAAAGCTGTTTTTTTTTCTCTCTATCCTTAGACGTTTCCCTCATGTCATGCCCCCCCCCCCATGACACAATCCTGGCTATGCGCCTGACTCAGAGACCTGTGGGGAACTGTTCTCCTCCTGCCAGACAACAATTAACAGCTGAACTGAAGCTTTACATCTGGGAAATGAAGGAAAATACTAGCTGAAGACATTTAGGATGTCACTTCTAATGTTCATACAGCAGACTAGTTTATAGGGTTTTTGCCTCAACTTAAAACTTTCTGGTTTACTCTACAGGGTTCCTCGACCAAATTATATCTGGGATTTGATAAAACTTTAATGGTGCAACTATCCTGACAAAATGGGTAAATCTATTTACTTGTAGTCTGGGCTAATTTTCATGACCTAATGTGACTTCCATCATTTTTACAATATTCCATTACTTTTCCAGTCCTGGAAAATGAAAATAAAATTTATGACTTTTCCATGACTATTTCATGACCTCAACATGATTACTTCATAACCAAATTACATCCATGATGTGATAAAATTTGACCTGACCATATAAATGAGTTAATTTATTTACTTGTAAAAAATTAAAAAGCTGATCTGAGCAAAATTTTGTGACTTTTCCATGATTTCTGTCACTTTTACAATATTCCATGACTTTTTAAGGCCTGGAAAATGAAAATAAAATTTCATGACTTTTCCAGGCCACAGGAACCCTGAATCTAGCAGCACCAATTCCTTTTTCTTCCAGTTGTGGGGCACTGAGTTGTTTTGCCTACTTCAGGGATGAGCCTGAAACTTCCAAAAAAATAAAAGCGGAAATGAGCCAGAGACGTTTAAAAAAAGGAAATTGAGAGGCAGGCACCGGGAATGGGGGTCCAGGGGAGAGCTTAAGGGTCCCTATGGGCATTGATATCATTTTTATATGGATTTCTGATTACATAGAACTCTGAGGGCTGTTTGTATAACTTTCATACCTGAGATTTACGATACATATAGGAAACAAACTTTTGGGGTATTTGGTGCAAAAAAGAGGAATGAACTAAAAAAAAAAGGAAATTTCCTCTGAAAAGAGGAAGTATCTCATGCCTGCTACTTTGTTTAAATGGATGAAAGATAGGTTTACCACCAAAAACCAGTTTAACAAAATCTAGATGATGCACTTTGACCAAAAATCTTTCAATGGCTTCCACTTTTGCCCAAGCAAAGGAACTGAATATTCATTACATTCCAGAGAAATACCAGGATATTCAATTAAAGGGGTACTTCCATTTCAATACATTTTGGGTATGAAGAAAATGCATTAGCTCTGTTTCTGGATTTTCCATTAAATTATCTTTCCCGCTGATATCAATTTCATAATTCTAGAATGTATTTCTCATTTCATGAATAGCATCTTACAGAAATGAATAGACTTTTTCTTGTTACTCAAAAATTGAATTAATTTGTGTCCGACCACTTTGGAGTACTTGACACCTAATATCTCGACATCCTGTTTAATACTGTAGTTGGTTTTGACAGATAGGATTAAAACTCTGTAAGAGTTTTCTTACAAATTCCCAGGTCTTGATTGAATCCATTGGAAATTGTATTGTACCCATTGGATGTGTATTACATGACTACAATGTATTATATTACAGACATGAGCCATGCAAGGTGTATACACTTTTCAGGTGCATTTTTGTAACAGTCACATCTATGGGCAAGTCTGTATGTACATTCTGTGGTTGCTTTCAGGCATGGTTAAAATATTCCATGTGAAAAGCTACTATGCTACCATGTCGGAAATATCTATAACACACTTTCAAATTTAAACTTAAAACAAAAGTCAGCTGTTTGAGGTCCGACTGAAGGAGAACTTCATCTGACTGTAAACCATTTCCCATCCTTAAAAGGAATTTGTAAGTTTGGTGAATCATTTTTGTGGAAAGCTTACTGTATACATGTCAAAAGTAAAGTGATACAAGAAAACATGAGGTTTCCCCCTTTCAGCCAAACTTCAAGACAATTCAGGTACTGAATTAGAGTGTGTTCCCACTTGAGAACGACCAGGCGGTCAGAACCGGTTCAGACCCCGTGCAGGGGATCAATTCGCAAGTGTGAACACTCTTATTCCCTCTGGATCAGATCACGAGAGCTTGATCGCCCCTTCAGGGAAGATCAGACCGCACGCAGGCGATCAAGAAAATATGTGGTAACAAAAACGGGGGATCAAGGTGACCCAAGATCAATGACGTACTTCCGCAGCGAAGCTCCACACAACACACAACCTTGTGTAAACAAACCTGACCTGCACACATAGTTTCAATGAAACAACTTCCTGTTACTCCTGTTACTTGAACTGCAGGAGGGGATCAGATCTCCATGGGCGATCAAATGGGAACACTCATGCGGGTGTTCACAAAATTTACCAGTTGATTGAGCTTGGGGTGATCAGCTTAGGGGGATCAAGTGGGAACACAGCCTTCCTGACTAAAACCTACCTCTTGTGACATCTTATCTCTTGTGTCTTAAAACCATGGTTATCCCAAAGTTAATTGAAACAGGCATTTCTGGCTTCACTCATAAAGACCAGTGCATTTGAGGATGCAAATTACTTGCATTGTGTTCAAAGTAGCTTCAACTGTACAGTGCATATAATGCCCTGCAAAACCTGTTTTGTTATTTGCTTAGGAGATAGGTGTGTAGGCATAATCAGTCCCAAAGTTTCTTCCAGGACCGTTTATCCCTTTCCCTGAGCTATGGGGTACAATTCAGGGATGAGTCTTGCCAGAAGTTTCATAGCATGAAGACCAAATATCTTGCATGATATTCAAACCCATGTGCTCATTTTAAACAGCTATTCACCAACCGAGGCAGTCCTAATTCCAAACATTTACTAAGTTACTTCTATTCCCTCCAACTGCCATTTAAAAACTCATCTTCAACCATGTACAAATAATCTAATATAAGAGTCAGGGCATATCCTGCTGACCTTTGCAAGGCCCTGTGGGTTACTTTAATATTTTTTTTAATTTGAGGTCACTCATAAAGCTGTGTCAATTGTAAATTTTGGAAGACTCCAGGTTAAATTATAGTTTGGTGTGATGAAAGACTGGCTTTAAACATTCTGGTTGATGCTGAGAATAAAAACAACCAGGGATGTAAGTGGCAACAGAAAAAAAATCCCACAACTATGCGCCGGCCCACACACATGCGCAGCGCCATTCCGGCCAGGGGTCCAGGGGCCCACTTAAGGGCCCTTGGTGGGGTCCAGGGGCAAAGGCCCTGTGGAGGTCCAGGGGGCCAAGCCCTCGGAATTTCCAGCAATTTAGGAGTTTAAGCACCCATTTACTCAAGTTTTAGATAACATATTACTTTAAAAGTCAAATACAAACAATACATCTTGCTAACCCATGTCTGTCAATTTTACGAATGTAATCAGACAAAAAATAACCATCTCTGTCTTTTTCTTCCAGCCACTTCCAATTCCACTTATCTCTGACTGACTTGTCGATTTCTTTTACATTCGCTTCCCGCGTGACTTCCAATTTGTTTACGATCCAGTAAACATAAAACTTGACCACATTAGTATAGGCCTAGGCTATGCCACAGTACACACACACCCTAACAACATAGGGCTGTATGTGTAGAGCCTAGCCTTGCTTTAGGCCTGTTAATGAATAACGTTACGTTTAATGGAGATAAAACTTTAGCCTACCTATTTACTTCAGTTTTCGCTAAAATCCCACAGAGGTTATGTCCAAAGTAAGTTAGTTTCGGTGATAGTAGCAATAAAAGAGTCGAATCCTACTTGAATTCACAAAATTAACAGGATATTTTTCAATACAGCAGCCCACCTGTAAGTTGTTGTAAACGCGTCACTATCGTGTGGAGCGAAGTACTACAGCGCGGCGATCGATGATGTACGTGTACGTAGTGCTTGACCGCCCGGTTCACGTATCGTATCGATCGTTGCGTACAGCGAGGGCCATGTGCACAGACCTTCTTAGAAGTTAGCAGATAGCCTAGATGCAAAATCCAATGCGGGAAAGAACCACAGAGTTTTAACAAGAAGAGTGCGCTGTGAAGCGTGTTGCGACTAACCTACATAGGCGAATTATCTACGGGTGTAAATTACTAATGAACAACGCAGTATGCTGCATCTGGTGCGAAATCCCGGACTTCTACTTACTTTTATTCCTATGGTGAGCTCCGCTCTCCAGCCGTTAAACATAAAGCAGGGCTTCGGCTTTGATATTATAAGTTCCCATCGTGAAAACTAACACTCTGCTTACAGTGTGGCATCATATGTAAAATCCCGGGAGAAATTTCACCAAATATTAAAAAATCCGGATTTCCGGATTTATCCGGAAGTCTTACATCCCTGAAACAACTTTGAGTTCCACTGATGTTAAAACTGAAAATGTGCCCCCTTTATACTCATATGTGCTCCCAACCACTGCTACACCAATGAGTAATCTACTCATTTTATATGTAGCCAAATAATGTATCTTTACAAGACAGTATCATTGCCTACCCCTAAAGATCACTTGCAAACTAAACTAAGGATAAATCAAGCTCTTCCTTTCACAAGAGTTGCTCCTTACACTTTCAGCAAACAAAATTTCCATAAATACAGCAAGTGTCAAACAGACACATTAGCTAGATAAATCAAGAGAGAGTCTCTGCTTCGATCAAGCGCAATGACCCTGCAGATGATTTTGGGACATAATCAAGAAAACCTAGGAGCAAATTCAAGCTAAACAGACACTCGCTACTATAAACCATATATGGCCTGTAGGAATAATGTTTGATAGAAATACTGATTAATGTTCATTCACCTAAAAGTTTCTTTGCCTGTCTATGATGTGTTTTTTTCTTTCTTTTTCACACTCTGTTCTACTTTGACCTAAATTTCATAGTTTAGGGGGGGGGGGAGAGAACAGGCAGACTGTTAGATTAGTGTTCCAATGAGAAATATACCACAAGGAGTTATTTCAATTTGAGATTAATTTTTCTTGGATATATCTTCTTGTAAAATGCTCAAAGTGAGTCATTATGGATGGGATTTAAATGGATTAAGTTGTGAGATGTCTATCAATTTTTATTCATTAGGGAAACTGTTTCCATGGCAAAAGACCAACATTAGTAATGGTTTCTACAACAGAAACTTACAAACACATTTAGAAATAATTTAGACACGATTACACTACCATAATTGAACTTTCAGTAATGAAAATTTGGACAAATGTTTATGCAATGAAAGATCCAATAATTTTGGGGAGTAATAGTTATTAATGCAAGTCTGGAACGGCAGTTATTTTTTTTCACCATGCTTTTTTGGTAATAGACTACAATTTTAATTGCAAATGTGTGTAGGGTAGTTATAAACCTTGGCAACCATTTTAGCACATCTTAGATTACATTGGGTCTGGGTTTGGTTTGTCAGTTTTGCACCTCGGCTCCTGACCTTCTTTCTGCCTAAATTTCACATTGTAAGGGCTATTTTTCGGTTGTGGATCACTGATTGTTTGCACTACTAAACTGTTTATCCAGAGCATCACACATGTTCCATTTTTAATTCTTCGGTATGAACAACAACCTGGGAATTGTATAAGGTTATTTGTAATTGGTATGGTATATAAACAGCGTATCTTCCCATGATCCAGCGAAAGAGATAGAGCCTGCCATCTTCAGGGCAGCTAGTCCAATTTCTAAATATTGTCACTGCATAGGCCTGCATTAACAAAAAAAGAGCAAGCACTGTATCGCTACAATTTTATCAATTTCTGTGCAGTTTTGAGAGAGCCAATTATGAAGTAACCATTCCAAATTATGTTTCAAACTCATGGTTCTTATTTCTTACCTAAAATGGGTTTTTTTTTTTTTTTTTGCAAATATTGAATGCATTTTGCATCTTTAAAATTTTCAGCCTTTTTTTCCAGGTGACACAAGTATGCAAGATAAATCAGGCAATGTTACAGATAGAACAGGGGGTTGGAGACGGGGTAGCTGTAACACAAACAAATTCCTACCTATTTCAGGAAAAAAACTTAGTGCCAAAATCCATTAATATTCCACATTTTTTAGAATAACAGTGACCCCAGAAAATTACAAGTAATGGTTTCCAAAGTCCTACCATTAATAATTTCCTGTCTTCTAACTTCTTTGGGTTTGAGTTTCTTGACGATATCCTTGTCCACAGCTTTTGACCAGTTGGGTGTGTCTTGCTCAGCTTCCATGTCAGAATCATCTGTATATGTCCTTATTTCAGACATAGATGACAATGATTCTTGGCTCCTAGATGGCAGCAGATAGAAAGCATAAAACGTTAATGGAACAGTTTTATTCAATAGATACAAATAAAAGATTTAGACGAGGTTTTCATACTTGCCAACATTGTCATCTCAGAAAATGGAATACATGTAGCATATGCTCCATTGTATGTGGGGTTCATACAAGCACTGACCTAGGGATCCAGGGGATGAACCTACTCTCTTTTCCTCTCTCAATGTCTCAACGTTCACAATTTATGTGGAAATCACTAAGGTGTATGCATAAAATGATTTTTATTTCACCACATTGTTACTTTGCTATTTTTCTGATCATTTTTAGCATTTTTTTTATTTTAAATACTTCAAGTCAGAAAAACATAACATTCTGATTTTTATAGGTTTTAAAGCTGAGATAATGGAACAGTTCCGCTTTATGGAACAGTTCAACTTAAAACAGAATAGTTTCACTGAAAACAGAACTCTTGGTAAGTATAGGTTTAATGGCTCAGTTTCTAATCAATCAGTTTGATTCGGGCAGGCCACAGCCTTTTCCAGTCATACAGCTTTCTGACTTTCATTCCCAACTACATTGTTTTTGCTGAGCACTGGGCAAAACAACAGTAGGTTCAATTTTTAAAGAATCAAGAATCTGATACAATATTTTAATAACCAAAATAAACAGTGCCTTCATTCCTTTTCATGGGAAGTATTAAGGTTGCACTTTGAAAGCAAATTAAGTCACACTGCTTGTTTCCCCATAATTTTTTTATCTTTTAATAAAAGTGGAAGCAAGTGTATATGGTGACGGATCTTTACTTAGTGTCAAAGCCAGAGTGGGATTTGGCCATGCTCCATTTCTCACTGATGAAAAATTTTATTTTGGCTCGAAACAAATGTAAAATAGTTTTACGCAAATTCTCAGCCTATCTGGTTTAACTGATTAAATGTGGACTTCTAATTTTGCAAAAATTTTCAAAGGAGAGAGAAAATGCCCTTAGACCCCTCTACTAGGTTGGCAATCACACAACAAATTGAATGCATGGTCCCATGTAAGTGAACTGATGGGTATATCACTGGCCAAAGCAACTAGTTTTACACATAATTTGGGTTGCAGCCATTCAATGCATGCAAAACCCATGTCATTTCCTTGATCAGTCACAACAGTAATTGTTTTCAGGAGCAAGATTTCTGCCCAGTGGAAAGGGGGTTGGAAGTGGAGTATGACATCCCTTTTTCAGGAAGATGATTACATTCACCAGTTTTCATTTGAAAGTAGAAAGATGTTTAGTATTGCGGTTTCTTCCTTTTAGGGGACACCTGTGCAGCTATGTTCAAACCTACATAAACAATTTACCTTTGAAACCCTTTAAATTGCACCTTAAAGAGGCCATGAAGCTAGCTTTTGCCCCCTGAACCGACCTGCAACTTTGGCTGAAGACTGCATCAAATTGGACTTGGGTATTACAGAATCCCTGAGGAGGGCATTTAGGAGCGAGAAAAGATGTGAACAATTTGACTGTTTGTGATAGGAGATATCAGTTGCATTTTGTTGAAGCAAGCTTTTATTTTCACTGGAAACAAAAGAACTCACACTCAGAAATATTTTAGGACTTTCTAGATGACCTCAGTGGAAATTTAAACAAAGTACAAAAATCTAGAAGCAATTCCATTTTTCATGGGATAGTGCAAGTTATGGTTACTATCAACTTTTTAATTCACGACCACATCAACTTTTGACCAGGATTACAAAAATGGTGACAGCTTTTTCTTTGGCCAAACTAAAAAAAAAAAAAAAATTGAACATCATTTTCAAATCTTCCCTAGAAGAACAGCCAATGTGAGCAAATTTTCTCATAAAAGTTCCAAATGTGAGCAAATCTGTTCCATGAAAATGGAAAATATTAGCAAATCCTTTCTATGAAAATGGCAGGTGCTAGCAAAAATTTTGTATGGAAATGACAAGTGTGAGCAAATTTGAAAAAGTTGAAACTTGAAGTGTAAAATGTTGACAAAGGATCAGTCCAGTATTTTCAAAGTAGTAAAGGGAACGGCATGTCAGCCTTCTGATTTCTCCAAAGGTTCCCTCAGTGGGAAGAGGGGAGGGGGAAGGGAGGGGGGTTCTGAATGATTTCTGAAGCAGAAAACTGATTAAAACTAAAACAGCTGTGAAGTATTTTTTGTGGTAAGTATCACAACAGAATAAGACAAAGAAGGGAAACAAAACTTAAAGCAAAGATATAAGATGATATTTTCATAAAGTATTAAAAGTTGATGAACTCCAAGAATGTTTGATGTATGATGGTAGAATTTGACTTGAAAAAAGCCTCTCTTCAGCAATGATGTATGAGTGTAGTTTATGTGTAGTAGAAGCGTCTACCAACAAACACTGCTTAAACAGATCTCTAATAGTGTCACCAAAGAGTCTCCCGTAAGGTAACAAGCTGCCAAATAATTGCAGGTGACCTTTCATAAATGTCACACTGTTTTACTAAAAGAGTTCTTTCTGTGCTGACACTAATTTACTCCCCATTAAGGAAAGGTGAAATTCGCATGCTTGGAATTACGGCAAATTACCGTTGGCCGAGTTCACAAATGATTCTCAGAGTGTATCTTCTTGGAAGAGTCAAGGGCAACTTATCGGCTTTAAGTGTGGCACTTGGTGGCATGTAGTGACTATCTACAGCATTGCAGAATAAATCTAAACTATGCTAGTCAATGCATTTATGGGTTTAAGAGTAACGTACCATTAGGACAAATAATGGGGAGGGGGGCCTTATTTTTATCCATTTTTTTGATTGTTCAGTAAATTCTGCATACTTATTCATTAGCACAGGGTGGTATACAAACGTCATATATATTTCGATGCCATTTCTAAACTTTGATTTTAAAATTTTCCAGGTGCTCATCATTAATATCAAGACAAAATAGCCAAACATAAGACAAAGTCTTTATTTATAACAATCCCACACAAAACAACCTTGGGTTTAATCTACTCAATGAACGAAAATCTTTTACTCCTCAATGCTCTCCATTCTTGCAGTAATTCTCTCAAAAACTTAAAATTTGTAAGTCACAGCTCGATAACTGTATGTGTGGAGATTACGCACGTAAAAGCGTTACAAATCCTCTGATTCTATTAAACCAAACTTGAATCAGGAAAACCTATTTAAATTACCAATGAATTTAAGCCTCCAAACCCTGTTTCAAGGCCCTAATTGTTATTGCCAGATGCATGCTTACCTTCTACTCCTCAATGGATTAAAACCATGACAGATCTTGAGGCCAACATGCATTTAAATTTACCATGGTAGTGACTTCAGTTGTATTTGGAGCAGAACAATTTTATATTTGCTGTGTCATCAACATAAAGTGTATTGTAAATACTATAAATAATTAACATTCTGATCTCCTTCCTATAGTCCCAGTGTTTAAATGTGTGAGATACTATAGCTCTACCCACCTATCCACAACAAATAAAACCAAGTCCTGTCCTTTGAGATCTATCATAAATCAGGGAGTTTTAGGGGAAGCTAATTATTTCCTTTTGCTCGTTAAGAGTTCAAGAGTAGAAGTTTCTTCACGTATAACCACGAACAACCTTGCTATAAACAATCTGTATTTGCAGTTTTTGAGCTTTCAGTAATTACAACATATCTGGAAATTGTAAAATAATTTATTGGTAAAGGAGTCTGATAAGTATATTTGTGTGGAGATATTTCAGGCTACAATACCTCAAGCTATGGTGAATAGACAACTTAAGAGAAAAGGGGGAATAGCCTGAAGTGAAAAAGTAGTGTCTAGATTCACTTCACTTTGAGGTTTAAGAATGATAACACATTTTAAGTCCCCAAATCTTAAAATCAGTTCCAGTTAACATGGACCCTCCCATTTAAGAAGAAAATTCTGTGATCTGAGGACATTCCTACTTTCTTTTGTTTCATGCATATGTCCAAGACAGAGGCTTGTCTGAAGTCTGACATATCACAGGATACACCGTTTCCCATCTGTTTTTAATAAGAGGGACTGCAGAGCAAATTTTAAAGGATGGGGGTAATCACTAAAGCGGCCCAATATGCTCCACAATATCAAGGCAATGTAAGACAGCCTTAAATGCCTACCAACAAAATTGTTGGGGCTTTAAGTCCCCAAACCCCCTCTCTGCAGTCCCTGTATTTTGAACTGCTACCAAAAGATGTTCTCTTGTATTCTTTCTCTTATAAGATAATACTTAAATTGCAATCCCGTACAATGCCTGCTAAGTCAGGTTGACCCTACTTAAAGCATATTCAAAAATTTTGGAGATTTTGACATGACCATGACAAGAGTGATATGCTATGACTTTTAGGCTTTCCAATCCAGTAACTAACATGCCTAGGTTGGGGGGGGGGGGGGGCAGGGGGGGAGAGGAAGGGTCTTATAAGTGAGCTTTAGATTTTGCAATGCAGCTGTCATCTGCATTGCAACAGCATCACTCTGGCATTGCCCATGACACTTTCCAACTTGGTGTTGTGTAATGCGTACTGCGCTCGAAATGGCATAGACCAATATATGAAGTCAGTTTGTTGAAGATAAGGTCGGCACCGTGTAATCTGAAGCTCCCTAATATTTTTCTCTAGAAATTTCCAATTGACACTGATTAAAAATACTTTCACACATATTTGAGTGTCACAATATTTTGTGCCCTGTAAGACATCCCCCACAGTTCCTACCTACAGTAGATATGACTGAATAGCACTATTTACTGGCTTGAAATAAGCAATTTTTGAGTTGCAACAAGGTTGTGCAGAGGTGAAGAAAGGAAAATATGAAAAGCTGACAAATTATTCTTCATGAGTAAAATGATCTTTTTACTCTTGGATTCAGATAAGGGATGGATAAACCACTCTAAGCTTAGGATAGACGGAGTTTTATGGCCCAGTTTCTAACCAAGTGGTTTTAAGTCGGGCCAGCCACAGCTTTTTCCAGTTGTGGCTCACGGGCTTCTTCCTACTCCACTGCTAATTGTGAGAACCAAGTACAGCAGTTTCCGTTTATAAAGTCCTCTGTATGACCCAGCCAGGAGTCATACTCTAGGCTTCTTGGCTGCAAGTCCGATGCTCTATCCACTTGACCATGCAGTCCAAGAAAGTAAAAAGATCATTTAACTCTTGCATTCTGCTGAGTGATTTGAAAGATAGTGTGTAGAACCTTTGATTTCAAACTGACCTAATTTTCTTTGGTTGAAATAGTTGAAAATATCTGAAACAATGTTGATAAATAATGATACATTGTCATGTATGTTTAAATGACAGCCAATGATTATGAGTTGTGCTATCTTTAAACTTAATATTTTTCTTCCACCATTTGCTAAAGCTACCTCTCTGCCTTATATGGGAGATGATGAGTGTTTTTTCCTTTTTCACTATGCTACCTTTATATATTCATCAGTCTGGTCTCTTCATTATACAATAAGCATCCTTCTTAAAACCTCCCCTCCACCCAACCCCCCCCCCCCCCATCCCGAAATTATCCCTTTTGCCAGAAACAAAACAGAGTGAGGGTATGTTTGGCATTAGGAAAATATGATAGGTAATGAGGAGGAGTAGGGTAGCAAAGAGGCTTTCAATGAAGCTTATCACCAAACTTATGGTCAAGAAAAACAATGGGTTACTGATCTATCAATTCCCTTTATGAGCAATAAAAGGAGGGAGGGGGGGGGGGGTTGGTGGAAGCAGGAAAAAAATAAAGCATTGTGGCTCATGTTTGAGTTTTGTTTTTTGAAAGATTATCTGCTTATCATCACAATGAGTGTATTTGGTTTGTTTTCATTTTTTGGAAGATAAAGTATATCCCACAATAAATGCTCCTTCCTTCCTCCAATAAACACCACCTGTAAATTTTGGGAAGGCAAAACATCTTTGCAGTGGTCATTTGCCGAAGGTTTTTTGGCTTTCCATTGAAAACAAAGAGACTATGACAACATTAACGGGAAAATAGCAACACTGCCAGGAAGCCATGGGATAAGTTAGTAGTTATTTTGTTAGATCTCGTCTTTTTCCAGCTTGTTTTCCCTACTCCATTACTTAATACTGAGCACCAAGCATAACAGCAGTAGGTTCCATTTTAAAGTCTGCAGTATGACAGGCCAGGTCTTCAGCTCTGGACTACAAGTTGGCCCAAGGGATAAGAGGAGCCTTCCTTGCCTCCACATTAAAGTTTGAAGACACTGGTGTAAGCTTTTATTAGCAGTATGTTACTTTTCTCTAATTAACATTTTCCCTCAAAAAATCACATTTTAAAAAATGCAATGTACCTCCCCCCCCCTTGAATGTTTATTATAGACATATGATGTGGCAAAACATGAAAGCTCTCTCATTAATTTGTACATTTGAAATTTCTTTTATTTCATGTTGTCCATGAGAATCCCTTCAATGAATCACCTTTCAAAAGAGCGTTTAAAAAGAGTGATATTTGTTTAAAAACAGAGAACTGAAAATGTCGTTTGCAAATGCAACTATTGCCACAGATCTACTTAAAAATTTTGTTTGTTTTGAATTGTGCACTGCTCATGTGTACAGGATCCATCTGGATTTGGGGGCAGGAGGGGGGGGGGGGCAAAACTTTTTCACAAATCTATGAACCTTTCTTAACCAACTTTTGTCAAACTTCTTCAAATATTTTCTGAATTTTTACATGAGATTTTTTTTTCTAAATGCTTACCTGTACATAACAGTTACAGTAAAACTTCAAACAGTACCCGATGTAAATTGTTGGTATAGATGAAGGTTGCTAAAAGTTGTCACCAAAAATCTCTCTCATCCTATCTAAGCACCTATCTGCTTTCATTAAAAGTCACTTGCCTGCTTGTTATTTCATTTCCTCTCTGTGCTTTGTTCAAGAAGATAAAAATCACATCCCAGGGCAAATCTGGAGAGGCGCCTTGATACTGTCACACTGAAAATCTGCAATTTCCTTAAAAATCCTTCTTCTCAAGGAAAAATGCCAGTAAATGATGTGGGAGGCCTCTCAAGGGATCCACTCAATCAGGCGAATGTTGCAAAAGCATGACTCTGATTCCATTGACCTTCAATGATTTCATGTAGAACCCCTCTCCCATCCCCCACACCCAAGTCTACTCCCCTACTACTGCCCATCAAACAATAGCAATCTCATATTTCACGTTGCTCTTTTGCTAGAAAGAGGGTTCATATTTCCCTAGCCATCACCCATGTAACTGTCCTATATAGCTGCTGCCATCATATGGAGCACCCACCTCACTCCCTTCTGCCCCCCCCCCCCATTTTGATTAGTTTTACCTTAGATATGAATTTTTCACCCCTTTCCATTCCCATCTTAATATTCTCCATACAAAAGCACACACACACACACACAAACACACAACCCAATCATCCCCCCCACTTCTACACTGCAAGCTGATTTCTCTTGCAAGATATGTAAACTTTCACCCCTTGACTGTCCCCACATTGTTTGCCTAAAATACTGAAAATCAAGTATCTTTGCAACTTAAATAAATAGAAATCTGCTACTTACTTTTCTGACAGACTTGAAGCTGATCCCATGTGGGGGGCCATGTGGGAGGCCATAATGGCCGATTGGTCCATGTCAACATCACTGTGGGAAGAAGCAGAGATTTCGTCAACATAATGGGAAGTAAGATGGTTTGCTGGGGACACTTTCCTACGTACTTCAATCCAACTGGCCAAGCTGGGCATACCATGCTTTGCCTTATATTTGTCCGATTTGATTGCTTTAACAACCCATGTGTGGTTATCCGCATGATACATAGTGGCAGTTGGTTAGTAGCGGTAAAAAAAAAAAAAAAAACAATTCCTGCAATAATGGCAATAGCTCCACACAGGTCAAAGGTCAATAAATACTATCACCAGGTTCGATAATTGCTATTTCCACAATAATCCCAATTAATATCCTTTGGAGAAAGATGTTCCGCAAAAGAAATGCCAGCAATTCAAATGCCTCCTACTGAAATACTTCACAAAACATCACCTTTGCTTCTTAAATGATGTATATTGACTGATTTCGTTACACTTCAAAATTAATTCACAAACTATCCAATAAACTGGTTGGTTTTCATGTCTGTGTAGCCACAGTTCTTCCATGTTTTATGATTGCACGGCTCTCAGGCTGCTGCTTGTAGCTCACAGTGTGCACAAAAGACAAATTGTTGATTTGTGCAGGGTGATAAAGCACTATGTTTCACACACAAATGTCAACTAACTCATCTTTCTTGGAAAAATAAACATTCAATGGCAATTACTCCTAAACAACTGGAGCGACCTGAAAAATGGCTTCACTTCCTGCCGTTGATATAAAAAATATGAATAATTATAATCCATAGATCCATGTAAACATTTCCTTTGATTTGAATGACTCACACCAACATTGCTTTATCCTCAAGTTTGATTTGGCTATTTAACTTGTAACACCACATCCTGCTGAATATAAAAGCCTTGGTATCCACTAAACTGATACTGCAAGAGGTCTTAAAACTGGTTGGTAATGTCTCTCTTATTCCAGGCACAGTATATCTAACTCAACTTTTCTAAAAAGGACGAAATTTTCATCACTAAGATTTTGACATTTCCTCTTTTGACCTTACAACCTCTTTCTGCAAATGAGAGACGTAATTGTTGAGAATGAGGACATGAGGAAAACATGGATGCTTTGATGAAATTTCTATATCTATAAAGTGGATGACATAAAAAATTATTCACTCCTCTACCAAAGTGGGAGAATGGAATGAATGCCCCTCCAAGGTGGATTTGAATCGTATCTGCAATTTGTTGAGAACATGAAGACTAACATCACTAGTGAACACAAGGATGCCTTTTATTCTCTCTGAGCAAGCCAAATATTTATACGTCCTGAGTAAAGACCACAGTTGGCATTGAATAAATGAAATCTGGAGAGAGTCAATTGTCCTTGATGTTACCAAGAAAAAGTCTTAACTTTTTTATTCAAAGCAAGAAGACAAACAATGTGACCTGCATAAAGATATTTGTTAATTCATGTAGAGTGATTCCTAAAATATCCAGATACCGTGAAGTATACCCCCGCAAAATAACAGCACAGTATGCGGCTTCTGTATCGTAACTCAAGGTCACATTTATAAACAGTTAGTGGAATGCCTTTCAAACAAACCGTTACAAATGCCACTCAATCATGAAAACTACAACGACATACAATCTGGCTAGAATTTAGACACCCTGACAAAAGCAATCTATTTCAAATTTTCAAGGGAAAGAGTGGCATACATCATTGAACACAACTGATAAACTGGTTAAAAGCTCATATGAGATCTGTTAACAGCAGCGATGAGAAATCGAAACATATCAAGGTAAAGATAGGACACCTCCACAAAATTTTTATCTGTTATTTATGGGTTTTTGCACGATACCAATTCAGCCATATCTCAATCCCTGTCGAAAATTAGAAATCTTGAGAAACATAGTTTTTCCAGCAGTACAGATCATAATGAAGGACAACGCATCTTTTCAGCCCTCCATATCTAAGCTGTTCTGCATTGTAAGAATTTGTACATAAAACAAGGCCTTTGCTCCTGCAGTTTTGTTATCAGACTGAGGAAAACACTTTGACAAAAATCTTGGAGGAATGATCATGTCCCTAACAGCTTAAGTATGAGTTTTTCTCTCACTCCCCAACATATGCAGCACTGCTTAACCCATAAAGAATTTAGATCACTGTATTACTTTGAAGAAAATTGAGAAGCAAAATATCTTTTGCTTGTTGTTCCTCCATGTGAAAGACAGTTAAGCACAGAATTCTTTAATTTATGATGTACAGCAAAGATGAAGTAGAACAATATTATTCTTTTCCAGTCTCCGAAAAAAAAAAAAGCTGGTTGATGTGATTGGTCACAGAAAGGATGATATATATTTACTATTGGTCAGCCTTGTTCATTAGATAACAGACTCACTGACCAATGAATCTTGTCACCTCTACTGGTGACCCAACCTGTGAATTATAAGCACCATATAAAATTAGCCCTAAAGGAAAGAAAAAGGGAGACAAAAAATTGCTCCTTCTCGAGATACAGTTTTGTTGGCATCTTCATCTATGACCTCTTAAAAACTGAGAAAAATTTATCATGTTTGTCCAATATCTCTAACGTGACTACACCCTGAGTTCCAAACGTGAATACCCACACAGAATAAACTGATTCACACAATTTACATCCAAAAACCTCAAATTCAAAATTAACTTTTGTAACAAACTGTCAAGGAGACATAATTTCTGGAATAAACCTTGCCCTCTTTATCATGTCTGATGAAAATCTGCAATTTACGACAACTGACATATTCGGCTCCTGTCTTACGCAGCTGGATACGACTCTCAGTACGAGAAAAAGATTGAGGCAGTATACTGTAAACTTTCCGCAAAGTATCATCGACATAGACAAATAAGGCATTCTACCGTAAACAAACACCTCTCAACGACAGATCAAACTACACTACAACAAGACTCTTCAGGTTCCAGCAGACCTGACAGAGCCACGGCGATTTACTTCAATCATTTTGCTTCTAAGCCAGAATGATGGCTGAAACACAATGTCTATAAAAATCAGACAGGAAAGCCCTGTGGGGTGTAATTTTCAGAGGAAAAGTCTCTCAGACATTTCCATACTACTTAAAGTACTTCACTTGATGATTGAACGGACAAACTCAAAGAGGTCGAAGCTTGTAACGGTCTGCGGGTTTGATTGCCTTTGGTAATTGTCAAAAATGTTGATAGAAACAGCACAAAGAACATATTGCTACCGTACTCTCAACATGAAGAATATTTAACTATACTTTATGACTAGGTTTAATGAAATAAAAATTGTGACTGCGAGAGAGGGCGAGGCTTCCCAGCTGATGAGGAAACGTAAATGTCACAAATTTGTAACGTTTCTGATAGTCTAATGATTTAAAACCTAAACCGAGTAATGAAGTAGTGATATACTGCTCACTTAAATTTGCTCCAGAATTATTCAAATTAAAGGACCAAACCTCTCACCTCAAACTGCGATTTTGGTACGGGGTACCGAAATTCTCAATTTGCTCACCTCTTTGATTGGCAGCTAATTCAAACAATGCAAATGACTAAAGCTTATATTACACATCATGAACCATACTGAGAGTGTTTTGATTATATAAATTGAGTTTTTCTATACTCTGCCTGAAGCAATAAACTGTTATTGTACCTGGATGAGGATGAATCTCTGACAATTGTGGGAAGGGCTTCAGTAAGAAGGTTAGGAGTATGTTACTGTTTGGGGTGAGAGAACTGGGCCTTTAAATAACATTTTGGTTTATACACACAGGGGAAATTAATTACTACATCACTCAAATTCAACCCCCGTGCCCCCCCCCCCCCTCTCCAAAGAGAAGTAAAAACAATATACAGGTAAATCGTTTTCTTTTATTTTTTATAAAGTATCTGCAAAGGATATGAGATTCATTTCAATTTTCCAAAGCTATACACTTACCCCAAACCTCTGAGAAGAAAGTTAAAGACAACCCCAATTTAAAATAAATAAAAAATCAGTACCTAAGAATTTACCCCCTTCTCCCACCCCTCTCCCCATAATATTAATTTAGCAGTCATTTATCTCACTCTTTTTTTTTTTATTAGAGGGGGAGGGGTTTCCTTCCAAGTTAGTTATAGTTAGAGAGAGTTTTAAAGTCCAGTTTCCAACCTATTGGTTCAAGTCAAGTCGGCCATAGCCTTTTTTCCAGTTGTGGCTCACTGGCTTGTTTTCCCTAATATCCCAGATCCATAGCTTATGTTGAGCACCAAGCATTATGGCACGGGATAAAGGATTGGAACTAACAGACTGAATCACCACCATGGATATCTCTCAAGTGCATCATTCAAATCAGGCCTACGTGATGAGTTTCTATAGCCTATATGCTATGAATTTAATTTAAGTAGCAGATGACTCAAGAGCATTCACTAATAATAAACTATCTGTCAATGTTCACTACGAGTATTCTTCATCTCCTGTTACTGTGCTTAATACAGTGGCAGATGCAAGACACATTGTTAGCAAACAATTAAAGTAACATGATAGCAGTCGACTTTCAGTCTCTATTAGGTCTTTGTTGTTCAACTATGTGGGTACTGAAAACAAGTATTTTACTTGGCAGACTCTGAAAATAATGGGATTTCTCATGTAGAGTCTACTGAAAAAAAAAGAGCAAAATTACAAAATACCAGTACATCAAACTTGTAGACTATCCCACACTTCATGCATTTAAACAACTGATTAAAATTCTCCATGGAATTTAGCTTCTCCAACTTAATTTATTTTGCAATGGTGCTGGACACAGATCTATTGCTCTTACTGTATGTTCTTTATGCAGAGACAATACTTTACATATAAATTCAGATTATTTGATTCTGGATGTAACAAAAAGATTTCTGAAAATAATACTATTCCTCTCTGTCCCCCACCCCCCTACCCCCCAAAAATATATATATGTCTATCTTGCCAGCAGGATAATACTCCTGTGAAAGCACTGACTAATAAAGCAAAATACAACATTCAACCAGAGAATTATATTCAAACAGTCTAAGAAATGGTCATGGTCACTTTTCTAGCCATGTAAGCAGTAAATTTAAACAACAATTTTTGGAGGTAGTGAGCATAAAACAAAAGCAAACGGGAAGCACCTTGGCTCTGAATACTAAGGAAGATAATGTTTGGTTAAAGGTACATCCCTCCAACTACTGAATGGGGGACATGGCTTCAAGCCCAGGATAAAAGGAAAGACCACTGCAAAAGTAAAGATGCAACTTGCAGATAAACTGGTCTACTGTGGCCTAATTTAGATAAAACTTTTACATAAAATAGCTGTTCAATTGTCTACTACAAATATTTCCAACCTCTCTTTTGATTTTCCATCATATTGCAAGCATTTTGTATGATCTCAGACCAGGAGGAAGTCCTGAAACCTATTAAAACAAAACAGATCTATTTATGAAAAAAGGTCCTTTTTTTTTAAAGTTTCATCACTGCAGCCCTTTTTCTATCAAGGGATAGATTACGTAAGGTTAGGCTAGATGGAGTTCAATGGCCAGTTTCCGACTAATTGTTCAAGCTGAGCTGGCCACAGCCATGGTCAAGGGATAGGAGGAAGCAGACTTACATATTTAATGGGAGTGGGGACAGGGGCGTGCCTTAATCTACAATATTAGCCCTCGCAAAATTTTATTCTATAAAATGACACCCTCCATTGAGAAGAGGGGAAAGAATTCAGTTCATTAAAGGGAGGACCCCTAGCTGCCTGCTTGTAACTTTTTTTTTTTAAATGACAGTTTTGTTTTTAATACTCTACAGTCCTTTTATATCCTCCCAGAAACAAAATTAGTAAGCCTTACTTTCGAGGTCTCTTTTAAGACTGTTTAATCAATTCTTCCCCCATTTGAAATACCAACTAGCAGCTACTGATTTCACTTTCAATCAAATCAAACAGTAAAATTTGTTTCCCCCTTGATTGTATTTAAGGTCATTTCAAGCAGCAGAACATGATTAAATGTGCATGATTTCAAACTGACTAAACCGTGCTTTCTTTCACCTACGTCTGTCTTTAGAGGCACAAACTTCCGGAAATTTAAAAGAAATTCCCCATTGAGTATTTCTGCAGATCAGATAAAGGCAAAAAGCGAGAGAAAAGAAAGACCTTCCAAAAGCATTTCCCTAAGACTGATCAAACATGCCCCCAAATTAACTTGCACAGTCACAATGTCTCATGGCTTTTTACTTCCATTAGTCAAAGCGATCCATCAAAATTCACACATACACCAGCCTTGTCAATGGTGATCCCTCTAGGGGTATTCAGTTGCCAAAAAATTCCCAACACTAAATTTGGACTATTACCTTTTTTCTAGGAGATCTACTAAGAAAATAGGCTAAGTTTATTTTTCAGACATTCCCTTCTTTCTTGAGCACAGGGTGATCAACCAGTGATAGCACAATATATACAATTTTTTTTAAACAGTTTCATCTCCAATATCCTCCAGATTTACAAAAGAAATGTTTATGTATAAAAATAAAAAAAGAAAACAATAACCAGCATCCATTTACTATGAGTAGAATTAATTTATAGTCTTCCCCTGGGGAAGGCACATCACAGTTCAACCTCAATTCAACATACAGTTAAACGTGATGACAGCTGGCTAGATTCTAGTTTGAAGGAAAATGAAATTTTTTAGGATGGTAGTACCCTTTGGCATTTATTGTAATTCTACATATTTCACACATCAAACAGATAAAAATGCTAGTTTTAGGTGGGTGTTAGATAGTAGGACCTACTTGACTGCTTTGTTACAGCTAACGTGTGCAGGACAGACTTGACGATTAGCTTCCCAAGAGGCTGCTACAATCAATGAAGAACTATGCAATAATCATTCAATGAATTCCTGGCTTAATGACTTCCGTGTCATCGGGAATTTTAGCGTGCTATCTGAGTGGAATGTGTCAGTCATGTCCCAGGTACATTAAAGACAACCTGATCCAAAACCATTCTAATGCATTTTGTCAGTTGATTTGGACTACCACATGATAAAATCTTACTATACATATTAAGGCTGTGGACACTTTCACATTTCTGAATAGTTGTGCATGCCAGGATGAAGGAAAGTCTGAGACGATTTGACACCCTTAGATATAAAAAAGTGAAGTCATTCAGTTCTCTTATCAAACACTGGAGAGTGATAGGAGGATTGATAAGTCCTATATTTGCCCACACATGTCATTTCTAATGGAACTAAAATTAGATGGTCTCTTTCTAGGGCAATAAAGTTGGCTTACAATTACTGATAAGGGAAGTTTCTTTATGGAAATAAATGCCATAATCTGTAAACAATATTCTACCAACACTTTTACGGACCTTGTCATAATGATCCTACCGTAGCTTTAATACATGTATGTTAAGTGGACCTGAGTGAGACCTTTACTTCCATCCCTCCCCACGCTCTAAAACCCTCCCCACAAAAAGATAACATAAAATTTATTGAAACACCTTCTGCGCTTAACTATAGAGTAACCTACTCTATATATAGGCATACAAGAGTTATTACAAAGTCATACTATGTAACAAACTACTTTAAAAGTAACATCCTAAACAAAAAAATTCAAATTTTCATTTCAAATCCCACCAATAAATTCCAAGTCACAGCTATCTCCTCCAATTATTATGCATAAATATAGATCCTTATGGATGCTGCATTTTTTCCATTTAGGGACCAGAAAATTACTTCTGAGTAACTAACAAGTCATGTTCTTCAAAAGGAATGCTTTCATGCTGCCTATTTTGAACCATCAATCATTCTAAATCTGCAGAAATTAGTTTTGAAAACGTGAGAGTTTTGTGTGCAAGTAACAATTATGTTTCCATTGAAAAAGGAAAAATTCTCTTAAATTCATACCAGAGGAGTGTACTTTCAATGATGTAACTGGATTTACCACAGACTTCCTGTGCATGGACAGAGCATACTGCAATGTAGAATGTTGCTACCGTACGTGTGAGAAAAAGATCATCAAGATGGCCGTCTGCTATGATTTTGTGTAAAAGTTTGGACTTGCTCAAGCATACCCCATATTTGGCAACAAACATTTTTGAAATATGACATGGTAAGGTCAAAATCACTTCACATATTGCAGGAATATAATATTCTTTACCATTCATTTTTAACTTTTGTTTAAAATATAACAGAGTTGTTGTCAAATCAGACAATTTATAGCTTCACGGCGGCCATCTGGGTGCGCCTTTTTTTGTCCCAGTCAGTTGCTACAAACTACAGATAGGACATACACGTTACATGCTATGTCCATATTTATAAGTCTGTGAGATTTACACATGAGTAATTAAAACCCCCAAAAATGTTAAAAGTGAAGAAGTGGAAAATAGCAGTTTAGGAAGTGCAACTCTTCGACATTCCTTTATAGTGTTATAGCGAGTTCCATCTAAATTCACTCACCATCAGGCGTGTAGCCAGGATTAAGTCATGGGAGGAGTTTTGAGAAAGTGACATGAGGAAAGAGTCTCAGGGGTAAGGTGTCCAACTCCAGTTTAGAAGATTAAAAGGGGCACTTTTAGCCCTTTAAGTCTCCAGATGCAAAAAAGCACAATACTTATACTTCAAAATCATGATGCTAGAAACCAGTAGCAAGTTTTAGCCATCTCTAGTTGACCACTCTTAATCCAGAATCTATCAGAGAATGTCCTGTTCAGGTGTCTCAACTGAGTTCAATAAAGTTAAAAGGGTTTGAACCCTTTTAAAGACTGATTGGTCAATAGAGCAAGTTTGTTTGTAAAAGGGATTAACTGATGCAATTACAAAAAAAACCTTCACCCAGGTAAAAGCCTTTTTCTTGGGTAATATTGGCTAAAATGTCCTATTCAATTCTAGCAGCATGAAGTCATCAACTTTGCAGTGATCATCTCTTTGTTTCAAATAGATTCACAGATCCCATTTGGGTCATGGGGCCTTTAACCCCAAGAACCACCTCGTAAACTCTCTGTCTACACGGTACAATAAACACAAGGTACCTTCTCTCTTTATCTTTTGCCTTAAAAAACTATTTTCTGAAACTTTGTACTCAAAATGCATCAAAACACACAAGTATTTTCTTTCTGTCCTTGTTTCTTAAATGTAAGTGAAGTATCGGTCCATTTCCTGAGACTATGGAGTCCTGGATTGTCAGTCTAGGGATCTGGGGGAGGGGTCTATTGGGGAAGGGTTTCGGATTGAGAAAGCTTTTCACATAAGGATGAAGCCTAGGTGCAAAATGTTGCTCTATCAGTTTTTGATTTTCAAATATATTCAAATATATTCATGTAATAAAAATTACATGGCAGAAGTGTTTGTACAGTAAAATGGATTTCCTGAAAAGTTTTCTTGAGATTTCAATTTCCTGAAATCAAGAACCTTCCCAGACCCTTAAATCTTGTATGTATTAACATCTTATCCAAACCTAAATGTAGCTCGCTAGAGCTCTCTTGCATCTAAGACCTTTTTTCCTAGCAATCTTTCACCCTCGTCATCATGTTCAAATTTTTTCTGCGTAACGTTTCCAACTTTCAAGTGCTCATAGCTTTACCAGGTATCATACATCAACCGAATTTCACTGCTCTATACACAATGCCTCTAAACGGGAGTCATTTTTCAGGTGTAACTGAAATAACAAATGCGTCTGCCAGCAATAACTCTTTCTATTTATAATTTCCTGATTTCTTCCTTCTGATGGAGGGTATGAAGAGCCTTGTTACAAAAGACTTTGACTGTTATCAGGTAAAATACACATTTAAACATAGCTATAATTTGTGGTTTCATTGTGACACAGCAAAACTATCAAATACATAATGTATGTAGGTAGAGAGTCATTTTTTAAGTAACTTTCTCATGGACACAAGAACATTAAAACAATACACCAATGATATTTTATGACTTCCTGGATATGAAAGAACATACAATTTTCCGTTTCACTTCCAACGAGGAGCAGGTTTTTTTTCTTAGCAAAGCCATCCATTGATTGCTATGGCCAACAAAATGGTCCATCATTCAGAAGAAAAGACTGCTACTACATCACTTATGCTAGATTAACTTGTGTGCTACTTTACAAATCACCAAAGGCATTAAAAGACCGAAGAAGAGGGTTCCGATTGCTAAGTTCACATCAGTCTGAACCATCATTAATGGAACTTTCCAAATCCTCTCTGTACCTACAATACAATAGTGGTTTACATTAAGTCATAAACATACAGTTTTTATGCAAAACTATGATGCAAATTTGATGTAATTGCATGTCGATTTTTGGCACTGATATTTGAAGGAAAACAATAAGGTAGGTTTAATTTTTTGGCCCAAAGTTGATGTATGCACAGTTCAAAAAAAGTGAAATTTCTAGTGAGTCAAATTTTTCCTATATTAAATAATCAGGCCTTGAAGGGCAGTTGTTTCACGACTCTAAGCAAAGCGACCATGAATGTGGGAGAAGCCTTCGGCTTATGAATTACAACTTCACGTTGGGTGGCAACCAATTCAACAATTTGGATCGATCAAATTTGGTATTTTTTTGAAAGGCCAGTTCAGATGGGAAAACCATAGATTGCTCTTGGATGAAAAACCCCCCCTACTATTGACCCGGTCAGGAATCGAACTCCAGACCTCCCAGTTGCTAAGCTTCATTGCTTTAAATGCCACCCTCTTTATCCACTCGGCCATAGTACCGGTCAAAGCATTCACCCAATGAAAGATTCCTTAGAGGAAGCGTTGGTCATAAGCTTGACCTCTTTAATCACTGGGACAAGAAACAAAGACCTCATGAGGGCACGGCCAAATTCACAATAGCTGTTAGGAAACTCCAAGCATTCTAAGGAGTACCAAGGCCAAATAAGAAGATTCTGTGTTATATGGTTAGTTGTGTGTTGTTAGGAAGGGCACTAAAGTCAAGAAGATCTCACACAGGACTGGGAGACAATTTTCATTTTCCAGGTAAGGAGTGAAGATTCCCACGATTCTTTCATTATTTTCATTCATGCACAAGTGAGGCAAACGTCCTCAAAGTTACTAACATTTCCTCTGAAGTAGCCAAATTTCCTGAAAAAGGGCTCACAACTTGCCAAATTTTTCTATCAATGGCTTTGAAAATGATACCATCCTCATGCCACTGAGGTCACTTCCAAAAATATAAAGGCCAGGGCACCGAGAACACTGCTAAAATAATGAAGGCCAGGGCACAAAAGCAACTGCCAAAAATATGAAGGCCAGGGCACCAAGGTCACTGCCAAAATAATGAAGGCCAGGGCACAAAAGCAAATAACCCCAAAATATGAAGGCCAGGGCACAAAGGCAACTGCCATGAAAACATGAAGGCCAAGGCACGATGGTCACTGCCACAAATACGAAGGCCAGGACACCAAGGCAACTGTCAAAAATATGAAGGTGAAGGCTTTTATAACCTTTATTTGATTAAAACACTGCAATCAGATCATGTCAAAAAGTAATAATGTGAGCAAACAATGTAACTACAGCAACCAGCTAAAAACAAAACTTTCTTTCATCTTTTGAGGGAGGGGTGAATTAAGGGAAGTACACTTTAAGTGAAAGACTACCATCTCGAGAAAAGAACTGAGGCATGAGACATCTGGTTATCTGCTTTAAATACCAAGTAACCTCTAAGTCTTCCTCTGAAGTCAAAACAAAAGGAATAAAGATCACCACATAACAATGCAGAGGCCATAAAAGGGATTCCTCCAAATATGTTCTCAAATATCAGCGAAATCTTTGACATCTCCTCGAATGTCTATAACATGTCTCTTCCACGAAGGGTCCTTCCATTTTTGTTGAATGATAGGCATAAATCAGCATTATTCTGAATGAATTGAACAATTCAGTAAAACATACTGTCACATGATCCAAAAGAACCAATCACAAATAAGGACATCAAGGTACACCACTTAATACAAAATGAGGTCAGAACTCAAAAAGAGTCCATGTGCAAAATTCTTTTTACTCAAAAGGATGAAAGCAGCTTGTTCCTTATTAACTCAGGCAATTACAATGTGAAGCTGGAAACTTGCATTACCTTATTTTCATTCAATGAATATTCAAAAAACACTTGCATATTATGAATAACTTGAGAACAAATACAACATTCATTGTGACCTTTGACCTGTATTAAATATACAGGAACAATAATATTTTTTGTTAGTGAAAAGCATGAATCCAACATATTTACTAAACTACTTCTTTTTGAGTCAATGAGTTAACAAGCACAATAAAACAAAACATAACATGTTAGTTATACCAATGAAAGATGATTACGTTACAAGGTGAAGAAAATTCTATGCATGCATCTACCACATACTTGGATTAGTCACTTGTATATAAAGCCAGTCCAGGGTTGTATAGAGCCTGTGTACCACCACCATTTCCAACTGTTTCAGAACCCTTGAAGACTATTATGATTTTAATAATCCTCCACAATTAAACACTAGAGCTAAGATATATTCAAAATGGAAAGTATATGACCATTAATTTAATAAGAAGAGAACTTAACAAAATTATTCAACCATCTTTATGAAGTGCAACCCCTCAATGATGTCCTGTGTAGGCCTGCCTTTTAGCAAAATGACATGATTGTCCTAGCAGAAAACTAGTTGACCTGTGGGATATATGGTTGTTCCACTGACTTTTCTGAAATGGTAGAATTTTCAGAAAAGCTTCACCCACACAATAAATTAGGAAAAAACATTATTTGGTGATTACAACTGTACACTGACAATAAGGGACTTACAAGCTGAGTGACTTCATCTTTGTGCCTTTGTTCATGGAAATTAAATCCATTGCACCCACAATACTTGGTTTTCCACAAGACAGCTTGCACAATTTTTGAAACATTTAGCAGTCTGACAGATGCCCTCAGAACTCCTTCACTGCTATCTAATACCCCTTCTCACCCTTTGTGTATATTTGAAGCAATATATGGGTAAGGAAAAGTTCCATTTTCCATTATTTTCTGATAACCTTATCTAACTAAAATGATAACCAGAATAATTTAAACTTGATGGTCATTTGATTTCTTTCAATGCCACTTTTCTAAATAGTAGGTCTTCTTAATATTAAAGTGCCCCCTTCCTACCCCCTACCCCCCTTCCTATCTCCTTCATACAAATCAAAAATTTTACTAATCCTAATAAAATCTTATACAATTAATGTACAGTAGTAATTTTTAACCACTCAAAATTTGATGGTTGTGTTTCTTTTGATTTCAATTTGTTTCAACAATGACCATTTTTTGGAAGAACTGCTAGAAATAAAGTTACTCTTTTAAAGTTACTGAAAAAAATACTAAGGATACAACCAAGCCTTAAAACTATAATACTAGGTAAAGGTATTTAAGTGTACCAAAAGTTTGAAATTTCAAAAATATATACCACAAAGAATTCAAATTAGATCCATAAGGTCCAACTCCCATCTTCCTAAAACATTCCTGAGCTCAGATGAAAAATGTTGAAGTTTATTCAATCAGTTTCCAATTTAAGTTGAGGACAAATTTGTGACACCATTTTTGTGTGACTCAAATTAAAGCCTTCCATTTCATTTCATTTATTTGTTTCATTGTAACGACCAATAATCACAATATTTACATATGTACAGTGTTGTAACAAATTTCCATTTATTTTTTTTTTCGAGAGCTGCTGCATTTGTTACAGTAAATGTGGTTTTGAATGTGACTGCCTTTTTAAAGGGAGACTAGAAAGCTACTTCCGAGGAGATGTGGGCATCTGATGGGAAATTTCGGCATTTGGAGGAAAAATTCCTTTTTAAGGATAACTGTGGAAAATTCTACTCCCTTTCCTGGGAAATATTTTTACTATCATTCTGAAAAAAAAAATCCATCCTTAATGATGGGTGGATGGATGGTGCAACATGATATACAAGAAACTGGAAGCCAAGCAGGTGATGGAAGTTGTACAAGAAAAGCATAACAAGCTATTGTACATTCTGCTATCACATTGCAAGAATTAAATTCAACATTAAATATCTCAGCAATAGAATAAGTTTCAACAATGGGGTTCAAATGAATAAAATTCATTTTGAAACCTCTAAAACACATGTTCTAAAAATTTCATGGCTTTAAATTCACTTTATGTGAAGTGTACTCTAAACTGTTAGAAGGAGTATCACAAGGCTTGCTAGAGAAACCAAATTTTCAATTGTATATAATGGGAACAGATGGTGACCTTTTCCCTCACTCTGGGCCTCTTTCAGCAGTTTTGATATTGTATACAGACAAGTATAGCATAGTGGTTCAGATTACAAATTATTAACAGCATGTCTTACTAGCTCACACAAGACCATCTAATCATGTGCAGCCTTTTTCTCCATCTTGGAAAAATTCCAGGCTAACAGAAGAGATTAAATTACCGAGCCATTCCAACTAAATCCTTTCTGCTTTGGTAGATTCTAGCTGTCCATAACAGTTTCTTTTAATACAGAGGCATGCATGCACACCTCGGGAACCGTTGTGTGAGACCCGAGTTCAAACTTAAAGCCTGACAATTGTGCATAATCACACCATTCCAATGCGAAAGATTGAATTAATTGGCGTAACTTGAGCCGAGTGTTTTGCTATACTTGTATGAAGACATCATACAGCTTTCTATGGGAAAATCTTGTACAGGAATTGTGTATGAATATGAGCCTACCAACCACCAAGAATGAGAAATTAATTGCAGAAATGTGGTATGGAAAACAAAAAGAAGTTCTAGGAAAGCAGACGGAAAAGCTTTACTACTTTTTCATGCCATAGAGCATTCCTAAAGATTTCAAAATGATTAAAAAATTGAAATATGAGATAATGGTAAAATAGAAGAACAAAAAATATTGATCATGGCAGATGGCTTATCTTTCATCTTGTGTGAACAAATGAGGTAATGAACAGAGGGCGGTATTCAACTATTCACCACTGATAAAGAATAATTCATGCACCAAAGACCTTGAAGAATAGCACAGCAACATTTTATCCCCCAATAGTTGTGACCACGTCCTATATGAACAAAGTTGGATTGCATATCCCGTCCCACATGAAATAGGATCATTTTTGTCCTGTTTTTTTTTTAATTGTTATTGTTTTTGGTTTTTTATCAGGAATACACATTAGTTTGATTGTACTCTTTGTTAACATGATTTTTTGTTTTCATTTTCGGCCATAGAGTTCCATTTGATATGATTTGAAATAAAAAGAATGTTTTTTTCTGACAGGTGACTGCATCACTGTGATGGAAACCCTGAACTGGCTTGCATGTGAGTGAAACGGAAAATGGCAATGAAAAATGACAACTTACTCCTTATAGTAATTTAACTCTGAGTCAGGATGGTCACTTTATGGGTTAGAAAATGAAAGGAAAATATAGAAGAAAATGCACTCATCTCATACCAACCAAATAAATAGAAACAACAAAAAAGAGCACTAAAACTGAAACCAGAAAAAGTGCTACGTGCAATTGCTGAAACTCCTGGCACAATCTGGGAATGAGTTTTAAGGTAGATATTCGGCCATATGAGGGTGGATCCAATTGCCCGAGCCCTCTCCCCTTTGCCCAAAAGACAAAAACACATGAAGGAAAAATGCAACGGTAGAAAAAGGAGATATTCCACAATCTTTTGAAAGTTCCGTTTGAAATCTTGCATTCTGGTATTTTTTACAACCATTTGTGCATGTGACTTTGCAGTTAAAGCTAGATACTAAAAAGTCAAAATGCATATGTGTGGCAGTGGGGCAGGGTTGATGGGGTGCTGAAGACTAAAAAAGAAGGTGGAGTTTAAGAACAAGGCCAATTGGTAATGTGCAGATCGAGTGGGGGAAATGTGAAAAAAAGGGGAGGGGGGAACAGAAAACTTTTTTGCTTGGGAGGAAACTTGATCACTCTCAGAATTCCTGAGGATTGAATTCCTCAACAAACAAGATTTTTCCTTTTATTTTTCTCTCTTCAAGAATTTTCCACAGTTCATCAACCCAAAGTTTATAACATCAACTGTATATGATAAGGTGGTCATATTTCTCACAAAAAAAAATTTTCATTTTCAAGAAAAGTGATGATATTCCTTTTGACATAGCTATTTTGGTGATGGTAATTTAAATTAAAGTTTGGAATGTTGATTCCCAAGTTGATAATTAAGGAATACAGGAAGGCAAGAAAACCCCTCATAAAATTTCTGAGCAGAATATTTTATCTGACACTTACAAATTAAAATCACCTGAGTCAAGGGCTGTAAAAGAGGAAAGTGGGCTTGATGCTTCTTACAACCTTTCCTCAAACCCATGGTTGTGCCAGTCTCATCAAATCACAGCATTAAATTTCCACAGAAAAATGAGAATTAATAAACATGAAAATAAAATAAAAAATAAATTCATTTTGCCAATGTGACATCAACAAATGCAGTTGTTAAAAGATGACAATATGAATCAAGCTTACCCTAAGGTACTCTACTCTCTCTTCACTTAGCATCATGCAAATTAATAGCTTAGTTTTATTGGATGGTACTTATTTAACTGTTAATAGAAGTTCACATGACTATCATATGACCAAAATAATCAGCTCACAATAGGAATCAGGACCCTCCATATTCAATGGAATACTCTGGAAAGGAGTATTTCATGCCCATAAAACCTAACACTTCAATCACATCTGTGACAAAGCCTGTCCTTTCCTGCTACCACTTCATTATCACCCCAAACCCCCACCCCATACCCCTTCTCACAACTGCTTCACTATCACCCCATACCCCCACCAGCCACCTTTGTTGTTCCTCTCTAACACATCTATCTGAAATCAATTCCCCAAAAAACCATGCTTTGAGCCCTGCTACAAGCCTTGATACTTAGGTCCTGGTTTCACCTGTAATTCTACCTAGCCACAACTGAACCCTGGCAAGCTGATAGACCTTGTGCATATGATGTTACAGAGTGGAAAGCATGCCCTCTTTGGGGGCAAAACAAACCAACACTGCACAAATGCAGACAGCTGATTTGTCAACCAATCCAAAACCAACATAGTCTGCTACACGTGAAGGGTAAATTTTTATACGTGTGGGCATGTGTTCCATTGTTCTGCCCAAATGACGTCAGTGTGTGGTAAATGCACAAGGTCCATAGCACAGTGGAGATGGAGACTGCCCTCACCCGGAGGGTTGCCTCCTAATGTTCTCTTATGGGTATGTGACATTACATTACAGATGTAAACAGGAGTTAAAGCGGCTCATTGAGTTGGTTCATGAAATTCAACAATTTTTTCTAAACCTATTAAGTTTTCTTCACAAAGCAATGACAAATGGTCAAACTTAGACAATCCCCATATCTTTCACACAAATAACTGTTTAATGAGTGAGTAATTAATGGTTCAAGTCCATTTTCAAAAATTCGTGACCAGACACTCTTTCAAATTATGTACAAAACTGTTACAAGTCAGGACACTAGAAAATTCAAAATTTAACATTTTCTGTGACATCTGGTTTTTGAAACTTGACTTGTTATGCTAGCTGTAAGCATTGTTATGTGGTAGTGACCCTTTGACACTGTCATTAAGTTATCGATATCAACTCAATGAGTCCCTTTAAGGAGGGGTAATGTATGTAGACTCTTCAACAAATGCACAAACTATCTTTAACATCATAAGTTATACTTTCTCTGCTGCAAGTTTTGATTCTTTTAGTCTTACTCTCCTTTATTATAGTATGAATCAACATGAAAATGTCATTTAATGTCCAAATGACCTTAGAATGTACCCACACTTGACAACGTCTATAACTCTTCCACAAGCCTGAAACCAAAGACCACTTCCTCAATGTCTGTGTACTTACATAACATACAAAGTAAACTCCTAACAACACATGGACAGATGTTACCACTACTAAGTCATAGGCTACTAGTATTTGCACGACGTAAAGGCAGCCATGGATGAAATATAATACAGCTCTGGAAAGGCAGGAAAGCTAGTTTATAAATTGGTGATAAACCAGCTCACCAACACACGTAAAAGGAAACAATCCCTCCCTCTGACGGTCTTTGTCTGACTCATCTCAAAGGGAAAGTTTAAACAAAGCTAAAATAAAATGCCACTGTCGATACCATCCAATCAGGAAATTATATTTTGATTTACCGATCCTTATCTCATTTCGTCTTACTATATTGCACTGCATTATGTTTAGGGCAATTGAACCTTTTTATGAGAATTTTATGACAAAATGTCTTGTTTTAGGAACAATTTCAGTTCTGTGCTCTGACGAATTAAGAGGAGAAGCTTACCTGTGTGGGGGCAAACAAGGATGGACTTATAGGCAGACAAACATATATACACACACACATATACAAACAATTGGTTCTACATACATTTCTACATGTTTCATAGGAATTATTCACCCTTGACAAGAATGACACGATGCCAAGCATTCTCTCTGTGACAGGTCAGCAGGAGGGGGATAAGATGAGGTACCACTTAAACACCACTATAAATAGTTTTCATGCCCACTTTATGATTGAAGTTGATAAAGTTGAGTAAAACTGCATATGCATTCTGAGGGTTGGGAATGGGGGAGGAGTATGCCTCTTGAATATGCATAAGAACCAAACACCAGTATACGACACTTGCACATGCAATTGATGGAAAGGTTGAAGGTCACACTATTTCTCCACTGAACAGCTATTGAGCTAAAAGAGCTTCTACTGCAGGCTCCTTGAACTTGTTCTCCCATGGTTTCAGGGTGACTTATAAGAGACACTAGCATAGATCTTTTTCCCATCACTGAAGATCTTCCTCTATTTACTTACTTTTATAAACTTAAGAATCCCATGCATTTCAATCTACTTCTTGGAAAGGAAAAAAAAGGATGCAAAAATTGTAAAAATAAAAAAAAAATAAAAAAATACATAGAAAAATTTAAAGAGAAAGAAAAATATATAGCTGGACTAACTATGTAGACCACACCTACCTTTTAGATCTTCTCTCTCCTCCTCTTCCCCTATTTCTACGTTCCCCCTGGTGACAAAATAAAATATAAATAAAATAAACATCTGAACATTCAGGGAAGAAAACTGCTTTCAGCATAAAAAATTTCAGACAGCTTGGACATTACCTCTGAAACTTTCTTGGCAAGTTCACTGAAAGTCTATCTGATGATCACTTTTTTCCCAAAGATCTTGTTTCAGGAGAATCATGATTTCATATTTTTCAAAAGTTAAAAGGACTTGCACGACAAAAGAGATTTCACTGTAACAACTTATGATCATGTATATGCATCAATGCTACTTGTTTTAAAAAATTGATAGCTAGCTAATGTAACAGGTTCTTTTTGATAGGAGGAAGATATAAACAGCGATGGAGATATTCAATAGTGTATTGGGTACCATCTTTTTATACACAGTAAATGGTGACAGAAATTAAGTAAAAAATGCATGCACACAAATATGGGGTAAAACTTGAATGTTTGTCCAAGCAGTGTCTGGTTTTCACTTGAATGATATACACTGCTAATCCAACAAGAAGAAAATTAAACTCAGAATTTGGCCAACTGAATGGAACTAAAAACATGGCACTTGATATTTGGAACCAGAGAAAACATTCCATTAAGAAAAAAAAAAAAATAAAATAAAAAAAAAAAAGGCTTGTGAAATGTTAACTCCTTCTTAACTTTTGTTTCAGTCAACTTTGAATCATAATTGAGAGATTTTATTTGGAGAATTTAGCACATACTTTTTTCTCTTTGTGGGTTTCCTTGAAATGCTTGTTTCATAGAAACCATTTTTGGTAGCACTCTATCCCAGATAAATATGAATCACTCACAACAGGACCACTTAACAATCTTGATGAAAAATATGTTTTTTTTTTCTGGAACATTCCCTCCAAAATCTGCAGTAAACATGACTTAGGTATAACTGTTAACTGTTGCTGTTATTTTGGTGTGTCTAGGATGCTTACACATGGCAGGTCTTATTTTATTTGTTACACCTGAAAGACCACTACGGACAGAGGAGACATGCTTGGTCAAACAGCATAAACCTTTGTATAAATATAATCTGGTGAGATGTTTGGAACAAATCGAAACAACACAGGAGCTGTCAAAGTGCTGGGACCTATCAGTCAATGAATAAAAGGCAATAATTTTTTTTTTTGTGAAAACCCGTTTTCTTGTTCTTAAGCAATGTTAAACCTGCTATATTTTCTGATCATCCTCTTGATCTGATGTTTCAACCAGAAGAGGGAAGGGAACATGTCCCCCCTTCCAGAAGAGGGTGGGTAAAATCCTCTCTGTCATTTCCATAAAAATAAGAAAATAATCAACAACACATGAAATGGCCCTTAGTAAAATTGTCTCCCACTTCACCATCTAAAACCCGACTTTTCGGCACTTAAGTTCGGGTTTTTACTTGATGTTTGCACCTGCAGTTTATAGCTACTTCAACCTGAATATTGGTAAAAATATGATAAAACCCAGTGAGCATTGGATTGGCCATAAACTGCGTGTGTTATAACAATCAATTAAAAACCTGACTTAAAACCCCAAAGTCGGGATGTAGGCTTTTTAGCGGTAGGCAGTTTAAGTAAGGGCAATTTCACATAATGAATACCATTTTTGTTACTTAAAAAAGAAAACATTTTTACAGCAAAAGAAAACATTTTTACAGCAATGTTTGAACTAACACACATAAATGGCCTTCAAAACCCATCAAATTGCACTTTACAGAGGCCTTGAAGCAAGCTTTTGTCCCCTGGACCCACTCGTAACTTTAACGTTGGACAGCGCAATTTAAACTTGGGGTTAAGAACTGAATAAATCCCCCCTTTTTTGTGTTTCTAGCAGAATCCCTGTGATCCATAAATAACTGTTTTAATGGTAGGATTTTACTTTCTGAACCACAATAACAACCTTTAAATGTGAGTTGAGTTCACATAAAGTATTTATGTTATTTCCTCATCAATTTCCAATCAATTGATATTGGTATTAGTCACAGTTGTTACTTCTTACAAACAGAATGCATGGTTAACACATATGGTTCCTGGTTCATGACTTTTCCAAAACTATCCCATGACAATATAGAATATCCTTTGACCTTTTTGGCCAATTTACATAAAAATTACACAACTTCAGTTGAAGAAAATCATACATTTTAGTATTCAGGGTGAGAACACACTTTTTTTTACAAGGAAGAATATGACAATGTCACTTTGTGAATAATATAAATTTTCCATTATTTCACACAATTTCCCTAGATTTCAGGACTTTTTCAGGCATTGAACTAATTTTCCAGATTTTTCCAGGTTTCCAATAACCACAGGAACCCTGTTTACAGACTTTTTGTACAACAATGCATTCATTGTATTTATGTAAAAGATGTCTGCAGCTTACACTTGCATTAACTGTTTACCAAAATATTTTACACCTGCTGTAAATTCAAGCAATTTTCTGCATGCCTGCTTGTTTCAGCCAATTTCTGGAAAAATGGAGGGTCTTGAAAAGCTGGCATTTTGAGAGCTCAATGCAAAAGTGAATGAAAATTTGCCGACCAAGTTCACATTAAATGTAAGTTTTGACTTTTCTTTGTAAATTAAAACCGACATGTTCAAGGGAGAACCTTCTTCAAAACAAAATAGCAAAATTTCTATCTCAGATGTCAAATTCTGGGAAAGAAAATCAGACTCACCGTTGTTTTCAAGCTAGATGACCTGTTGAGGTTTGAGCCGCGGTGAACAGCTCCTTCTAAATTGCTGACAGATAATTCATCCCCACTTTGAGTTGACACTGCGTTGTCCGTATGTACAGGTGACACTGAATCATTTTCCGACTTAAACTGAGTTATTAATTTGACCACCTGGCCACTATTTTTTAAAGATACTGCAAAAAATGTCAAGAAATTAATTGAATGAGAAAACTGTTCATGAGATACTACAGTATGTTTGCGGGACTGTTTCATAAGCAGTGACTACTGTTGAGATTTTTTTTCAACTTCGGTAAAGTTTTATTGAGACTTGAACTTGAGAAAAATTGTCTGATTTCGGTTAGGGATGGGATGAAAATTCCATACTTGTAGCTTTTATAACTGTTGTGTGTTATTCATTATTTTATGCAGTAAGCACCAAACAAGCAGCCTGACATTTTACAGCTTACTTTCTTTAAATCAAATACATGTTGACTCTTATCTGGTTGTATACTGTATAACTATAAAATGGCATGTAATGGAAAACAAACAGTGAAATTAAATGTAGGCAGACTGAGCATTTAAGATGGGGCTCTTAATTAAACAAATATTTAAATTATCTACATAAAAAATAGTGAATTTTAGTAAATGAAACATGACAAATTCACAGGATAAATCATACACCAAGAAAAAAAAAGGAAAAAAAAAGCTACACATAAAGCTACACATAAAAAAGGTCAAACCAGGTCTAGGCAAATCTGGGACAGGCAATTCTTTAATATGGGTAATGACAAGGAAAAGAATCATAATTTTCAGGAGAAGAGAAACTTCATCAGTGGGAAACACTAAATGTGAAAGGATGAACAAACAAAACAAACGAAGGAACTGATGAACAAAAAACAATTATAAACCACACTACATTTGCCACTATTTAAGTTGGTAGAAGATACCATATTGCATTCTGACTGACCCTCTACCCTCTTTTATAATTTTAAATGAGATGCATTTGTTGTTTGAGGGCAGAGAGTTTTCAGTATGTAACTGCTACTAAGTATTTCAAGGCATCACCCCATGGTCACACACAGTGGCATAGCCACGAGAGGGTTTTGCATGGGGGGTAAACCACAAGAGGGTTTTGGGGGTTAAACCCCCACAATCCAACCTTGCAATGCAAAAATCACCTAAAATAGGCATTTTTTTCTATATCCTTAGACTTTTCCCTCATATCGTGACCCCCCCCAACCCCTTGACACCAAAACCCTCCTCATGACACAATTCTGGCTATGCGCCTGGTCACACAGTTCCCAATGCTCCCTAACTTGCTTGCAACCATTCTCACAGTTGCCTAAAACTTATCCTTACTGACACAAAATCTTAATTACTTCTCCAGAACATGTTCTGATGGGCATACAATGCCCTAATGTGTAATCAAAACACTCTCAGTGCTGCTGTGCACTATGAGCTTCTATGCATATACCACTTCAGCATTTTGGTGTACTAAGAGTAAAATTATAATTTGACATGATAAGTGACTGCCTTCAAGAGTTTCTAGAGCCTCTCTGAACTTTGACAAATTACCCACAATGCATTTGTATTAAAATGATGCCAGCATTCAAATACATGACTGACGTCTTACCTATTTCATCATCTTCATTCTCCAACCTTTCTACGATAGTTGTGGGACTCAGAGCTCCAGGTGATGTAACACTTGGTTTTTCTGTTTCTTCACCTTTGGGTCCAAACACTGAAAGAAAGTGGAAGTAACAAAGGAAAGTTATAGTTTATGTAAAATAATTTTATAAGACAAAATCAGTTGTTCTAGTACACAGGCTTACACAAATTTGTGTCTAATTTCTTGTCCATTGAGCTAGATTTTCTCTTAGTCAATTGATTCTAGTGAATATGGAACCTACTAGTCCACTCTTAATCTGCCTAGTTCTGGTGGCTGAAACACTATATAAATGAGTGAGTTTCTTGTAGTTCTTTCCCTACAAAGAGGAACCCACTTGTCTGAGAAAGTTTTTAACTTGGGAGAGGGGGGGGGGGGAGGAGGGGGGTTAAGGGGACCTCCTTTAACCCCCCCCCAGGGGGGTTTAAAGCCAGCAAGTGCTACCTTGTTCTTCAAGCTTCCCCAAAACAGCATTTGTTTCCACTAATAACTACCAAGCAGAGAGCATCATGGTCTCATTCATACTTCATAATATCCTCATCTTCTATTGGTCAACTAAAGTCAGGTGACGATGCATTATCCCAATATAAACTCACTGTAAGGAATTAACACACTCCTCTTTGATTATATTACATTTTATGAAGGGTTGTGCTGTGTTAATATGGTTGAAAACAGAATTTCATCCTGGCTTTTCAATCTCCAAAATCAAAATGTTGTTGTCTCTGAATAGACCATTTTTAAAATAGCAATTACAGAGGATTGTGGGATAGAAATTTGGTACATTTCATTTCTGGCATTTTATTGAAGCAGCAATGGTGCACACCAAAACTACATTTCACAATCATTTGTATTCAATTGCTATTTGGAAAAGGGTCCACGAACAAGGTTCAACAACTACTGACCTGTGCATTAAAACATGATATTGCACTATCAGCGTTGATTCTATAGCTGGACACATTTGGGCTGTAACCCTCATGCATTGCTTGCATTGATCCCTTCACTACGCATGGTTTCGCTGTGAAACCATAATTTACCATCACTATATACACATGGTTTCGCAGTGAAACCATAACACTCAGCTGCTTTCTGGCATAGCTAATCATGAAATAGGCTTAAAGGGGAGACGTTTAACATATATGCATCCTCACGAGGCATAGCAAGCTCAAATATGGCTACATCCATACAAAAAAACATAACATTTTGGGAAACCAGTACATACGTACTGTGCGTACGTATTATAATACAGTGCAGTATGGCGAGATGGACCCCCTTCCGTAGCCAAAGGGTTTATCCTCCATGGTTCACTGTTATTTTAACTTTCAACAAAGAATGAAAAACTCACTTTTGTTCTTCATTACAGGTACCACTGTAATCCTGCTACGAATTCCCGAAACTTTAGGCTTTCTGGATTTGCCTTGACATTGGTCGACTAGTTTCTCTATGCAGACATCGTTCTTATGGATGTTAAGTTCACAATCTGAAGATGAGGAAATGCACCATTAAAGAACAATCAGGTTAAGTTTTAATGTTGCCACTTGATTTAATTTATTTGAAGTAAACCCCTGCTGATGTAAGGAAACTGATAATGTCCACTTACTAACAAAATCTCCAGGAGCGGAGATTTAAAAGATTTAAGAAGAATAAAAAATTGTGGTACAATATTAAACTAATATGGTTAACAGTTACTACAGCATACTTTTTCTTTGGGTTATTCAACAAAAGGGGGGGGGGGGAAGTGGGGAAATGGGGGGGGGGAAGGATCAACATCTGATTTGATGATTTAATCTGGCAGTGCCAATGACCCCTCTACAAACAGTGGGGCACTGAGTTGTTATTTCTCCTCCATTACTTAGGTGAAGCATCCTGCACAACAGGAGTAGTTTTTTAATGACAAAGAAATAAATTCTATCGGGAATACCAATCGAGTCTCAAAACAATGGGACCCTCTCCCTGAGGAATTTTCCTGTTCTTTGCTTGTCTCTTATAAACGATGCTCAATCATCTAAAGCATTGAGATTCATCACACTCAATGTCTTCACAACAAGGCAAGATGGATATCTCCCAAAGAATTTTTCAATTTTTAGGGTGAGAGAAAGCCACTCTGAAACCTTTTCTAGGGACTTGTGGTTGTCATTGACTTATTTTCATACATTTTTGTGACTCTCAAAAAAAATCCCCCCTCCCCCACCCAGGTTTCACGTTGAGCCCCTTGAGTGACTTATTTAGCTGAAAGCCCATCAGCTTCATATGTAACATTACAACTCCAACTTTATATGTAAAGTATCAGAGATATTGCTTGTCTCTCAAATTTATACTGATTCTACAGCATTATAGAATCATCTCAAGAAAAAATTTCAACATTTCAAAAAGAAACCATTTTTTCAGAGCAAGCCTTGACCATTACACCACGACATGGTTTAGTTAGTAAGATGGAGTTCTACGACAAGGTTTCTAAACAGTTGCACTGCATCCGGCCTTTTTCCAGTTGTGGCTTGCTGGCTTGTTTTCCCACTTCATTGCTGACGCTGAGCACCAAGCACAATGGAAGAAGGTTCCATTTATAAAGTCTTTAGCATGATCTGGTCAAGACTCAAACTCCCAACCTCCATCCCGACTGCTAGTCTGATGCTCTAAACACTTGACCACTCATAACATGGAGTAGAGCACAATTCCAGACACATCCACACTCACTTCATAAAACATCACAAAACAGTGACAACATTGCTGCCTATTTTCTTTCCTTATCCAAGTTTTTCATATTATAATTCTATACCCCCCCAATCACTCCATAACCACTGCTTGCCCCTTCTCTTAAAAAAAAGCACACACAAAAATGCTTTTTCATGGAAATTTATAGCCTAACCCACCCAGCCTCCAAACTGGGGAGAATTCCAATCAGTAAGCACCAACAAATAACTTTCACCTTAGCACAATTTCATATCACCCCTAGTTATATCATAAACTTGGCTTAAAGCATTATAAAGGGAAAGGCACCCCAATTTGGATACTTACAGTAGCCTCCTCTTCTATAAATAGCTCATGAGAATCATATGACAATACTATCCTAACTCAGTTACAAAAATTACAAGGAGTTATTGCTTGAATTACCATGAATATGCAATATGCATGTGCTGAAATATCATGAAAAATATTTGAAAGAGAAATAGGATGACATTTGTAAAATCTAGCTGTTGCTTTTATGTCAAGAATGACTGCTTGTGCCCTTTCACCCATTTCTATCTCTCACTTTACCCCCCCACCCAAATTTTCTACTCTATTTACTACATACTTACCTTGGCAGCGCATCCCTTGGTTGCCTATACCCCAGAGTAAGCCGTTACATGCTCCACAGAAGGCAGTATTTGTGTAATGAGTCTCTTGGAACTGATGTCCTTTAACATGCTGTAAACCAAGACAGGAAAGACAGACTTAGTTAGCGCTTAATTCCAATAGCCTTGCATACTGTGAACGTTTCCTGTATACGCAGTATGATTCTAACAACTATTATCTATTTTAACAAGCATTTTCTTTGCGGGAAGGGAAGAGGGCGACAAAAGGAAGCCAGCTTTAATGGCTTGATGGTTAGGTCGAGTCCATCCGGAGTTATTCAAATGTGACAAACACAGCATGAAAACAACCAAAAATGACATATGAACCTTCTTTTGCTCTGTACCTGTAGGTAGGTAGCATGATACTTTATAGTAAGCAACACACTGTAATGACACCTTTTTGACAAACTAAAGTCATACAGACTTCATTCAGAAAATTTAAGAAGCAAAATTTGCTTGTATTACATTTCTATCATACTGCCTGAATTTCAATACTTGTATGTTTGGAATTGCACCATAGATCTATTCCAAATAGCAATTACAAAGGATTGTGGGATAGAGATTCGGTGTTTGTCATTTTTGTCAATGGCACTTTACTGTGGTTAAAATTGATGCACACCCAAAACTATATCCCACAATTCATTGTAATTGCTGTTTGGAAATAGGTCTTTTGCAGCAGGAAAACACATCTATCTCATCACTTTAACCAAAAAGTGCAGAACAACAAAAAATAAGAGACCAAAAAAAAAAAAAAAAAAAGGAAACCACAGATATAGTTTCAAGAAGTTGATTACATCTGCCTGGCTCTCTAACCTCACACACATAATGTGTGAGCTAAAAACATGCAAAAAAAATACCATTTAACTTGAGAGAATATAAGTCACAAACTCTAACATACTACAGATTCAAGAATCAAGCCATTATAGGGCATCTTTTGACCTTCCTTTTAATTAATACCTTGGTCAAAGATTTGTTTTCACTGACCATTAAATACACCAAACAAGATCAAAGTAAGTGAAACCAATAACATACACTTAACAGAGACCAAAGTTCCGATTGTCTTTAATTACTTTGTCTCCAAGAAGTCTGGGAATATCTGCAGACTGATTGGATTGGAAGATCAGTAGTAAAATATTTTTGTTTGTTAGACAACCAAAAAATTAATAAACAGCTACTTAAAGAGAGCTATGGTTTGGTGATATCAGGTGAATATAGTATAAAAATATTTATGAAAGAAAGAAATAAAAAAGATCATTCCAAAAAGACAAAACATTAAGATCCTTCACTAACTGTTACATCTTGCTCTCAGGGTATTGTAATGGATAATTTTTTTTCTGAATGAATGTGTGAGGAAAGTGCTTGTCCATCAGACAACCAACCTTTAACTTTTGGTAGTCCGTATCAAATTTTAGTTGTCCCAGACAATCGGACAACCATGAAAATCAAGCCCTGAAGATGATTTACTGCTAAGACTTCTTTGTGTTATTACCACAAATAAAAGGATACTCCAACAAAAAGGTTTATTTTTCTATTTGAAGGATATAATAATAACTGAAGGAATAAGTCAAAAAGGGCTGGTAACTCTACCTGTGGGTTGTCGTTTGTAAAATAAGTCCATGGTATTCCCTGCCTGTCATATCAGGCAACTAGGACTTGAACCCAGTTGTACCATATTTTAAAGTTTAAGTTTTAAATATTTTTTTTTGAAACCATAATTGAACTTGACCTTTTTTCAAGCTGAAACTATGTAACACATCCATGTTGGTGTCTAATTTAATTCCACCTAATTGACTGACAAATAGGACTGGTAAGGAGGGACTAAGAATATCATCCGGCCTCTCTGTAGCTTCTAGTATAATGATGCAACACAGAGAATTTACTGGCAGTCCTAAGTCAACTTGTCTAAAGATTGGTATGCTGGAAAAGTGATAGGTGAAATTATGATTCCTGAAGAAAGAGGGGAGGGGGCAAGGGGACAAGGGGAGTTTGTAGTAATGGGGGGAGGGAGGGGGGGGGGATAAGGGATAGAGAGAGATAAAGAGGCATTAAAAAAGATCTCAAAACTACTTTGGGTTATGTTCATGCAAATGAGGTGAGATGTTAAACTAAAATATGAAGCAAAATCAATGGTAAAAACAAAGGAGCCATTGTTACATGTACACATCTATTGTTGCATAAAGCAAGGTTAGATAGGTAACAAGACCCTGCCAACATTAGAATGGTAAGCATCGTTAAGGATGGTTAGCTTCCATGTGCAAGAGAAAAGTCAAGACTCTAAATCAACTTTTTGAAAGTTACAATTAGAACAATTTAGAAAGATTTGAACCGCTGGTTCACATTTTGAAAAGAAAAATCTTTGCAGGTTCTTGTATTTGAAATCAAACCTAAACATATCTAAAACAAATTATACTTGAACAGGATAAGTTTGCATCTAATAATCTTTGCATGTAATGTGAAACCAGTTCCTTTGTTTCAATACACTGTGGTGGACAGAGTATTTCTAGACTTAGAATTTTCAACTCCTGGTAATGTGAGCTTTTGTGTCTTAGTTACCATCATAGTAACATGTCAGTTGCTATAGATCAGGTTACAGTCAGCAAATTTTAATGTTACAAAAACTGTAGCAAGAACAGAACTGTTATAACATACTTTTATTCTATCTAGCATTGCAACACTCATTTTGACAGCTTTGGTCAAAAATTCACATGAACTGCATAGTGACTTTTTCTGTATTGCTACAATAAATTTTCAAAGAGCTATTATAAACTGAAGTACTTTAAACTAGATGCATGTATGTACGAGGTTTTTACAAGAAACAAACAGTTTTCCTTCTCAGTTCTCACATCCTCTACTCATTATTAACCTGTCAATCATTAGGAATAAACTTGACCTTGAAATAAACTTGACACTTGTGATTCCTGTCCTAAAATCACATCAGAAGCATATGTATCCAAGTTTACTGGTTGACAGTTTCTGAGTTTAATAATTACTGTATTTGATTTTTGTTTCCATTTTATGAATTAACAATACGAAAATATTAACACTTTGTTTTCAGGTAAAGAAAACTGAAAACTGTGGACCCTTGAACATATGTCAAGGGCTCTGAAGTCAACAGTACAACAAATAAATTGGAGATGTACTCAGCAAACCACCCTCCCCTCAAATGCACCCAAATATGGTACCTTTACAGATGCATGTGAATCCTATGCCATATGAGAGCTACTTTAACTCAATTCTGAAAACTACTGTTTCACTGGTAAGATGAACAAAATACATTTTCCAATTATTTCAATGGAGACTTAATACAAGTTTTGTTTTCAAAAGGCAATAAGTAATGAATTAATAAATTGTAAGATGCACCCTCTCACTCCTGGGCAGTGGTAAGTCAAGTATAGGTCATGTTCATCTGAGTTGTGACTTAGTGGTAAGTCAAGTATAGGTCATGTTAATCTGAATTGTGACTCAGGGGTGAGTCAAAGTTCCTCATATTTTGCTCGAAAGCAACCTAATAGGTAAGGTAAGGATCTATCAAATTTCACAGAAACGAAAAGTCAATGAGATGTTGAGTGGATTGCTGGATGGAGGTGTGCTTCAATGCTGCCAAAATGTTTGACACTTCTAATGGACATTGACTGACCCCTCCCTTGGATCAAAGGGTATGTCCTAGAATTTGTTAGGTGCATAATAGTGCAAAGGGTGGTGTGGAAAATACAATAAGATGCAGATAACAAAATCAAAATCAAGTTTTCCTGAAAAGAGAGGGGGTGAGAGGGGGGTCAGGGAGGGGAATGCCAATCACAAATATGACCAAATGAAAAAATACTGGATGGTTCCTACAAGTGGAGCCTCTGGCAAAAAAAAAAAAAAAAAAAACTGCAAAGGGGGATGGGTGGACCTTGGCCTTTAGGCTTTCCAGGACCATAAGACACTAGGACTCTGGACATGTCAGTTATGAGGTAAAGTTGAATATGACTGAGCAACACCTTTGGTAAGGTTGAAGAGCTTTGTTACTAACTACACCAACATTGTGTTACACTTTTTCCCAGAGGAAAAATATCTCCATGAGATAATTCTGATAATTTGTGTCTAATGGTTCACTTCCTGAAACAACATTGAATAAGCTGCTCTCCTACCGGGTGATTATCCAGTATTTACAGAGGGCGTTCAATGGGACCAAGGGGGCGGGGGGAGGGGGGGGTTAGGAAAGTGTATGCATACACCAATCCTTGTCCTAAGTCAGGAAGGAGTAATGTCTCACCATTTGTTGGTTTAAATCTCGCTGGAAATTTTTTCTGACAGGCCGAGTTCCCTGAGGGAAATCAGCATGGGCATACATACATACACTTTGTAATTGATGATATCCTATCAAATTGAAAATATCTTGTAAGTCCTATAGGTTTGCTTACACCTAAAGCAGCATACAGCCATTTGTCATAGGCATACCAGTTTGGGTAGAGAGTATTTCAACAGATAATTTGCTATTTGAGGCAAAAGCATGCAATTTTCCGGCATACTATACACGAACTTTTGAACAAAACAGCTGAAGTCTACGAAAGAGAGTGATAACCACACTATTTGAATATGGTCATATAATATTTATTAACAAGCTTTATCAAGTATGAGGACTTCCTGTATACAGTATATGTGCACAATATGTCTCACCAGAACTCAACTACATTATTTGATCAGCTATATACACTGCCTCAAATGATGCCAGCTGTATCTTCAGAGGCAGACAATAAAGGCAACATCGCATAGAATTTACAGAGGGCTTACAAATAAAAGCTTATGACGCTGAAATGCAAAAGGAAAATCCCAAACTGAAAATAAACAAGAGAGAGAGAAAAAAACACACACACACACACACAGCACATGCCCATACTCAATGCCTTGTGGGGAACAGTTCCCCGTAAAGGAAATGGTCAGAATTCCCCTTTGGCCATTTAAGTCATGCAGCACGTTAATGCCATGAGCGAGGGCGGGCTCTTGCATATCATGTGACAGAATTCATCATTGCAGTGCCTGAATTTTCCGGCAGCTACAAGCTCCTCGTGAAGAAGGAAAGATGTGCAAGGCTTGAGCTCCCATGAGCTGTTTGTACTCGGCAAGGCATAGATTACAGGTTCTCACATACACACAAAAAACACACCCTCACATACACACACACACAAGGTGAATAAGCGAGACTGTCAACTATATAATGTTGGGAAGCAAGACATGTTGTGTAATCTTTCCATGAGAAAGCTTTCCCTTTTAAACTCTTCATCGTTAGCACTGTGTAAATTCAGTAACCTAGATATCTTCTTAAAAGAACAAAACCTTGTACTTTTATTTAATTATGCCCACAAATGACAACCTTTTGCTAAATACACCTGCAAATGTATACATACAGACAGTTACAACTGTCAAAATGTCACCCCATCCCTCCCTATAAAAATATGAACAGGCATTAAGCTAACTTCCTGGATAAAATAAGAAAAAAAAAAAATAAGAAAAAAAAGAAAACCCTGGCCAAGTAGACCCTGAAATTGTCCATAGGGACCCAGGAGACCCATTTTCAGGAAGCTCTAATGTGATTATATTAGGAATCTTTGTGCCCCTTGTCTGCTGTTGTCTCAGTATAGTCAGTCAATGAACAATGTAATCAGTAGGACATGGGAATTATTTAGACTTGACTAAATCAACCATAAGGGTACAATATAGAGAGCATCTGGCTAGTTTTCGTCATGGATAAGATGGCACTGAATACACTAGCACCACATTCCCTTTCAATATCTTTACCCCTGGTCCCCCCTCCTTCCTTTTTCCATTTAGGATACTAACCATCTAAATCAAAGTATACCAACTATATAACACAACTTCAAAAAAAAAAAAAGCTTTTCTGCAGACAAATACCAAGCCAGGTCTCTACTGAAAAACTCTCAATAGACCTCATAAAGTGATGACACACTGACATCATTCTCGGGGGCAGAACGATGGAACACATGGCCGCATGCATTAGAATCTGCACTGCACCTGTAGCAGACTATGCTCGTATTTGACTGGTTGACAAACCAGCAGTTGTCGGTGTTGGTTTGTTTTGCCCCCAAAGGAGGGCACATTTTTTGCTCTGTGACATCACATGCATTAGGTCTATACTATCCAGGAGAGACACCAATAGCCCTCTGTGATAACTCATCCAGGAAGTCAATTTCCTGGAGTCTCTATTTGTTATTGAGTCAGAGGAAAGGATATCCCATGGTTCTTTTTGTTTGTTTTTGTAGTTTGACCTGTGGGGTTGAACCTTTAAAAAGAATTCCTTTCAAAACTGTATTTTAGGAAACATGTATGTCTTAAAATTGCCTTGAATCAAACTTTGAAACTTAAAAAACATTTCGCTTTTTCTTTTTCGAATCTTACATACGCAAAATTTCTTGCAAAATGAGACCTACAATAATCTGTATGTAGAGAAAAATTTGGGATAGAGACATATGGGACAAAGAAGGGGGGTGGGCTTTGTAAAGGGATGAAAAAAAAAACAAGGAAAACTTATCAAATACGTTGGACGATATAGTTAGTCCTGAATAAGACTTACTATAAAATATACCAGCTATGGGCTCTGTTGCAATTGGTTTTAATATCTGATCAATACCTTCTTGAAAGTGAAAAGAACATGTTTTTCTCTTCTCAGCTGCCAAGTAAAGTTAACAGATACGCTGTTACCATAAGATAGATAGCCTAGGGAAAGAGCCAAAAGGACTCCCACACATCACTTGCAGCCTAAGCAATTTCATGTGAGAGCCTTTTAATGCTCACTAAATGACAGCAATAGAATGATAACTGAAGTCTTCTCAACTCCAACTTGAAAAGTAATTTTTATGATATGCAAGGTACTATAAAGTAACAAAAGAGCTTTTTGAATCAAGAAAACAAATAGTTCAGTTTAGCACTACACACAAACTGAAAGAACAGCCTACTATTTTTCTCAGGCACTATTTTTTTATTGGTTTGGAAAAGTCTGCAGGTACCTTGGAAAATGTTTAAGAGCTACTCTGATGTCTTTAAGGGCTATTTCGTTTTATTTTCTGATCATTAAAAAAAGCCCTGAGTTTCAAAATTTTCAGGTGCAATGGAACCAGGTCACCTTTCTCAGGAAATTAAGGAATATGGTATGTCTGTTGTTTTTGACAGAGCTAAATATGCTAACCTTCTTTATTTAGGTGCATGAAAAATCCCACCCCTAACAGTGATTTGAGGTGAGTCATGGTGTGCAAAAGCACTTGCACACCTCAAAATTTTAGATGCTACCACAGACACCAAACCTGTCATACAGTAACCGCTTCACATGAGGGAAGCATTCCAAAGGTTGTTTCAATGGCTTGGTGATGTCTGTATCTAATATCAAACATTCAGTCTTATCAAGGAGAACACCATAAGCAACGTGTTATTTTGTATGTGCATCAAACTCAATAGAGCTGTTGCCAAGTGCAAACTTTGCAAAATTAAACCGTCTACAAATTTTTTCCCTCGATCATGTAAGTGCAACAGGCAGAGCTGATGTAAGCATAAATTCCCAGTTACAAGTAAACATTTCCGTGAATAATTTAAGTAGTTTTTTACACTTCTTCTCATTCTCATTTGTGACAAATACAACCAACCAAGGAAGTAAAATAAAAAAATAAATAAATAAAGTGCAACCTGAAAAAAAAAAAAAGAAAAAAAAACACAACCATTCCAAACTGTAAACTGCCAGTTTGATGTCCTTTTTTTGCTTTTTTGTGAAATGGTGATTTGTAATTCCCTGAAATTGCAACTCCATTTAAAAAGGAAACAGGGTGTCTCTTATGTTAACTTACAGGACACATTGAGTTGATATTGATATCTTTATGAGGGTTTTGGAAGGTACAGCCACATGACAATTATTTCCACATTCAACAGTTACTTAAAAAGTTAAATTGTTTTTTTCTTTTTCGTTGTATACTGGTTTGTCACTGTTTTCTGTATAATTTGATAAAGCATCAGGTCACAATTTTTTTACTAACCAAATTGAATTGTTAATCACTCACCCACAAAGATTTTATTTTTATGTAAAATACAGCTATTGTGGAAGTTTGTTCATTTGTTAATAGCTTGTGAAAAAACTTAATAGGTTTGAAAAAAATTTGATGAAATGCAAAATCAAATTAACTTGATGCTCACCCTTAAATAAAACATAACAGACATGAAAATAAAAAAAAAATAAAAGAAAAAAAACCTATCTCTGAGTTGTCAGCTCAAATACTGCATGTGCTATAAATATTCTTATTATCTCTTTTGCCTAAGATCTTCATAAATCTCTATAACACTGCACATCACCCACCTATTTTGACACCTTTAATAAAATCTAAGAGAGTGTAGGAGAGATCTTAGATGCTGTCTTAGTTCTACAACAGAAGGACATGAACCTCATACTTCAAAGAAAGAATCCTTACGATTTTGTTCTCTCACTCTTTCTAATTGTTTGAAATCTAGGGTAATCTTAAATTATCTAATAACCATCCAGATAGTTTTCACTTCAAAAGAAAAAGAAGTTACCAAGTTATTCTACACAAGATAACATGCTGTGTCTGTTTATTTTCATAAAGAATTGCATGCTAAGCTTGGTCAACTATTATTTTCTACTTGTTAGCCTCTGGACTATATCCAAGCTTCTCCTAACATCTACGATTAGTCTGATAATATTGCTACAATTAGTCTTGTATAAATTGCAAGCAAGGTAACAAAGCATGTGTGTGTTAGCAGCAATTAAATAATGAAATAAACACCCACTTTGTTGCCTCGGTTCTGTTGCGTCTTCTGCGTGATGAAAGAGACAGTAGTGGCGTTTTACTTTAGTCACGGTGAATAAAGCAAAGCAATACTGAAATTATCAATATTACAAAATACCCAACTAACAGACACCTTAACAATGTGCAAAGCATGCTGGGATACAAGATATGAATTAAATGTGACCTAATACGTATAGAAGTCTGGCAAACTGGTTCATCAGTTAGTTGGGATCATCAAAATTGTATTTAACATCTATTAAACTGTCTCATGAAAATGGCCCTAAAGTCCAGTTGCATGCTGCAATTATAACCTTAAAGGCCCAGTTCTCTCACCCCAAACAGTACCAATTCTCCTTACCTTCTTACTTAAGCCCTTCCCACAACTGTCTGAAATTCATGCTCATCCAGATACAATCCCAGTTTATTGCTTCACGGTTGGTATAGAAAAAATCTATTTATACAATCAAAACACTCTGTACCAAAATTGTAGATTGGGGTGAGAGGTTTGGCCCTTTAATAATCTTTTCATAACTTTTTAGCGTTGAATTTAAATGTAGTTACTTATAAATCCATATTCGTACTCATAATCTCACACACTGTACTTCCCCACCACATCCCTACAACTTCACAAGATACTTTGTACATTCCAAACACATAGCTTTGTAAATGGCAGGCCATTGGCTACATTTTGCTCAAAAGAGCTATTTTATTTCTCATTACAAGCTCAGCTAATTACTGAAAAGGCAACAATTAGATATTTTTGCAGATACAGCATCACACAGCCGGTATGGAGAAAAAACTTTAGTACCCATAAGAAGAACAAAAAGTCCTCTGCTTTATGTTAACATCCCAATTCATGATTTCTGACCAAAATATGCTTTTCCAGACACAATCTCAGGTTACTGCTTCAGGGTGAGTATGGAAAAGCTCAATATGTATAATTAAACCACTCTCAATGCAGTTCATGCTGTTTTATCTAAGCTTTGGTATTCTGCATTGTTTGAATCAGCTGTCAATCAAACAGCTGGGCCAGTTGATATTTTCTGTTAACCCCTACAAGAATTGTAGTTTGGGGTGAGAGGATCGGCCCTTCAAGTCAATCTAATCAAACAATTTTATGTTCTATATTGCACCCATCTCTCATTTTACATGTAACCTTGTGATCGATACTCTACGGTTGACAAAAGAAATAGACACATCCTACCATAGCAGTCTTCTAAAACATTATTCTTGGATTGTTATCATTGCATCATTTGAAATTTTTGATACTTGTGGTATAAACCAATCCATTTAAGAAACATAAAGCAGTGATATTTTTTTTTTTTGAGAGTCTAATTCATGACAACTTGAAGAATACCAACTCCAATATCCGTGGTCAAGGTCGTTAGATACGAATTACAACAGTAACATGCAGAAGATCTATGACACTCCAGCATCAATTTCTTTATTATTGGCTTCTTTACTTTGGCTAACAGCTCGATGTAAATAAGCATCGACTACATGCCTAAGAGTGATATTTACCCTTCACACCCCAAACTGCTCATCTTAAATACCTGCCTTCAAACCATTTTTTTTTTTTACAAAACAATAGAAATCACAACATTTGTCTTGAAAAACTAGATGTGAAACAAAGCACTAAATTTGCAGTGACAATTAATGGGAGTGGTTGGAGAGGGGGAAACCTACCTATCATGCCCCCTCCCTGAATGTCATACTACAATACACCAGAACTGTCAATAATAGTACATGGTATTTTGATTCTTTAAATTTGCAACTACAACTAAAAATCATGAACTACATTTAACCATAGAAATTAAATTTGTAAAATTCCTGCCCAACTTTCTTGCACAAAAAATATTATCCCAAATGTAAAAGTAACATGCATTCATTGGAAGCCTTGATTTTGATATTTGCTAAATGTGACATCACCAGCCAAGCAGAAGACATGCTGTCTGTTAATATACAGAACTGAATATTAATGAGGGCTCGGGTATGCACTATTGTGTGAGTTGAAAGACTGACAATTCTATTCAATGAGGAAAAGCCCAGTCGAATTGGATGCTAAATCTTTCAACAAGTAAATTATTCATACTATCTCACCAAAGAAGAACGGTCCTTACTTCTTTTATACAACAGCTTAAAACTCTCTAAATAGATCTTGGTCAAAACTTGACTCATGGATAGGACAATTCTCAATGGAACTGTGATTTTAGTTGAGTCAGGACATAACCTATGCATGCTTCAATAACTGCTGAAGCACCCCTTTGGGCTTTAAAGGCAGTCATTCGTCACCCCAAACTACAGTTTCAGTATACATATATCAAAACTCTCAATTGGTACAGCTCTTTGATTGGCATCACATTCAAACAATGCATCATAGCTAAATTACACAGCATGGGCACTGAGAGTGTCTTGATTACACATTATGGACTTGCATGGCCACTGGGACAAGCCATGAAGCAATAAACTAGGATTGTGTCTGGATAAAGATGAGTTTTAGATAAATGTGGGAGGGGCTAGAAGTAAGTAGGTTGGGAGAATTGGAACTGTTTGGGAAGATGAAAATATGCCTTTAAGTCCACTGTATTAACCCACAGTGATGGGTTACACCCTTCTAAATTCTAACCCATAGTCAAGCAGGGCAGCCACAATGAGGGTGCCACATCACCAATCACATCTACCAATCAAATGTAAGGCAATTAATAAGGTGTTATATACAGTACTGAATGATGCACAAGCTAAGCCCCATTTGAAGAAAGAAATATTGGGGAAAAATGACAGGAAGGCAACAGTTATAACAAAGAGCCATTGTCAACATTCAGCCATGCACAATATGGGTTATATTTAATAAGGGTTTGAGGAGCAAGGAATTTTGGGAAAAGGGTTTTTTAGCAGATAAGCCATAACATTATAACCCCAAGAGTGTCATTCTTTTCACAATTAAGGATTTCTTTTTTTGGGGGTGGGGGTGGGGGTTTTTTGTTGGGTAGGTTGAATATGTCACAAGCACTACAGGCTTATGTGTGTTAGGGAAATAAAAAAAAACTAACACAGAAGGCATGAGCAAATTACTCTATTTACTCAAACTTGCAACACAATTTCGAATAAAAGAAGACAAGGATTACCAAGTTGTTTCATCAAATAAAACTCAAACTGAAAATCCACCATAGATAAAATACGGGTGGATATTGTGGACTTCTTTCTGAGAAGGAGTCTACCTTTGTTAAACTAATGTGCAAAGCAAAATAGCATGATCCAGTTAGGTTGCAAAAATATACATGACTGTGATAACATGGATAAAACATAAGTTAAAGGTGTTTTACCCTAAAACGTAGTCCGAAAAGCTATTTTGGACTTGATGACTCTATCATTTTGAATACTGAAAGCTACTTGAAATTTGTACAGAATATGAGGTGGGGCACTTAATTATTAGGAAATTATTATTATATTTTTCAACTTCTTCACAAAACTAAATAACAAAATGAGGAAACAGAAACTCTAAAAAGTAATCATGGTGGGGATTTTCAGTGAGCCATCAAGTTATAGTTCCAACTAAATCCTTTTATTTTTTACTAAGACGAATTACTTTCTAAAAGTTAGAGGAACATCACTGAAGGTGAGAAATACTAAGAGCAAAATAACCACATTTCGTTTTAAGTTAATTTTAGGCGTCAGCACACCAAGTAACATCACTCCATAAGGAGGTAAGGGACCAGACTACTGTTTATCTGAGCTCATTTTCTTGGCTGTTTACTGTGCATTTATATTTAACACTCAACATGGAAACAAGAGTACAGGTAAGGGAACAGGATGGAATTAAGGGAATGGGGGTGGGGGTGGGGTGGAATCAATTACTGCTAAATCAAAAGGAATTTCCTACAGACTTAACAATATGCCATAACTATTAAAGACTATACCATGCACAGTTTTGTACAACACCTATGTGACAAAAATGTTAAATGAGGTTTGTGTTAGTTATTACAGAGCATACGTGAGGGGGAATCTTTACTGCTTTATTTTAAATTTTCAGGCCTCCACATTTCCACACAATTGAGCTGCCTATAACTGGGTATAATCCCAGTTACAAATTAGGGATCAAAACTTTTGCAAACTGCTTAATTTATTACCTTGGGAAATCTCAATGAATCATTTAACTGTGAACTTTGCCCTACCTTTGTCAAAGTGATAAAAAACTCCCTTTTGTTTAAGCAAATTCTTCTAAAACTGGGGGCTAAATGTCACAAGCTGAACATAACTTCCAGCATTAATTAAGCTTAAACAGCTCTTTCATTTAAAAAAAAAAAAACAAATGTCAAATCTAACTATAACTAATCCTTTCCATGCTACAAAACAGTTCTCTCTCCCAGCAGATAATCCCATTGATATTGGCAAGAAATGTTATGAAATTAATTTGAAAACTATAAAACATAGAGTTCTGCATTCTAGAAGGACAAGTAGAGAGAGAAAGAGAGATGATCATAACTGACCTTTAGACAGAGAAAGAGACAAACAGAACAACAGACAGACAAACAGACAGACAGACAAACATATTTACAGACACAACACAATGTAAACATAGCACAATCACACAAATAATGTAGCAAACAGCAAATACCTTTTTTGATGGTCTGGTTCCCTTCTTCTTATCCTTGTTGGTGAAGCTAGCAACCCTGTCTAGAGAACTGTTGCCTTGAACCTTGACCCCGACCTGCCTCATAAAGGTACCCAGTGCTGATGCCAAGGCTTGGTTTTTGTCCTCACTTCTCAGATTGGCCCTACTCAAGACGTGGAAGAAAAGGAAATAAATATTACTGCAGATGGTGACAATGCAATCAATCAACTTTGATATCAAAAGACTGAAACCATTCCCTATTAACTTAGGTTTGATTTTACTTTCTTAAATACTTAGATAGCCTCTAGAACTTGGAGAGCACCTTTCCCCTCTTTGGTGGAAAAATAAACTACGGATGCAGAAGTGTAGCTGGATTAAATATACAAAGTCCTCACACCCACTCAGTTGGTAAAAAAAATATTAGCAGGTTGCAAAATCAACAAGACTAAGATGACTTTAAATACCCTCTACATCAGTGTTGTCCAACCTTTGGCAGCGGTGGGCCACATGTAATGGTTATAATGGACGAGGGGGCGCATTCTATAGGCCTACTCTTTTTTTTCAATTTTTTCTGACACCCAAGGCAACAAAATGCAATCATTGGGCATAGGGAAAACTGATTCATTTTTCGTTTTTGATTGGACAAATAAATAAATTTTAGCAATAATTGATGGTGTTGGGCAGAATATTTGGACACAGTTTTTTTTTCATACTCCTCCTGAATCATTCTCAACCTGGACAACACTCCAATGTAGCTACATGTAGCAGACATTTGAAATGAATTATTTCATTCAAATGTAAGCATGCCATAGCAGACGGCGAAGCCTAAAGTTGTCATCAATTAATCTGCTTACTGAATAATTTTGCAATATAGATTATTTCTGACGGGCCAGACGCAACCTTTTCGCGGGCCGGACCGTGGCCCACGGGCCGTAGGTTGGACAACCCTGCTCTACATCAATGCAAACTAACACATCACATTGAAATAAAGAGATGCTATGTCCAGCAATAATCAGTATGGTGAAGTAGCCCTTACCAAAACTGCCTACCAGTAAACAGTTTAAAACCCAACTTTTGGGCAGTTAAGTCGGGTTTTTGATTGATATTTGCAACTACAGTTTTTAGCCACTCTGGCCCTACAATCAGTAAAATTATGACAAAGCTCAGTAAGCATTGGAGTGGATATAAACTGTGGGTGTTAACATCAACTTGAAATCCTGACTTCCCACACAAAAGTTGGATTTTAGACTGTTTAGTAGAAGCAGCAAGGACCAAGTATCTGAATTTTTAAAAAAATATTGTGTGCACTAGTTTCTTCATTTCTCTTCTGAGTCAGAGAGTGTCCTTATTCTATTGACTTCTTACATTTCTACACCTTAGCTGATAATGTTCTGGTTTTATCTGACAATGCTTTCAGCCTTTTTTCAAGCTGTGGGGGCAATGGACTGTTTTCCATAGACATTGCACATGTGGAACCTCATGCACAATGGCATTAGGTTCCATTTATAACGTTTTGGTCTGACGTGACATGGCAAATGATCCCACGCCTTACACATGAAAAGTGGATGCTCTATTGTTACACCAAATATGCAGTTTAAAATGCTTTGAAATGAAATGAACATTAATTTTAAACTCATTCTCCCTGTAAATCTTTCTTGCTAACTAATTAAAACCCAAATTTGCTTGAAAGATTTTATTCAATATCCCTTTTAATGCATCTCCTTCTTCCTATTGTAGCACTCCCCCCCTCATTTTATGGTATCTCCTCCCATTAGTATGGTACCCCATTCTAATATTATGGTACCCCTTAACGGGACCTTTAAAGGCCCAAATGATGGATCACTTACGACATTAATCTCTCTAAGTGAGGCATTAGTATCTGTTCCACTATTTTTATTTCTTGGTGTCTATCCATATTTTCCTGAGTAAGCTGCTGGTCTCCAAAAATGGACCCCAGCCCCAGGGATCTGTTTCTTCTGAATTCAGCCAGCAGTTCTAGTACCTCACTGACTGCCTGCCCCTGGGCGACTGTAAAAAGCTGCCTCATTTTATCCTCTGGCAGGTTAGGAGTTGACATCTCATTCTCTGTTTTGAGAAAAAGGGTTGACATTATCAGTAAATGGTTGAATATGAAATTATACAAAAAGGAGTGGTGCTCCAGAAACTCTAGTCTTTGGAAATGCAATGGTCATAAGAAACCATCATATGTAAAATACCATCAAATTTTGATCACACAGTGGAGGGTATCCTACAAAGACAGGTGTCCTCACCAGTCCTTGACTAACAATTACGAACCCTTGGACCGTGCATTATCCTGTCTTAATTCAAAGTCCATTCTTGTTCAACTTCTGATCAACCTCTATTCTATGTATTATACACCTTTGTCCATTACCCATCTATGGACAGGCACAAATGAACATTTTTGTTTATTTCAATCAAATCATTTCAGAATGGTAGTTACAACGGTCACCTTAAAATTCATCATATCTATCATTTCTTGTCATCTTCAGCATGGGGGTCATAATTTCTTCTAATCTGTTCACACAAGTACAAAATGCACACTTTCTTCTTTACTCCCATCATCCCCCCTTTCTTTCCCCCTCCCGTATACTTTTGAGAAAGCAATCGTTATTTTACAAATGAAAGTACAGACATTCCCAACCAAAAGGATTTGTGTCCATTTGAAAAATGCTAGAAAATGACATACTGCGTAAAATACATGTACTTATTTATTATCAAACTTACCTATACTATCCACTGTGTCTTTTGTTACTCCTTCCACTTTCATTGGCTGTCAATTATAAAAATTATGAAAAATATTTCCTTTCAAGAAGGTATTCTACCCATTCTGATACTACTGACATATCATTACATGAATAACTAATTTTTCTTAAAGAACACTTGGAACAACTGTTATTCCAAAAAGTGGAGGATGCAATGAGGCCAATTTCGAGCACACCTTCTTTTTTTGTGTACAAAGTGTTGTGGAAAGGAAAGGAAACCTTGGGACGGGGGTTTCCGTAGTCCACACAACATCATGCATTGCATTGTGGTGTGAGGAGCTTCAACAGTCTTGTCCAAGATTGCAGAGTAAAACCTTTAAGTTCATATGTCTATTTTTTACATGGCAAAGATTTCAGTTTTGTTTATTTATGTTCAGTTAACTAAAACCAAATCAAGCACTTATGGAACAAAATTGTGAACATCAAGTATTTACCAATTCCAGGAACAACTGTCATAGCTATTACTGGAGGAGTAGCAATATGTCATCACCAACAAACATTTATAATCACTGCCTGTAAAATTTACTTCAGCAGTGGAATTTACTGCCTTCTTGCACCTTTACAGCATTTTTTCTAAAGAGGGGATGGAGGGAGGGGGAAGGGGGAGGGGTTAGATTTGGTTTGCTTGCTGGACCTTTACAACAATTGTTCTTAAGAAGGGATGGAGGGAGGGAGAGGTGGGGGGTTAGGTTTGGTTTGTTTGAGTTTTACATCTAAACTCCTGACCTTCTGATTAAATGTTATCTTGTGGTACCAATTGTCTTTTTCTATTTGTGGCTAACTTGAGTGTTTTCCTACATCCATAGCTTATGCTTTACTAAATTATTAGTCAACTTATTACAGATGTGGGCTAAATGGTACCATCTTTGACGGCTAGAAAACACTTATGACTGGAGGAATAGCAATTGTACATGTCCCTTTATACATACAATAAACAGGGTGGGTAACTATATACCACACATGCTATATGAGCAAGTAGTACACATATCCTTACCTAAAATATCCCGAACAAAGTCACCTTAAAATGCACAAAGTGCTGTATTCAAAAAGTTACACATTTAAGTTTCAAAACTTACAGCATTTGGAGCAATAAATGTTGAGAATATTTCATAGCTCCACCTCTTCATATCTTTATGACTACCGTCCTTAAAGCTTTCAGTGACCATGTAAAAGAACTGCAACAAAAAAAAAAAATGGTAAAATCTAAACTCATTCAACAGGAGAGTTAGGTAGGCAAGTAAAATTGATAGATTCTGTGGTTAAATTTCATTTAGTGAAGCCATGATGCATTGGCAAAAAAGGTAACAATTACAGCACAAGGACTTAACAATTCTCTCAAAATCAACTCTTTGAATAGGAAATTTACCAAGCAAATACTCATAAGGAGATGGGGCTAGGGTGATTAGTTGAAACTCTGTTTAATGACCTGCTCAAATTCACTGGAACTTAAAAGTCAAAAGCAGTCCCCCCCCCCCAACTTATTTTGAAGCAACAGCAAAATCTTGCCATTTTCTTATTTCTCTTCAGATATCTTTCACCATAGTTTATTTCTAAACTATTGCATATGCAAGGTAAACAAGGCAGTGATTTCCATTAAATTTCACATCTGAAGCGAAAAAATGTCACAGGACTCTCAACAGCCAATCATGAAACGGGACAGTCTACTATACTGCTTCAAGTTGGAACGACTGCTCTTGCCCTTTTATTGCCACAACTTGAGGATATATCCCATCAAACTGACTCCTGTTTTTTAATCAAGCAAACAACACCAGAAATTAAGGGCAATACAAACACCCAACAGGTAAAGGGTGGAAGCTCATCATGAGATCTGATTGCTTGGAAACTGGTGTTACTGAAATACGATGGTTGAAAATTACATGGACGTCGAAAAAGAAGATTCCCGCTTGATGAAACCATCAGGCCAACAAACTGCATTGAGTCCATAGAATAGGCAAGCAGGAATGAGGAAGCTGAGGTGTCCTCTGTTGGAGGACACCCGAGCTCTGAAAGGCAACTAAAGTCTTGCTAGGGGCTTACTGCAGTTAAGTCGTGATTACATTATGCAAACAGGAGGTAAGGAAGGGAAACACAGATTGTGGAATTAATTACTGGAATTAATTTTTTACAATTTAGATCAAAATAAAATGTGTTAGAGCATAGGATGTACTCTGATGATAACTTACCAAGCTAGATGGGTCGCTGTTTGAAATGAGGTAATGTAAAAAGACTGCCAGGTGGGCTGGCTTTTTCTCTAATTCTTCCAGCCTGTCAAAAGGACCATGCTCATCAAACTGAAAATAAAACAAGAAAGTGAAATCTAAGGACATGGGAAGAGTTGTATCTCATGAAACAAAAGCCCCTAACTAACAAAAGTTAAATGGAAACAAAATCTATGAATATTTAAACAAATTCTATCTAATAATCATTAAACCACATTGAGAATTCACCATCAAAATATCTGTTCTCTCAGCACAAGGCCATTATTGATGCATGTTCATTTTTTAATCCTACTTTGAGTTTCAAGTTGAAAATTTCTGGAATGTTTTACCTTTACTTGTCTTTCTTAAAACTACAAGTGTTTCACCTTTCTTTGGGGGTGAAGGTGGGTGGGGGACTTCTTGAGCATAGCTTTGTAAGACCACAAAATGTGTAACATGCTAAAAATGATGCTCAAAAATGACTGCATATGAATTAGTTATTACTGAGGGAATAATATTCATTTTGCTCTAAATTGGTTGGGAGGCTGTGAAATGACACATTTTGGAAGTCAAACCATGTTCCTCTTAAACATTAACATTAACACATTAAGTTAATATCAACTAAAGGCAATCATTTTAGTTACATACGCAGAAAGGAATTTCATCTCATGCACAGGGCAGGAAAAACTCCACACAATAAGAGGTATGTGATTGGGAGAATATGGTAAAGGTGAGTGTTGAGTGTATAGAAAATGGCAATAGAAATATTTTTAACTCCATGATAAAAAATGTCTGTGATTTAAAAATAAATATCAATTTTGTTAAATTAATATTTTGTATTGTAGTTTCACAGCTGTGTCAAATAAAACTCAAATTTTTCAAAAAACTGCAATAAGGCAAAATTTGAGCTCATTTCACACTGGAATCCTTAAAAACAGTGTATGGCATCTCTGGCATCAACACTTTCAAGCAGACATAACCTCCCCCTCCCCCTTCTAAGCTTTAAATGTAAACTGCAAATTAAATATTTCTAGGCAAAACTTGATGATGTCATTCCAGTGAAAAGACAATACTTTTTACACTTCACAGCATTTAATACATTGAGCATTTTACCTGCTACATACACAGCACTACAGTTATTGCATACACCTCAGGTTACATCCTCGCAAAATCAATCACAAGCAGCCAGACACTGATTTCCCTAACCAGCACAAGCCTGAAACCTGAAACTGATATTAACGCATGTCGCCCACTGGAATTTGAGAACTATTTTTTTTTTTCGTTTTCTTTTTCAAGCAATTTGTTCTCTATCAAACAGAGCAATGTGTTTTGAACAAAACCTAAAGGGAAAACTTCTTCTGCATTAGGCATTGCTGTGGAATCTTAAACATTATATGAAACTAATACTTAGGGCACAATAACATTTGATGTGGATTGGATCACACAATGTAATCAGTGGATCAATACTACATGTATGGCTAGATCCTGGTGCAGGTGCACTTGTCTCTAACAAGGGTTGTGTCAGGGTATTTTGATAAGGTGGGGGGAGGAAGGGGCAAAGCATGAGTTGAGTGCTCCTTTTTTTTCTATTCTTTTCCTTCTCTTTTCACATTTTCTTGAGAATAAAGGGATGGCCCCTTCCCTGCCACTACCATCATGCCATCCTTGGTCTCCAACTAACCCCCTCTCCTTACACTCTGTGCATTAATAGGTACCTCAGTGGAATTGATCTCCAAATGATTCACATTGCATTTCTGCTGATCCTGGGTCATTGCTGATCTAGAGTCTTTAAACAATAAATTTTGGTCAACTCTTATCTTGATCAAAAGCTGGTGATCACATCCTGATCTGATCTTCATTTACACTGCAAAGTTGTCTTCAATTGCAATCACCCATCTCACCTTCTGTGCATAAATAGGTACTTCAATCAGCAAAATTTAATGCTGTTCAGGCAATCAGGTCCAGATGTATGGTAAATGCACTGTAAAACATTCAAGATGAGTTTTTGATCTCTGCTTATCTCTGAACAATACTCCCTCCTTATACATTTACAACAATGTGTGTATTAAACATACATGCTTTTGTTTCCAAACACCTTTTCTGAGAGCATAATTTTTTTCGTGTTCTCATCAAATGTCAATCACATGCATAGCACATACGAAACACAAGTACCTTAGAACACTGCACACACACTTTAGCCATAAGTTCTATGCAGAACCTTTCCTACTCTCCAGAAATTCTGTGGTTCTACCCATGCACCAACATCATCTTAAATTTATTGGTAGGTTAGTTTGATAGTAGCCTGCAGAGCAGACTCTGTAGTAGTCAAAAGATGGCGCTCTCTCAAAATCATAACACACCTAAGTTTCTAAACAGTATAATATACAGAGTCTGCAAACCTTCGCCCAGTTTCCATTTACAGGAATCCCGCATTTTGATGGACGAATTAGTAAACATGAGATGGTCACATGGTGCACAAAACAAGTATAAATAGTGTATTTTCGTACATACATCGAACAGCGAACAACCTAATTAGCTTTTGAACGTGGAAAATGTGTACCAGGCAGTATGTTTGATGAACATATATTACCTATTACACCAGACATAATTAAGAATTTTAATTTTTTTTTTAAAATGAGATTCGATAGGCAGGCTATTGTATACCACATGTATGCCATGTCCACAGAAAAAAAGTTGGGGGGGGGGGGGCAAAATTTCTAGGAGGGGCTTAACCTCCAAGTCACCATAAATTGACACAAAACATGCAAAAATTTCAGCCCAAAATGCCTCCCAGATTGCCGGAAACAGCATTTCTAAAGCCTATTTTTCACATAGAAACTTGGAAAACCAGTTTTGTTTGGGTTTTTTCTTTAATTTGTATGTTTTTTCAAATTTTTGATTTTCCAGAGGGGGCGGGGCAAGTGCCCCCCCTTGCCCATACCTGCCAACGCCCATGCATGTAAGTTAGTTGGAAACGTCGACTGCATTGAAGCCTTTGAAAGACTCGTATAGTATTATTTGCCGAAAGCAGGATTATTAGCGAAAGTAACATTTTTGATTTTTGAATGTACTGCTTGAAACGCAAACACAATAGCCTGCTTACAGCAGGTTAGGTTGATGGTGCTTCACTGCCCAGTTTCTAACAGGTTTAAGTAGAGTCTGCCACAGCCTTTTTTCCAGTTGTGACTCACCGGCTTATTTTCCCTAGCAAGAACAGTCACCCAAAGCTCATTTTTAACAACAGCTTCTGTAATTCTCACAAATTTTGCGTAATACTAAATATCTTTCATTACATTTCAGGACTTAAATATTGCACACCTGAGGTAAAACAAGTACTACTTTACTCTTTATAAATTTCACATTTCAAGGACAAAAAAATATTCAAGAGATTCTCATGAGCCAATCATAAAGTGAGATAGACTACTACAATAATTCAAACTGGGATACCTGCATTTTACCCTTTAAAAATACAGCTATAGCAAAGGTGACAGTTACACCCTTCAAAAAGGCTTTCATTATTTACTCATTCCTGGATGGCAAGATTTTGTTTTGAAATCTATTTAGTACAATCCCATTACATTCACATTCCCTACCCAGATCAGGTTTAGAAACCAGACACTGTTAACCAGCCATGCACTTATATATACTGAAGAAAATATATGCATCAAAGTTGAAACATACTGCACTTGACAAACAGGCCAATAGATATCTTTGTTTGCAGAAACCACTCTATTGAATGTAACTTCTTTTCACATGGAAAAAATGATGCAACGAACTCTAGGAATTTAGACTGATTCAAATACTTGCCAACATTGTCATATCAGTTATCAGTCATGTTATTAACACAGGGCTACAAAACTTCTGGTTTGAATCTAGCAGAAACCATGTCAGTTTTTTTCCAGTTGTTTGGCGCTAGATTGCTATCCCTACTCCACTGAGGTAGTTACTTAGGTAAGACTTTAAATACTTGTCAATATTGTCATATCAGGTAGTTACATACACAGGGCTATACACCTCAACATACAACCTTCTTGTTTCAATCTAGCAGTACCCACAGCAGTTTTTTCCAGTTGTGTGGCACTTGATTGCTGTCCCTACTCAGTTTACATATTAAATATGATGTAATGTTTGATCGTTTAGAGCTATACTGTATATGTCTATTTTCAGGAGTGTATTCTTGAACAAGCCTTTGGTTTTAAGTTGCACTTCCTTTCACTCTCATATAAGCTCCTGTAAATAAATTGAACTATGTAATTACATAAATATACTTCAAGGATGAAACAAATAAATGAAATGAAATTGCTGAGGCAGACTGAACATCATACACCAAGGATGGCATTAGGTTCCATTTTTAAGGTCTTGGGTGTGACCCAGCAAAAAATTTGAACCCTGGACCTTCTGAGTGAGAGTCAAATGCTTTACCAGCTAGACCACACACCATATCGTGTTTGTCATCTCAGAAACACAACACATATCAGATGATCCACTCTGTCCCACAATGTGATGTGAGATTCCATTTTGATCAAAATGGGAGGAGAAAGATGACCATTTGGGTCTCTTTTTGTCTCCAAATGTTCATCATGTATTTGGAAATCGCTTACCAATTTTCCAATTTTTCACAATTAGTATATTTTTTTTACCAAATGTCAGAAATATCAACGTTGTGATTCTGTTCTGTTCTGGGTGTAAGCTGAAAATTGGAATGGTTACTCTAAAACTTTGAGGTAGGCAAGTGCCGGTCCAAAATGATTCCTTTATATTTACCCAAACTTTTCAGAGACTTGAAAGAGCTGTATAATACCTCATCAACTGCTTATCTTATTCTCTAAAAATACTCTTCACAGTTGTATCGAGCAAGGAAGTTTCCAGAAGGAATCTTCCCATGTGTAGTAATTAGATGAGGTTTTACAGTTCTCATAGACTAGGTTGGAAGCAGATCATTTTTTCTCAGACTTTTGTTAAATGCCGAGTACATTTTTGACAACAGCTATTAAGACAATGGGCAAGGCCTCTTTCTGAGAAATTTGGTTATTAGAAGGGAAAAGAGAAAAGAAATCTATGTTACTTGTAGTATGATATCAACATTTTAACAGCTATGTACTTGAGTTATTATTATGAGTGAGAAAGGATAATGACAGTTGCTTCCTGTACCACTGACACGATTTCTTCTCCATTTTCCAATGATCTGTTTGACCACCTGTTTTCTATTCCTCTGTGGTATGCTCTTTCCCTGTCTCTATCACCTAACACTCCCTTGACAGCCACTGGCAAACAGCACTGACACTCCAAATTGCCTTTCACTGGCTGCTAGACCTTCCAAATATCTGGAGATGCCACCCCATGGAGGTACCTCCATGCACACTTAAATTACGTTTTATTCATTTGTAAAATTCCCAAACCTCACCGGTTTGTTTCAATCTCATTTCATGATGAGCACAAAAATGTGTTCACATATATCTCAGTGATCGTCCCGGGTTTGCATGGGTGACCTTTTCTTGATTAATAAATTTTTGTTTTGAATTTAGGTATAAATGTCCTTTTCCATGATTTCCTTCTATTTCAACAATATTGTGAGTTAAATGTTGTAGAATATGCCCAGAATGTTCCCCACCTGTACCAAGAAGTGATAAAAGGGGGCTGGGGACTTGAACATTCAACATGTTCAAAGCCAAACTATAAGTTAGAGGACAATATGTACTTGAACTTAACCTTATAACCTAGGTGACTCTAAATAACACACTCATGTTGGCATGTCCTTAAAGTACATACAACTGACTCGATGACTCCAAAAAGGTCAGTTTTAATTTTTCTATAATTTACCAAAAACACTTGACACTGTTAGTGAAAGACATTCAATGATATAAAAGACAAAAAAATATAAAGCACAATCAAAATTAAAAAGAAAAGATGAATAACCAACAAAATGACTACTGAACACAAACTGTTTGACCAGTGCACTCCAATTACTGATTTATAAAACCAAAAAAGATGAAAATTATGTCCAATGAAAACAAATGTTTTGTCATGGAAATTTGAGATGTTTTATGCAATGAATGGGGTGGCACTGAAAACAGACACGATTGGTCCATAGCTTACACAGCTTTTCCATACATAAAAAAAATAAACTGAGATTGAAGACTTGAAAATTTTTGAAGACTAAAATGGAAATATGTAACACTGAAAAATGAAAACTTTCATGCGAAATTGTCTTTCTTTTCAAAGCTTCACCCAGCATGGATGCAATGTGATCACAACTACTGAGAGTGTAAGAAATTTCAAATTTCAAGACAACATGTCAATTTTTCTAGACCAAATACCCAAAATTCAACAATTTTCAATACCATTATGAAATTCCAAGATTTTTCTCACTTTCCATGTTGTGTTGGAACACTGCATGCAGAAGATGGGTCTAATCCTCCAGGGTGAGTAAACATCACAGCAGTAAGCAAATATTTTATTAGTACTAAAATTTTCAACATGAATGCATTGACTTAGCTAGATGACAAAGATGAGGGGATTCCCATCACTTCAGGCAGGGGACGGAGGGGAGGGGTGCAGCTGTATGAAATTTGTCACTGTCAAACTTCCAAGTAAAGTGGGAGGAGGGTGGGAAGGTGGGAGGGGGGGTTGACAGACATCAAGCCCCCACATCTATGCTACTTAAAAAAATGTTGTCTATTCTTTTTTATCTATTAGCATAAAGGGCTACATCAGAATGAAGAAGGTGGGGGCTTTATATTGTTTTATACCACCAGCCAGGAAAAGGATAAATGGGAATAGGGTTCTTAGTTCCAATTTGGTACCAAATATTGAGGAAATTTGAAAACAAATAATTGCACACTTTTTACACTTTTCACAGAGGTTACAACAGATTTTCCATTTTTGGATTGAGGGAGAGAATGTGGGGATCAGATGTATACTTCCACCATACCCCATTTATACATAGGGGGTTTTAAACCCATGTCTACTTTGTCCATGCTTTTGTCAATGCAGTGCAGTGCCAAAAATGGAAAATACATAAGAAAAAGTGGAAACACAGCAACACATGGCAACCACAACTGAAACAGATCAAACCAACCTTCTCATCACTCTATGAAGTCCCAAAATAATGGCGGAACGGTGGAATGACAGAAAGTTGAAGAGAAAATGGGATTAAAATAAAAATATTTACAGGAATACTACTATGTGTATGTTGATATCGTAAATATTTGCTGCCTCATTTTTAAGGAAAACAAAATGAAAAATATGGCAAAATTTAACCATTATGATATAAACATGTAACCTGTGGAGATACTTTACACATGACTACTGTACCTCAATTTGCAAAAAAAAAGAAAGGAAAATATGGTGAAATGTTAAAATTAAAACCATTATGATGTATACATGTAACCTGTGCAGATACATAAGACTACCTCAATTTGAAGGATATAGTCAACTGAGAGAGATAAATAGGCTGAATAGCCTGGAGTAAATAGGACTAATAGGTGTCCCATTCACTGAAGTTTGAGTTTGGCTTACATGAAGTGTTGAATACCCAACATGAAGTAAAAATAATACTAACAAAGAGTGTGTTTAGATTGACAGTCGGATATCAAACAATTACACATTTAATTTCAAGAAGCAAAGGGTCACTTGGATAAACCTTTATATAAGTCAATTTAAATTGGTTTTATATGTCAACTCAACCAGTGTAAACAATTTGTTGCCCTGGTTATTTAAGATGTCATACAAGATACTTTATGACATCATAAATAAATAATTATAAACAACCCTGCAAAAAAACAGGTTGGTGCCAAGGTAATTTATGATGTCATTTGAGATCCTTTATCACTTCTTAAATAATTATAAACAAGCTTTTGGTTTTGTGCAAAACTAACTTACACAATACCGTACACAAATCTTAAACCGTTTACAAGGTGACACATTTAATCCTATCCATTGTTAACGTAATAAAGGGATTTATCACACACTTAGCTGTAATTGTCCTTTTGGTAGGTACATTCCCACCAAATGGAATATACTTGTATGCAAAAGAAATATTGTGCCTATTGCAGATTTGGACAATACTGCACACCAAACACTGTCGCAGATGTACTATAACCCATTACATTTGAATACAAATTTTATTGTGTGGTAAGAAATGCCATTGTTGAACTTATTAAACATTTGTTTCTCTTACATTGAAAAAGAATATGCGAAAGAAAAACACAAAATGCAGCCCGAAGGCCTATAAAGCATTGTTATTTTTTAAACAATTTTGACCAGAAAGCCTGCATATTTGAAAACTTACTAGGTAGACAAAAAGAGTACAGTGCCCTAACAGTTGGCACAAACATTTAAACCACACTGCATCATTACCGCACAACTTTCTTGGGTCTTTGAATCCAAAATGCTTTCATAAGCCATTCCTTTAATGAAAATCTACAATAATCACTTTTTTAAAGAAAAAAAAAGCCAGCCCAGCACACTTGCCATAACCACAGTTTAACAGGAAAAGAAGACCATTTCAATAAAAGGAAATATTTTGTCCATCTCATGCTGAATGAGAACAGGATACCACGGTAATACCATAACAACACTTTTAAACAAATAAAACTCATGAGCAGTATCATAGATTTAATTAGACTGACTCTAAAGAACATTTAAGGGCAAAACCAATCACCCCAAACTTGTTTTGAAGTGACAGCTAAATCTCACAATTTTGCTTCTAATTCTCTTAAGAGTATCTTTTATTATATTTAAGGCTTCACTATTGCATCTTCAAGCTAAAATAAGCAGTTAGGCCTACTACTTGTAAATTTTACATTTGAGGGGAAGAAATAATGTCACATGACCCTCAACAGCTAATCATGAAACAGGACAGTCTACTACACTACTTCAAGTTGGGCGGACTGCTCTTGCCCTTTAGAGATGAAAAAGCTCTTGTCACTGCAATTACCATGGAAACACTTTAAAAGTATAAAACTAGTAAAACAAAACAAAAAGAAGAAAACACATGAGCTAAACTAGTCTCAGAGAACCAATCAGAGTGACTCTTGAGAAAGTGCATGAAGAGGGTGCTCTTCTCTCTACAATACATCTTTACAAATCAACTCAGGAAATGTGATTATACTGTCGCTTCAAGTTTTATATACATAGTTTATACGCAGCTATTAAATGAACTGATGTGTTTTACGAAGAGTGGTTACTTAGTCAATCTCTTGGTGGCAAATCATGTTGGCTACATCTTTTTTAGAGATTTGAGAAAACAGCATGAATTCAAGTCACTCTCTAATTTCAACAGGAAAAATTCCTTGACTAATTGTACAGTCAGGCAGTTCTAGTAGGTTTTGACTTCAGTTACACTTTCATCACACTTCTGGTTTGCATTTGGAAAACTAGCTTCCATTTAGCTATCACAACAAAGAGATGGAGAAAGACTGGGAAAGGAAATTTATGAAGGGCAGGGGAAAAGCTCATGGCCAGTGCAGGTTGGCAGTTTATTCACTGAGAGGACAAATAAAAATTGGGTCAATTGGTAATGGTAGGGGAAAAAAAGATTGATCCCAGGGGCAAGGAAGAAGGGATTGATGTAAGGGGAGAGGGTTGGCTGAGAGCAAGGGTGTGGCAGAGAAGGCTGATAAGAGAAGGACAAGGGTGTGGCAGAGAAGGCTGAAAAGAGAAGGACAAGGAGGAAAGTGGTGGGGGGGGGGTGAGAAAGACATATCAACTACCAACAAATATATACTTATTAAGCAAAATCAAATAGATTAACCTATTGTGTCTACTGCTATATAAGTAAGGTGAACAAACCTTACATTTTTTCAAATCTACGACACTCACGTCAAAATGCCGTCTTATAATAACTTTTCACTGCATGTTTAGAATACTTTGTTCAATTGTTTTGTAAATTTGCTAAGCATGAGTAATGTTTTCCTATGAGTACTGGATAGGATAAACCAACAAAAAACATGTTAGTTGATTACACATACATGACTGTTTGAATGTAACTAAATAGAACTTATCGGATGGATATCCCAACAAAAACAACTTGCAGCAGTTCCCAGTTACACAATATTTGCACATCTGTTAATGTCATCACAATCTTTAAGTATCATGCAAAATTTTAGTTATTTGATTATTAAATTCACTAAACAGCAGCTTCTATTAAGCAAACAGGATACACGTGAGGCAATGTTTAGTTACAAGCACATAACAGGAGAGGTAAAGAGGGAGGGGGAAGTAAAGTATCACAAACAAGTAAATGACTAGGGAAGAGGTTATTTTGCAACAGATGGCTACTATGAAATCAAAAAGCAGTCCTTGCAAGGGTCCCATAGTCTTCTAAAAATCTGTCTAAGAAAATGGGAAACACCCTTCCGCTCTCCCCTCCCTTCCTTCTTACCCCTTTCAGCACTTTCATTTGCCCTTCTGCTCCCTAAAATTAAACCCCATTTCTACACTGACAAACAGTTGCAAAATCATCGGGTGCATAACATCACAAGGCATTCTAACAGGCTGTATTGTATTGCTCAACCATTTTAAAAAACTACACGATGTCACACACCCCTCTCCCTCCCCTTTTAAAAGAGTCTCCCTCTTAATGCACTCCAGTCTTACATCCCCACCCCCCCCCCTCTCAATTCCAATTAAAACTTCACAGTTCTTACAATGAGTAGCATGCTAGCAAGGTGTGTTACACATGCAGACATTCTGTCTGCCAGATGTTAGTAATAATGTAAGACATCCACCCAAAATTATGGCTGCTGCTTTTGAAAGCAACATTTGGCTGTATTAAAAATGTTAGCTTTTGTCTGCTAAATTAATGCAAGATACATAAGCTGCATACTGAGGATTTAGACAGTAACTGTTTAAAACTACACCTTTTTATTTGTCCACTCCCAGTCTCCCAATCTCTCCACATCTAAATTTCCAGCTGTGGCCCTTTTCGGGTCCCACCTTCAGCACATAATCTTCTTCAATACATTTGACTGGTCTGGTACCCATCACTTTAAGATACTCTTAACACACAAGTCGCTAGGTTACATTTAGCATTTCACACATATAACATCCAAGCAACATTTTAAACTTCGGCACTACACATTTTTGCTCAGAATTCACTAAAATGGCACTTCACATAACACATATGAAGAATGACACAGAATTCTTATTTAACTTCTCATAATTTAGTTTTGTGATAGCTTGGCATTCACATAGATCCATAAAGAACTAAAGGGTTATCATCACATGGCATATATATATTTTTGAGGCACTCATGAGATAAGTAGCTCATATCTCTGTCTTTAAATTTTTGTCTCTTTTTAACTCTACTCTGCCTTCCTAATCCTTCCCATATGAACAGTTTGAAATAATCTCTGTGTCATGTCAGTTTTAAAGAGTATGATACTGAGGATAAGTAACTTGTTTATACACCTTTGTCACAGTTAATTTTTTTTTCCAACTTTCCATGATTTTCAGCCTGGCACCCATTTTGATAAATTCACAAAGGGTCATGACCTCCTAAGAAACAAACTATTTCCTTCTTCAAAGGTAAGTCTGAAGCTGGTCTGCGCAATTACTATTTAACTTTGTTTCATTTTTTCATCACAACTTTACTTTGTTCCCATTGATATAACTGCAGACCACACCTTTCTCAAATGAAAACTAAATAAAAGTTCCTCACTTTTACTTTAATAAAGTCTGATATTTCCTTCCCAACTCAATTGTTTTACTTTCAAAACTATAATTAACAACAGAAGTAAATAACAAGACCGGCTATCCCAGGGTATCATTTAGAGAACAAAGGTATTCTGCAAGCTGATCTCACCACAAACACATCCAAATTTTGACTGATACCAGCCTTTAAGGAGGGGGGAGGGGGGATGCAAAACCTAAGTCACTAAATACAGATAAGGAGCATAGGAGGAGGCAGGCAGAGAAATGGAGAAGCTTGCTCAAAAACTATAAATAGCTGAAAAAATTTAATGTTGCCATGACAATATTAAAATTCCAATACCTCCTGCTTTAGTATGAATTTTCATTTGTCAGGTCTAGCAATTTGATGTACTTGAGGTTATTATTTTTAGCGAGGACAAATTATTGGTCACCAAGCTGCAGTGCAAAGGTTCATGCAAGTTCACTGACAGGCCAATAGGAGTTTTCACCAATATCAATGATTTAATTGTTGAGGCCTTCTGCTTGTTGGACATTTTGATGGCCAGGCATTCATTGTGCCACAATTGTATCTATGGCTCTTTTAAGAATGTGTACTAATAACTCCGCTTCTGTGCATGAGCTGCAACAGCCAGCAAATCAAACTTATGCAACCTGATATTAAGCGGAAGACCTCCATACGATAGGGAGGTTTCAATTCACAAATAATACTAGAAAATTTGCCTAGTGATTCAACATGACAATAGAACATCACTTCCTATCTCCTACCCTTACTTCTAATAGTTCTTTCTTCTAGTAAAATGTCCATCAAACTTAACCCTCCTTAATCTTCTATCCCACCTCCCCCCTTTAAAAAAAAAAGACTCCTGCACAAGTCAAGGGAGTAAAAATGCTAAGAAGCTTTACAAGACAAGAGGGACGACTTACAGTTTCACTGGCAATGCAGACCTGTTGTTAGAGAAACATTGAAATGGAAGTGTGGGGTCAGAGGAAAACAAGAAAAAAACAATGCAGAGCAGACATTCAGGTGACAGGAAGACTTTAACATTGGCTGAAGAAGATGCTAAAATATTCCCTACCATTGGTTATTATAATTTGTAGATCCCATGCAAAAATATTTGAAAGTACGTAGAACAGACAAACTACTTCAACTCCACTGAATTACACATGTAGCCTATGCCAGATTACTTGATTCATTCCATACCACACGGAGCTTGTTGATTGGGAAAACAAGGCCGTCACCTTGGTGGGGTATGGGGCGGGGGTAGGCGAGAGGGAGTTTTCAGGGGAAAACTGCCCTTTAAGCTTTCCACAAAGTAAATATGCCACATGCTACGTGGAGGTGTTGCTCTGTTAAACAGTTTTTTTTTTTTTCGTATGTAACAGTGTTTCCACTGCCCTCCCAGATTTTTATTTAGACCTTGCCCTGGAAAACTCTAACAAAAGTGTCATTCATGAGATTTAAACTGTTGCAAAGTGATTCTAATATGAAACTAAAGACTGCATGTCTTCAAGGTGATGAAATAACTTTCTGGAAAAAAGCAATGGTATTTGGATAGCAAGATACCCTCCACCTGCTAAAAAGCAATAAGTTGACCATATGAGAGAGTTAGTAGACCCCTATACCAAACCTGGACGGAATAACTAGAAATATGATTCCAACATAAGGGTGATGGAGGCCATAGTGGAGTGTCCACTTTGTGGTCAAGCTAGGTTCCAGAAATTTGACCCATAAGTATGGATACAGTTCAACACCTAGAAGCCTCTAAAACTTTTCATTGATGAAATCATTCTTTCTTTGTTAAATCGCTAAAATTATTAACGAAAAACTAGTTCTCATCATATTTTACAGTATCAAGTGTCATACTTATATATGAATAGAAAAGGATTGTTGAAATTTATATAATATCCATGAAACCACCACCATATCCCCGTCCCATGTCCAAACCCCCAGCCTTGATCTATTTGTGTACCTACCATTTCTTGATCAGATGTAAACTCATCTTCCATAGCCATTATCTGTCTATTAGGTTCAGTAATAGGTGCGGGTTTAAACATATCGCTGGTAGGGTTGCTCGGGGCAGGGTTAAACAGGTTCATTGTTTCAACATTCTGAAAAAGGAAGAAAAGAAAGATATGATAACACTAGACAAGACAATCATGAAAATGTTTTCTTCATATCACCTATGTAGTCTATGATTGTTCCACACCTCAATCTCCCTTATCCCCACTCAAACTTCCTTCCCTCTGGGTTCTTGGGGCCTGCAATACTTTGTTATCAAAGAACATGTCATAAGCTTATGTACAGCAATGAATCTGATAATTACAAGTTTGTCTTTTCTTCTGCAGTGACCTATGAAACCTTGTCAATTTATGTCCAAGAGTCATCAAACATTACGACATCTAAATGAAAACAATGAATTCAGTCTCTATGAACCTTGTCACAAAATGAAAGCTTGTTCAAACTGGAAATTGAATAAGACAACGATGGGACAGAGAAAATTGAGTGACTTCCTTCGTTAACAATCTCCTACTGCTGCACGGACACTTGTCAGAGAATATCACTTGAGTGTCTACTTGAACAGATTTAATGTCCTTTCTGATCACATGACAATAACAATTGACAATATATCCATTCTTTATTGTTTACAACAGCACCAATTGTGGGGGGTAAGGGTAAGGGGAAATAAGTTTGGAGGGAGAAAAGGCTTCAGTCTACTTTCAATAAGTGATAAATAAAGATGTCCTCCGGGGAGGGAAGGAGGGCAAAAAAATAAAGATGGTTTCTGCCAAACAAATGCTTCTACATTTTTCACTGAATATGATTCATGGGGAGAAGGCAATGAATATAGCTTCAGCCTAGCAAATATATGCTTTATTTTTCGCAGAATATGATTGGGGGGTGGGGGGTGGGAGGCAGGCATTTTAGGTATATGTACACTGTTTAATGGTGTGTTTCTTGTTTGGCTGTTGTCATTACATGTGTCAACTGTATTCTTTGTTAGGGTTAGGGATTATTTAAGGGATTACGGATACTGCTAGCTAGATAGGAAATTTTTCGTTAGAAGTGCGCATGGCCCCAATATGTTTGGAGGCATCTTTTATACACCATACAGTATGATGTTTCATCTTTTTTTAATTGCAAAAGTTCATCATATATAGTTATCTTCTACAAATTAACCCAATGCCATGAAACTAGGAAAAAGGTTAAAAAATAATATTTGCAATTTTTGATGCCACAGTATCTACGCAGCCTTGATCCAAAGGGCAGCACAATAACCTCCCGGCTGAATGATAAATAATGCCTGAGACAAACCTTCCAGTGTGGCAATCACCTACAGATGTGTGTCCAACAGATTATTTTTTCAAATACTAATTACAAAGACTCTAGGGATAGAGTTTTGGTTTGCATTGGCATAGTGACAAGCGCAATATTTGACCAATTCCAAACATATAAACAATGAATACAGCAAATATCCTACAACTGAGTCAGCATTTGTCACTACGTAAAATAAAAAATCCAGAGAGTTGTGAATTTTAGGTTTTTGCAATTTGTCAGTGTGCCATAAAGGGGACAATTTAACCACAGTAAAATGACATTGACAAAAACAACCAATGGATGCCGAAAATGTATCCCACAATCCTTTGTTCTGGCTATTTGGAAAAAAGGTCTATGACAAGAGAGAGAGAGAGGAAAGAGAGACAGCTGAGATGTAGCAACCTGCCCACTGACAAGTCACACTGACCCAGATAGGGGGAAACCAAATCATCCTCGGATCATAAACTATTTCATGCGTTAACAAAAGGGCTACCAGGCTCTCCAAAACAGGTGATGCCACATTATTTTCAGTCTAAAATTTCCTCATGGTCCTAATAAATTTTTGACTCTGAAGTTAAGGCTTCCACACTGTATTTCTTACCCCTGCTTAAATTTTTGACTGAATTATAACAGCTGATGACGAAAACATCAGGTTCTAACCTCTTCAATCTTTGAAATGACCCAAGTTGGGTTTAGTCAACCCCCGACCTACCTCCCTAGTCTCCTGCGGAAGGGTGAAAGACATTATGAAGCACTATACAAGCTGCATTTTGAAAAAAAAACAAAACTAAGTGTTTCAGGTTTAAAAGAAGAAATTCACATCACGAGGGCCTTGCCCAGTAGCTTGAACACTTGAAGTCACATCAATGCATGTTTCTTCCAAGAATTGAAAACCTTTTTTTTTACCAGCACAGAGGTATTAAGGAAGTTTATAAACTGCATACAAAGTAGGAGACGCAAGCCATGACTGTGAGTGAAATAGCTGAAAATACACAAAACATTTAAACCTGTGACACTAATCGAATGTTAAAAGAAAAAGCAGGAAGGTTGAAATACGTTGCCACCTTTTGGAAATTGAAGAGAGCAATATGAAGAAAAGAATGAATTCAGTACATGCAATTTTTCTCCGCATGGAATGAATAAATTTGAAAAAATGAACATTTGCTACAATTGCAATCATGGCTTTCATTCTGCTGGGCAAAATGAAACTGAATATTCATGGACAATTTCCTCAATGGATTTTGTCCATCCCCAAACAAAATTGAAAAAAAAACCAAAACTACATCTTTGCAGTCACTTCCTTTCATGCCAATATCTGCAAACCAGTAGTTCTACTTTTATTTTTATTTTTTCAAGAAAAATAGGATGACAAAGTAAAAATGTACAGCAATGAGATGAGAATATGTGACTGATACAACAGGAAGGAAAACGTTTTACACAAATGATTCAACTTCTTGTCCAAATATATCTTTGCAGATAGTATACTTGCCAATGTTGTCAGAGAAAAGAACATGAGCCACTGTGTGCAGTGATGGCACAAGTGCTTTACGGGTTGGCTCAAAGGTCTAGGATGGTTCGGGGGGGGGGAGGGTGGGCAAACATCCTCATTGTGTGTTCCCAATATGTGGTAAATCCCTTCGACATGCAAAAATTGACACCTTGTTTGCCAATCTGTTGCTTTGTAATTTTTCTGATCATTTTGATTAATATATTTTTAATAACTGAGGTCAGGAAATCAGAATGCTCTGATTTTTATGGATTTCAAATCTCAAAAGACAGAAGTTGTGCAAGTTGACCAAACAGTTGGCAAGTATAGGATATGCAAAGGAGAAATTTAAGTTACAGAAGCAAGTAATCTATATGAATGACTTGTGATTGGAGCTATGTCAGTGTTCCCAAGGTTCACTGTTCCAAGGTGAAACATTGAACCCTGGGAACATCAGAGGGGACCCCTTGATATTGACCACAGTTAGTATTACCCCTTCTCTTGAGCCTTCTAAGCTGCTACCGATGGTCGACGCCCTGTTGCGAGCCTCTTCCTCCTCTTCTTGTTCCGAGTCCATGGGTAATGACTTACTCTGTAATGAAGCAGTAGGAACAATGAATAATTAGCATATTAATGAAATCAGTTTTTACATCACAGATCACACAAAAAATCTTACACTTTGAGATGGCTGGATACTAATAATTACTACGGAAAGGAAACCTGGATGACATGAGTTTAAAAATTGTTCTATTACTTTAATTTCTAATTAAACTCATCCAGATATTTTTGCACTGGTTTCAGAAACAAGGTCTTTTTCCTGGAGAAATCGGCTTTTCTGATTTCTTCAAGGAATTTCTGGAAAAACCTGCTTATCTGATTTCTTTAAGTAAAGTAGAGCATTTGAAAGGCACCAACACAGCATAAAAATAGGTCTAATCATTATAAAACCATTCATTCCAAGCAACAATATAAGCTCCTCAAAGCATTATGTATAGAAAAGTTGCGGAAGATGCATCATTTGAAATTTTTAAAGTTTGGGAGAACAAATTGTTCTCTTGAACAACAAGTAGCTGAATTTCTATTTGTGATAAACTTATTTCTTAAAAACAAGGTTACCATTGTAATTTATTTTGAATAATGTATAATTCTATGTCGATAAATTTTGGTTTTGAAAATATGCATTTTTTTCTGATAAACCAATGTAATTATTTCTTTTCAATACACTAGGTTTCCCTTCAACAACCAGCACATGCTCACAACTGGAAAATTCAAAACAGTTCAAAAAAGCCAAAAAAGTTTAAAGATTGTCAATTAAGTTCCCTAAGCTTCATGAATAGGCTGTCTTTGTTCAGTCTCAACTTTCTTGCAACCCAATGTTCTTTCCCCAAAACCCTTTCTCACACCAAATCAATTCTGTTCCAAAAACCCATTTGTTCTAAGACAGCAATATTTCGAAAGCCCACAAACTGACAGCCCATTTTTTCAACAACTGCATAGTAGTAAGTATGGGATGTCGGAATATAGGACAGTCGCTGTCTTCCAAGAAACATTCAAGCGCAGCTTGCTGGAAGAAGGACACTCAAGACCTTTCAGAGCCCCAGCTGTATGATACCCCATGCTGATTTCACACAACTATACCCCAATACAATCGAGTGAGAGAGAGAGAGTTTAAACGCTAAATCCTGTCATCTGCAGAAACTTATCAAACTTTGTAGTCAGTTCTTACTGATATGATATGATATGAAGTCAGATAATGAGAGAACAGTCTAGACATGAACAATTAATTGACAACATCAAAATGAATGAAATATCTTATTACATCTAAGCTAGAAGGCACTAACAAGCTTCCACAGGAGCTACTGGTGGAGTATACCTATATATCAGGATAACAGTCCTTCTTAATATCACCTAGTAGGCAACACCTGCATACGATAAATATTATTACAATGTTATGGCTCCCGAAGGCTGGGGGTTGTGCAATAAGCCATGTCTGTTGTAGAATGCCTCAAAAGGGAATCAGCACTTGGAAATGGATTTGAACCATTTTTTAAACCAAACTTGGACTTGAACCTAAAACAGTATTTAAGCTTTATTTTTTTTACCTAACAGGCACCACACAACATTTATTTGGTAGATTACCATGATATCTCACACACTAACGATTAAAATGTCCTGGATTTTTTTCTTTACGTCGGTGATTATCAAACTGGACATTTTTAAAGCATACTTTTCTGTGTTGGTCATTTCTGATGTAATATACCTACTTTCTATACAAAACATTACAATGTTTTCTCGAAATGTTGTCATTTTCTTATACATACTTTTGCAACTTTTAATAGTATTCCATTCATTTTCTAAACTTTCTCATAATTTATTGCATCAAGTTTCTATAGCAGCACAATATGTCTAAGAAATCTACCCCTTTAGGCATGATGACACTGCAAGCTTATACATACAAACAACTCCATTTTCCTATTTTTTCTTTAACAAATCTTCTCAAAATATGTGATTTTCCTCTGTCACATTTTGGGTTTTTAAAATTCAGTTGCAAGACTGCTTCATTTCTATGACCCATAGGCCTACTCAAATGAACTTGATTTTTTTCTATCACATTTAGAGGACAAATGCAAAGACATTGTTAGCTACTATGGACTGCAGACAAATATAAAAAGGCTTCTTGCATAATTTCCACTGCCTTTTTCTATGCTTTATCAGAGCAATATGAAAGATTTGTCCTCCCTGCTGGCACAATCTTTTCTCTCTCATTGACCAAAATGAATTTCCAAGTAGAAAGTAAATTTGTATGATCGCTTCTCGGCCTAATTTTGGCTAAGATCGTGTGTAGTATCTGTTCTTTTTATCCAGTCTAGAATGGAGCCATACATGACTGACCAGTGATGATGTAAATGGTCTGAGGGCCATGAGGTTGGTCTCATATTGTCCTTCAGTGGACGTAATAGCTTCTTCGGGAAGAAGTTCAAGTTTGGTTTCCCTGATCAGTCCTTTGCCACAGGGTTGGGAGGACTTTAGAAATAGTAAATTTGAGGTTGTTAGCTTCGAGAATCCATGAAACTCGATAGAAAAATCTACCAGCCTAACCCCCTTCCACTGTCAGCACTTCTCTCTCCCTGTGGTAATTTCATTAATTCCAATTTATTGCTGTAACTTCTGCTTAAACCATAAATGGACCAAGCATACAAAAAGATACTAGAAAGGGAGCCCTCTGGAGTGCTAAGTCTAAACAGTAAGCATTTACCAGGAAAACCAGCATTTTACTCTTTGACGGGATTTGAGAACTTATGATGCAAAAAATACTTCTGTCTCGATAGTCTGACCAATGTATACACCACTGTAAGTACACAATTATACTCTCTAGCTATATACTGACATACACATCAAAGTGTGAGTACAACTACCTACTATCAACCTACAAATTTCCCATATTCCACAAACATTTTCACTTTAGAAACATTACTTCCAGCTTCTACCAGGGAGTTGTTATTAGATGGAGATCCATCGAGAGCTTTTTTCTTTGAGCCCTTGTAGTTGTCAACACTGATCTCTTTAGTAGTTGTTCTTTACCACTCAATAGGCTTAGCAGATTCAAGCAGGTGTTAGGAACCAAGTTCAAGTCTTGTAAGTCATCTGCTACATGTCGAACAGCAGATCAGGAAATTTGTCCCTTGCCTTTAATATTGACAGCCACTTAAGAATGTAAATTAAGTTGAAAATGTGGATGCGTTTGAAATTTAATTACAACCTACTGGTCCTGATCTCTGCATTTTACTATATTTGGGTGTGCCTTTTCGTACATGCCAGGGAATGGGAGTATAAATGAAAATCTGATAGCAGTGTTTAGTCTTATTCCTCTTTTGCTCATTTGCATAAATATTCAGAATTGCTCTGTAGCCTGGATCATTGCAATCCTTAGCAATAGCCAGCCCATTGAAATGTTGGGACAGTGCTTGGCATTTCTTTGTCAGCAACTACTTACACATAACAGTATAGCTCCAAACAATTCCTTTTGTTGGAGTGGCCCTAGGTATAAATAAGGTTGCCCACATGTTGAACAAGGGAATTCCATGTCCTTTAGTTCAATAATCCCCAATTAAAAGACTTAGTCTCCACCTTGAAATCAAACTAATTAGCATAAATTGAATATTTCCATGGATCTCCATATAATAATACCTCCCTGCCTCCACGTTCCCAAATTCCTTGACTTTGCTAAAACAAATCAGCTACATGTTTGTCCACCCTAATCAACACAATCTTTCCATCTTTGCTGTTTAAAAAATTTAAACAAGCATCCTTTGTTTATTTAAAGGTATGGGATTGAAAAATTCCCATAACTTTTCCCCAAATTCCTGTCCAAAAATTAAATAATTCCAAAGTAAAACTAAGACCTAAGAGTAATTTAGAATTCAATCAAACTAAAAACATTTTACTCATCTTGAAACCAAAGACGTGTGACTTATTTTTTTTTACAATAGTGTAGTGTGCACACTTTAATTATTTCATAAAAGCTTTTGTTGGTTTTAGCAGATCAACCCCATGGACACATTTCTTATTACTACATACTATGCTTGCCAAATAAGTGATCTCCACAGATAGAACACGTAGCCCGTGATCCCCTGTGTGCAACAAGCACTAACTTAATGGGTCAGGAGTTCGATTCCTGACCAGGCCATACCGTAGACTTTAAAAATGGTACCTACTGCCATTGCGCTTTGTGGTCGCACAAGCAATGGAGAAGTGAAAACAAGCCAGTGAGCCACAGCTGGAAAAAATGCCATGGCCAGCTTGACTTGAACCAATTGGTTGGAAACTGGGCCATAAAATTCCATTCAACTAACTCAATGGGTTTCATGGCCCATGGGCAAAAACTACTCTTCCTTTCTAAAAATCCACAATATATATATAGGAATCCTTTATAAGCATGCAAAAATTTACTTTACTGTAGCCAAACTGCAATTTTCGAACCATCTTAGCATCAGAACATTTTTAGTATCGATAGTTAAAGTCAAAGATTCTGAACATTCTGATGTTTACAGGTTTTTAATTACAAAAAATGGAACATTTCCCCTTAGAATGAAGTGTATGGCAAGTATTCAAATCATTTAACAAGTTGCAGTCTTGAAAATTGCAAGTCAGCTTTAAATAGTTTCATTTTCCAAGGGATCTTCGCTACATAGAAAATATGCCAAAACATTTTTTTCACAACAAATTCATTGACCACAATGGTTACGAGAATGCATACTACAAGCTTATCTCTAAGAGTTCTGGAAGGGAAATTTTGCATTTGTTTTGCAAGAATGATTCATCCTACTAAAACTAACATTTATTGACACAGGGTGACAGATTTTCAAAAATAAGGCAGTACGGTAGCTTTCTTTTCAAGAAATAAGTTTCCCACAGATAGAAATTCAGTTGTTTGTTGGTCAAAACAAATTTGTTCACCCAAATTATGATTGAGACTAAATTGTTGGATGGTGTTTGAGTCATTTTCTATTGTATTCTTTGTTGGAGAAATTTGAACACAATATTTCCCTTTTAAAATAATACAAACCAATAAAACAGCTGTGAATCCTTGAATATATCAGATAATAACAGATTACAAAAATACCCACCGTGCTTAATTTTATGGAGAGTAACCGTTTCACCAGTTCTGTCTTATTTACTAAGATCCGCTCTCCCATTCAAAGAATTGCTAAATTCCTATCACAGGAATGTTGTTATTCCATGGCTTATCGGTTTTTTGCGGTTGTAAAGTACTTTCCATCCAAACAAAATATGGAATCAATGGCAGCCAGCGAACACACAAATCCTGCACAGTGATACTCGAGCAGCAAATAATTCTGGTAAAGTTAATGTTGTTATCACACAACAGGAACTAATTGGAGAAACTATTTCCCTACGCTGGCAAACATGCTAGCTATCCAGTGCACACCCTGCTGAGTTTAGACAAGTATGCAACAAAATTCACTTCCTTGTACTGGCTTCAAACTAAGGTTAAAGTGAAACTACATGGATGGCCTTGTTACTGGTTGAAAAAGAAACCTTACTCTGCCAGCAATCAGGGGTGCTGGTACCGTTGGAGGAACACGATCACGGTCGGCAAATGTCACACAAAATGAATTCCAACACGGACAATTAACACTCTTAATGGCAACAAAAACAAAGGCAATTTTAGGGGACTGAGGGGGTGTGTGGAAGGCAACGAACTTAGGTGGGAAGTGATCAAAGAGGGAAGGAGAAAAGGCAATAGAGTGTCAAGGGTTGGCCATCAAACTATTGGAAAATGAAAATGTAAAGAAGGATTAGATTAGATAGTGTTTAACTGTCCAGTTTCTAACCCATTGGTTCAAGTCGAACTGGCCACAGTCTTTTTCCAGTTGTGGCTCACTAGCTTGTTTTTTCCTGAGTACCGAGCACAGTGGCAGTATGTCCAGGTATGACCCTGCCAGGACTCAAACTCCTGACCTTTCAACTGCAAGTCTGATGTTCTAGCCACTTGACCATGCAGTCCGTTCAGAAGGAAGACTGTTAATATATATTTAATTGTCACACATTAGAAACACCAATTATTCCTACACCGTTTTTCAGATCAAGAACAATCAGTCTTAAAAGAGATTTACTCCAACAGCAACTTTCAATTGTTTGAAGACGTGGGCTTCTTTCCTTTTTAAGAAGTGCACGGGTAATTGCAAAGTAATGGTTTGCAGAATTTTCCAAAAAATAATAAGACCATAAGTACTCTCATGTGTTATAAGTTTTAAGGTTAATGTGGCCTAGAGCTTTTCATTGCAACTGTTTATACTGGATGTGTTATCACTCTACAAATTAAGCTGGAAATTGCATAAACTTTTTTATGCTTTAAACATTTCATGCCTTCATATGTTCTGGTTAGGGCTGTATACAGTATACCACTCCTAACAGTAAAAGATCTCCCTACTTAAGATACTTTCATCTCATCTTCCAATTTACACAAAAACACCTGTATAGTACACCTCTAAGATAGAGTCACGGCAACATGCAATGAATTTTAATTGATCTACACCACAATGAGATGCAACTGTGTGTGAGATTAATCGTATTTACCACTGACTGCACAAAGTTAGGTTGACAAACCAGAGCAGAGCTCTTGCATTAAGGACAGAGCTGTTCCAAAGCATGCTATGTTTGATGAGATGTCGCTGCCCCTTTAAATGTAAAACAGCCTTTGACTCAGCTCCATCTGGGTGTGATGTTTACTTAACCTCAAAATGCTGTGATTTTTAATGATTTGTTATCACTTCATGATTTTTTTTTTAAATTTCCTATCTCTTAGTTCAAACTTTTATGAATTGAAAGTCTTTATCCTAATGTGGTATCCTTTGGGGTACCCTCTCCTCACAAGTAAATAAGAGAAATTAATACCAAAAACTAGGACATTGTTATTGCCTGCCAGGGCTTCCATGTGAAAAAATCAATAGTACTGCAAGAATGTTGCTCCGTATATTGAGAGTTTACTACTTTTTATTGTTTGAAACCTATGCAGTCATGCAGTACTGACCTGGCAAAATGGTCAAATAATATGGTTCTTGAACTTACTTAATGGGCAGGAGCAGTCACCCCAAACTTATTCTGAAGCAACACATATATCTCTCAATGTTCTTCTTTTTTCTCTTCAGTGTATCTTTATAATATTTTTGGACTTCAATATTGCACATTCAAGGTAAAATCAAAGAGATATAAATAAATTGCACACTTGGGGAGGAAAACTTGTCACACTACCCTCAATCATAACACAGAACAGTCAAGTTGTGGTGACTTCTATTAAGCCCTTTAATACTTGTCTTGAGCTGCTGTTGCTTCTGTCACTGGCAGAGTACCAAGCCAATGTTTTTTTTCTTGCATTTGACTCTCCAAAGCTCCTTGGTTTGAGGCAAAACCAAGGTCAAAGTCACATTGTGAGGTTTTGGTGGTAAGAAGGCTGAGGGAGAGTGAGAGCGAGTGGTCTCTCCTGTGCTATTTTCTTACAAGGGCTAATTCGTGAGGTGGGGGGAATACAAGTGTAACAGCATGTGCGGGAGAGGGGTGGAGGTTACAAGTGTAATAGTAGGTAACTTATGTAAAGGGAAGAAGTAGATCCAATGATATCATGATGCACATTGCTGGTGTTTCATGAAAGCATATACTTTGTTCATTGCTTTGCAACTTTAAAGAAGAGCATGTATGTTTTGTTCAATATCTGACACAACGCCCTCCAGGCTCCGACATTAAGGATTTGAAGTCTGTCGTTGCGAGGTAAAATCATTTTTTAACATGGAAAACTATGCCTTCTACTACAACAAAAATGAAGCATCCTTCATAACTGAAAAAAAAGTATCTGCAATATTAGTTTCAAATGGAATTTTTTATGACAATCTGGTTTTTAAAACATACTTCAAACTTTGAATAATGTTTACTTTTGGCCAGAAAAATATTTCTACCTTCCACAAAATGCACCTATTCCTTATTTAGCATTGTGGTACGTTATGGCTGTCTAGCCAGTTTCAATAAAGTATTCAAAGGATATGAAAGCCAGGAAAAAACTTGCAGGAGAATGGCATATTGTTGTATTGAGTGTTTTTGCTGACATCAAAAGCCATGCCCTTCCTCTGACTGCTATGCAAAGACTGTAGTGTAATACTACAGCTCTAGACCAAGGAAAGCCTGCAAACCTACAGGACAACTGTTGATTTTTTTTGCCTGGCGGTGGGCATGGTTAACCATTTATGATATCATGTGACACAATTCTACTACCAGTTTGGGAAAGTGCAATAAATTAACTGACCCTTCAAGAAACATTTCAGAATTCAGTTTTGATGACAATGACTACATATCCTACCCCGCCACCACTAATCCCACCTCATGATTAATTCTGACTGACCCTTCCAACCTTTTCTAATTCATTGCTTCTTCTTTCTTCACTCCTTCTTATTGCACCGCTTCTACGGTCCCCTTTCATCCTCTTGCCGACGTCCCGTGCATCCGAACGATTCCTCTTCACACTGGCATTGCTACTTGCGATATCCCTAGGGTTGATCTGTGAGTATATGACCGCATCTGGGTTAGATGTCTGCCGATGATGTTGAGCCCCTTGTGGAAGCTTTAGAAAATCAGAGAATGAAAGAAGAAGATTTTAAATGGTGACATTGTGAACAAAATCTATCTAAACCTGTAAAATCTGCAATGACCTTAAAGCAAAAATCAAGTCTATTTAATTCCAATTATCACACTCTGTCAGAATTGGGTCCCATCAATCATGTGATATTTATTTGATTACATACTAATTTCAGGGAGAATAATTCCATGGTTTATGCTTTGTTTGTAATAGTTATGTTTAAAGACATACCCAGAAAAACCTGTAAGTCATGAATACAAAGTTTGCAAGAGCTTATGGATTCTCCAAGGCTCATTTGGGATGACTGCCTGCCTACTGTCATTTAACCCTCTTTAACCATTTTGTAAATATTTTTAATAGTGCATGGCATTTCAAGCTTTATCGAAAATTCACCTTAGGTTGGGTTTTGTAACTGTTTTTTCTTTTTATGTAAAGCACATTAGATAACTGCAGGGTTGATAGTGGGCTTTATTAAATCAATGATAATAATAAATGCAATAATAAAACAAGAGCCCAAGGGCACTATGATTCCTTGCATTTAAGGCAACTTTGTAATTAGGGAGTCGCAAGGTAAGACATTTGTACCTTCAATGCCAATGACTTTTGGCATTCACCAAAAACATAGAGGCACATTAAATTTCAAAATCATACGAACACTCGCAGTTTGAGAGAAATCAAACACTTGTTTTTTCAAGTTATCATCACACTGCATACCTCCCATTTCCATGTGACAAATACATACACTCATCACCTTTCACTAAAATGTCATTTACTTGAGTTTGGGGCAGAATAGGAGGGCAGTTAATCTCATTAATTCAAATCCAAACCTTACAAGAAAGTCACAAAGACTGATTTATTACCACCAATATCTATTTCACAATTTGGCTAAAAGACCAAGAAACACACATATATAGCTCTGTAAAATCTAATAAATGACTTTCAACTTGACCTTTCAACCTGAAGAGGGTGTTCAAAAGCCATAGTAGTCCCTAGGGTGAAAGCAGAGGTAAAGATGAGAAGCTGCTTTCATATTTTAGTATTGTGATATGTACACACAATATTATAGAAATTGGAGCAAACACTATGTGAATAACTTTATTAAATACTGCGTATGAGGAAAGGTTTTTTTTTTAAATACAGATTGCATTACTCATCAAGACGAATCCAGTCATCACAAAAAAGTCACAAAGGTCAAAAGGTCAAATGAGGTCAAGTGAGGTCAAGCTGGGTCATCACATGCACTTCACTTAGACGAACACAAATCTCCACTACACCGTCCCTCTAAAATGTTTCAGTGGCGAGATATCAATAAAACATTACTTTTTGACCTTTTGACCCTGTTTCCCAGTGATCATTCTGCAGTAGATGAACTGTCCAATAGTAGTAATAGGGGAGGTAAGTAGGAGCGTAATAGGTTATTTAGGTTATATGTACCAACATTTTCACCTCCTAACAGTCTAACTTGTCTTAAAATTATGCCACTGTTTGAACAACAGATACAGAGTTATAGCTACTAATAGTAATTCACTTTTTGACCTCTGGTGATTACCAATGACCTTTGACCTCCACCAAAAACAACAGGGCACATCTACTCAACAACATCTACATACAAACCGAGTTTAATAAAATTGATCACTTGGTTATTGAATTATAGCACCACATACCTCGCATTCCAATCTGTCACATCCATGCACACACACACACACACACACACACACAGGGCATACCTGTATTCAATGCCTTACTGGGTACACATCAGAACTGTTCCCTGTAAGGAAATGGTCGGAATTCCCCTTTAGCCGTTTATGTCACGCGGCACGTGAATGCCGCGAGCGAGGGCAGGCTCTTGCATATCACGTGACAGAGCTCATTGCAGTGTCTGAAGTTTCGGGTAGCTACGCCAGTTACGAGCTCCGCGTGAGCGAGGAAAGACGTGCGAGGCTTCAGCTCTCGTGAGCCGCCTGTACCCGGCAAGGTATCGTTTACAAGCTCACACATACATACGCCAAGGTGACTGCATAGGTTCCTTTGTTACACAAGGAACCAAAAATTCACCTTATCACTTCTGTGATTGCCAACTAGTTACATGACCTTTGACTTTCTACTTTGTAGCATATACAACATAATCAAACATTTTAGAAAAAAGAAAATGTAAGTTTCCTTTCTACGCCTAGGGGTGTACAAATTTGTGGAGGCAAGTTAATAACAAAATAGGTTGAGGGGTAAAGGAGAGCTAAGGCACTATAGGATACCTTAACCTACAAATCTAACAATATAGGTCAGCAGTACTTGTACAGTATACTGGCACACCGTGGCAATAACAAATATTAGATTATGAAAGTAAAAATAAAAAAAAAAGAGAGAGCATAATGTTTTTCCATTTGATGAAATCTCCCCCAAGAAACTCCAAAATGCAGTATGCTTTACTTTATACTTCAAAGGGCAACAATTTACTGCTACACAAGGCCATGCTTGGAAACATTTTGCACCAAGTTAGAAGGAACATTGCAACAACAGCTGCCAAAGGTACATTATCTATCTCACTGAGAAAATATCTTTTATAGACGAATCCGGACAGCAAGTGATGTCTAATTTCAGTTGGCCATAACTCGGGTCCATCACCTTTTAATCTTTCCATTCCCTTGTTTGCCTCTATCATGGATTGTTGTACACTACATTGTGTCTTAATTCCTTCAATTTCACGGAATATGAGGGTTTGAAAATCATGTAGACCATATATAAAGGCTATTCAAGGCTGATGGACTCCACTAATGGCTGCGCACAGTCACTAAAAATAAGCGCTAATCGGATTCATCTATACCACTGAAGTAATTTCTGATGTTAAACAGGGGAGGGCAGCATTTCGAAATACAGTCAATGAAGAAAAGGTTTAGTTTATTCTCTTTGTATCCTCAATTTCAGGTATAAGAGATTAACTCATTAACAGCAATTAATTACAATAGAAGGCATATGGATTGAAGCTAAAAAAGAAAGGGATAACAATATATTAAAAACAAAAACAAATAAAAGATAGCCAACATAAAGAACTAACTAAATAAATAAATATAATTGGAATATGAAACAAGCTCCAGAGGCATACAAATTTCATCCTTTAGCAAATACTAACTTCATCCTTTAAGGTACTAATGCACATTAACTTTTAACCAACTATGCAACAAAAAGCAGCAAGCAGCAGAACAATTTTTTCTTTCTCTCAAAAGCTGAGTCTTGGATGACAGATTAGTTTCAAGCAATGGAAATGAACATGATTAAGCTAATGTATTTTGACACCAAATTTTATGAAAGTGTGATTTGCCAATTGACCACCTAAAATTTAAGGTCCTTGGACCTTACAATGCTCATGATAGAAATAAACCCGAGTTAGTTCAATAAACTTTGGAGTCCACAATTAAACCTTCAATAGGTGCATGTTTCTGGCTGGATGATTCTGAGAAGCTAGCTGTAGTGTGTTATCAGAGTAATGTGCAAGAACTCAATGCAGGTCCTTACCAACCCTTGTGAGTCTAATACCTTGCAATACTGCCAGGGTCAGAAAGGGGCCTTTCAGAAAGTTTTACTAATGATTTGTGACTGATACATGTGCCTTGTACGGCATCAAATGGCCAGATAAAAAATTTTAATTTTATATATTGCAATTATACACATTTCTTTGAATTTTCAGACATTTTCCATGGGATTTTCATTCAGTCAGATGTCAGCCAGACTCGATCCACCTCTTTAGTTGTTTCTTATGACAGATGCAGGAAACATGGGCATATTCTTCAACCCCCAGCCCATATGGGGCCTTACCCCTTTTAACCCAAGTTTTAATTGAATATGAATAAATTATACAATTATCCAAAATTTCCTTTGAAAAACTCACTTCAAAGATTCTGTCATGCTGTTACACACAAATACATAAATTACAGGTTTACTAAGGGGTTAGTCTTTATTATCAAATAATATTGATCTTAAAAAAAAAAAAAAAAAAAAAAAAAAGAAATTACAATTCACCATACCAAGGTTAACTTTTAATAGATATGATGCAGAGCTGCCAACATTGAGGTCTTGAAATCAGGAAGATTTACCTCATAAATCAGGAAGATTTCCGTGATTTGTGTGTATTTCAATGGGGGAAATTCTGTTCTCAATCACGAAGATTTTACATTTTGCATGTTTGGAGGTGAAATTTTCAGGAAGTCTTCTGCAGAATCAGGAAGACTTGGCAGCTCTGTATGATGGTTTTTATCCTTTAATTGAGTAAAACCTACCCAATCACTAGGCCGCCTTTCTACCTGAGTGGGCACATTTTCATTCATTGCATCATGTACTGGTAGCTAATGAAAAAGAAATGAAACAAAACATTTAATTACAAGCAAAAAAAGGAAAGTAAATTTTCATTAGGAGATTATCATACATACTTTGTGAAATTATGCACTGCAAAGTATATTTAAACCCACACTATCCATTTAGTTGCAACTGTGTTGCAAAAAATTAAGCTCTGAACCCAAGGCTGTACGGCAGAGGACAATCAACTAGTTTCTTTTAAACATTATCTTTCATAAAATTATTCCAGATTGTACAATGAGTTGGTTTGTGAAATTCATCAAATTTTTCCACAACTGTAAAGTTTTCTGCATAAACAAATTGCTAAACTCAGACAATCCCCATGTCCTACAAACAAATTTATGGGTAACTATTAACAATTCAAGTGAGTTTTTCAAAATTCATGACCAGACACACTTTCAAATTTTTCACAAAACCTCAACAAGCCAGGACACCAAACAATCCAAGTTTTAATTTTTTGCCATGCTACTGTATTTTAAAGTTGACTATATTGTGCTACCAATAACTATTTAAGAATGTTTGGGAAGTAAATTCATACTGACAGTATCAGAGCCATGTAACAAACATACCCTTATCCCTGGAACAGACTCAGCATTGCTAACTTGAGCTTCAAGCAGTTTTATTCTGTTTCTAACACTGGACAGATCCTTCTTCAACTTCTCTGTGGGATTATCTGTGTATTTTGCTTGCAATTCCTGCCAAATATGACATTTTGATAATAAGACTTTAATTTCTTTAAAAAGAGTTCAACCCAGATCTGAAATATTTAAGCTTAGCTTACTCATTTTTCCATTTATACTCACATTTACTGACCTCTTAAAAGCCCACCCCTTCCCTGGCCTTGATGAAATCTTCAGTTTCCATGTAAGGCAAGGTCAGTAATCACATTACCTTACTTTGTGCAGAGCAGACAATACTTAACAACAGGAACTGAAATTTTTCTTCCCCACTGGCTGATAGAAGTTCTTTAATTATGAAAACTTATTGTGAGTGGAAGGCACCATAATGATAGACCACTTAGACACATATGGTGTTACAGAACAGAGCTTGAATACCCCCCCTCCCCCAAATGCATTATCTGCAACCTACACTAACAAATACACACGGCTGATTCATGTACTGAGGGGATGCTACCTCGAATTCACTATGCACCCATGCAGAATCTAAAAAAGCAGTATCCCACAATTCATTACTTGCCTCTAAAAATGCGTCACATTATGTCAATCAATAAGAAGTCATACAATATCCACTTTTGTTTGCAATCAAATTTCCACCTCTCCTTAAAATATAGCAACCATCAGCACAATTCAATTTTCAGCCTTACACCTGATGGTAAGCTACTGTATGCATGTTATCCAAGTTTCCAAGCCACTAACCTTTCAAATACTGACATCTAATTTGCTCTTTTACCTGGAAACAAAAGGCACCTGTCTCTACAATTGTTTCAAAGATTTTCAAAGATAAAAATGCTATAAAAACTACTGGTAAACTTCCCCGAACAACCAATTTGTACTGGTTGTAGCATGCCCTTTAGCAATGATTACACTTAATTTGCAGGACTCACAACACAATCCCTCAGAAAGGATACATTCCACAGATACACTATGCAGATATTAGCAGTAAGCAATGTACAGTGCTGAATCAATTAATCCACTTACGAAAGTGGAATTTTCTACAAACTGCACAAAATAAATAAATTTCTACAACATTGCTGCAAGCAATCCATCCCTTTCAAGGGTGCGTGGAAAGTTACGGTTTTAAAATAAAGAAAATGCACTTGGCTCATACATTTCTAAAAGGGAAGATGAGGTGAATGATATTATTTCCTTCTAAACAAAAAAGTTTCATGAAAAATTTTTCCTAATGACAAAAAATTGATGCAAATTTAATCAGTCTAATGCTCATATCATCATAAAGTTGCACTGTTAATCATGACCAAATTTTCAATTATCAAATAGAAAAGTCTTCACATTAGTTCATGTTTTCAGGGACAAACTCTACCAGAATGTTGTTACATGATCTTCCAAAAAACACTACCCTTGTCCAAACCTTCAAAGAAACTTTGATTGACTAGACAATGTGAGTCTGAAACTAGACCACACCTCTTAAATTGCAACATCTGCTTCCCAAGGGGTGTGAGTGTTCACTGAAATCACTAAACCTTTAAACGCAAAAAAATACAATTGTTTAGCAACAAGTCGCATCTACTGTGTCCATTAAACCAGCTCCTAATGTTATCAGAATTTGTTCAGTCTATAAGTACCCATTTTTCTATGCAGCTGCGCTTGCGGGTCCACATTGGCTGAATATTTAAAATATGATAAAAGTACAAACAATATATTTTAGTAGCTTTTGTCTGCCTCTAATACTGCTGCAAAGAACATGGCAGAGGGCAAAATGAACTAGTATGGAAACGTAAATGTAACTGCAAGGAATGTTTACTAAATGTTCTGTCCCAAATGTGGTCCATTAATAGTGGTTAATTCCTACACAATTTCTACAGCCCTACAATTTCCCCCAATAATTAAGAATGTAGCAGATTACAAGCCACACCGTGGTGACCGGGACACAAAGTACCCTTTGGCTTAAGCATTAAAGCGTTAAAGGTAGGGCACAATTTTCATATTTGTTTCAGTATTGACAACTTCGTGGGGTGGGAAGGGGACAGGGGCTTCTTTCATCAAAGGGTGACCTCCTTTAATGTGCTCTTAACTTTTCAGCTACTTACTATGGATAGGTACATGATGCGGTAAATATTACATAGCAGGATAGGTTACTTGCATAATTGCAAAAGTAAATTAATGTAACAAAATCCTGAATGCAATCCCACCGGGCCAATTGCCTTAAACCATGATTTGGAAATCATGTAGACTTAGGGAAGTAATGCTATTGACTTAGATAACCATCAATTGCCTGAATTTATAATACTCTACAAAATCCAAAGCACACATAGAGGGAGCACTGACAGGGCATTGTCCCATGACATTCCCTTTTGAACCCACGACTAGCAGAAGGGGCAGTAGACATGGGATAGCAAAGAGAGCACTTTGTCTGTCGCAACAGCTTTGCCATTTAAATGTCAGCTAACAATTAGTCATATGAATATTTATAAGTTATCTCAAATGTTACATTAAAAACCTTCCCATCATGCACTTACCAAAAACATGACCTTCTCCGACTCCAGCATATGTTTCAGTGTATCCACACGATCTGCTGAATACTGGCGTGATGTGTCATCCTGTATAAAAACAAAACTAGTTTCTCCAACCAATGTAATAATGCTTACTTTGGTCAATCCTGATGACAGACTTGCTTTCAACCTGAATTGCAGCCTTCTCGGGGCCTCAAATTTGAAATTGATTCAATACCTAAGTTTTGATTGAAAGGGTTTACCTAGAAACTCAATGTTGTAAAGATTAGCCACAATTTAAACTATAGTGCATGGGGACATAACAGATGTTATCAGGGGCAGTTCTACTGGGGGTAGAGGGTTTGTCCTCTTCCCAAATACTTATAGCCTCCAAAATTGTGCAAAATTTTACAAGTATAAGCTCATACAGGTGAAGCCATCTTTGCTATGAAAAAATAGGTACTTGTAGTTTTAAAAATCATGATGCTTCAATTGCATCATGTGTTCTTTCTCTTTGAGCCATTACTACCATACATGTGCCAATTATGTTTTTCACAATGACCTACAGTAGCTCATATTTAATGGTTAAGCCACAATTTTTGAAGGGGAACTGGGGGTCACCAAACATTTTGGGGAGGGGGCACATATTAGCCAAATGGATTGACCACAACATAAACCTGTGCATTCCAATTCTATCCCAAGGGGCACAGCTCTATTTTAAGGGGAACATCCCCTCTACTGCAACAATACCAATGCCAACTTTGAAAAGTTGGTCCCAGTAGTGACCTCTGTGTCACTATAATAAATATAGGTTTATAGGGAAGCCCCTTACAAGGGAAATGACCTCAGAGAAGCAGAAAAATATCATAACACATTTCATTTTCACTGTTTCAAATTAGGAAACAATGATTAATAGCAATGGAAGCCAAGAGCGAAGAAAAGAGAAAATAAATTAGATGTGCTGAGAAAAAACTTACTTTATCTTAGAATATTAAATGGAACCTGTGGCACTCATTGCTTAGTATTATTCATTTTATGAATATGGCTTAGTATTTATTTTATGAATATGGCTTGGTATTTATTTTATGAACAAAGTTTTCCTGGTCTTTATCCTATCCCCAATAGACCTTGTGCATACGATGTGGCATAGCCGAAAGTATGCCCTCACTTAGGGGCAGAACAAATCAACACAGACAAATGCAGACAGATGATTTGAATACACGCAAAGTTTGCTACACGTGCAGGGCAAATTCTCATGCCTGCAGCCATGTGTTCCATTGTCTTCCCCCACAGATGACGTCAGCATGTCATCAATGCACATGGTCTATACTAAGTAGCAACAGGCCTAAAGAGCACTTCAAGATTACCCTTTAAATTCAGTACTGAAATATTTTTTGAATAGACTTACTGAGATGCTATTCATATATAATGCAAATGAGGAATAAAAAACAATGCCAAGTTTTTGTGATGAAAAGCATTCATGAATATGCAGCATGCTGTGCAGCTTCCCTTGCACCACTGTTCAGCTGACATTCACTTTTTATTTTTTTTTTTCAAAATGTCCTTGACAAATGATTTCACTTTTTCAAACAAATTTCCGTGCACAGAACCTGCAGCATTTAAGAGATCCAATTTTTTCAATCAGCCAATCATTTTGCATCAAGAAAAGGATGAGAATGACTTTGCAGGCAAAAATGCGTGAAAAAGAACAATGTTCAAGTACAAACCGAAGGTGGGGCAGGTGGTGTGATGTTTCTTGTTTCATCCATCTTTGGAGGGAGACTTGGCGTGGGTTGCATGGATCCTGAAGAGGTGGGAGGGGGTTGCTTGCCAAGCAACGTTAAGGCAACATATGAACCGGCAGCTGTGTACATAAAGCAGAAAGGTCATAGTTACTTACCCATTCACATTTAGATATAATCCCCCAAACTCCCCAAAACTGTCAAAATAGAGTAGGGAGATATGAGGTGTAAGGTGCTCTCTGCTAATTGTGAGATTTAGCTGTTGCTTCAAAATATGTTTGGGATGACTGCTCTTGACCTTTAAAGCAATTGATATGCATGGCTTCTCCGTTTTTCTGTAGGTTGTGCTGTTTTGACATGTTGCTGTTTTGATATGTTTATTACAATTAAATATTTGTTTTTCTTTTTTCTTATCACTCCTTATAATATTAATTTTTTTGTGTTAATTGAGTAAGGTTAAACAACCCTGGGCTTGTGCAGCAACACAGATATAGACAAGCACTGCTTAATATTGAAAATGGACTCACTTATTTAACACCATTTTATATTCCTCAAATGAATGCTATATTCATTCCACTACTGACCATTTAAAGAGCAAGAGCAGTCACCCCAACTTGAAGCAGAGTAGTACACTGTCTAGTTTAATTATTGACTCTTGTAAGTCATGTGACAATATTTTTCTTCTCAAATATGAAATTTGCTACAAGTAACTTTTTAGTTTTCTCTGAAAAATGCAATATTTTAAAGTACTAAAATATTATGGACAACTTTGAAGAGAAATAAAAAGAAAATTGAGAGATTTAGCTGTTGCTTCAAAGTAAGTTTTGGAGACTGCTCTTGCCCTTTAAAGGCCCAGTTCTCTCAGCCCAAACAGTATCAATTCTCCTAACCTTCTTACTTACGCCCCTCCCACAATTATCTGAAATTCATGCTCATTATAAAGATACAATCTCAGTTTATTGCTTCAAGATGAGTAAAGAAAAACTTGATTTATATAATCAAAACACTCTCAGTACCGTTCATGCTCTGTAATAATAAAATCTTTGGTACTCTGCATTGTTTGAATTAGCTCTCAATTAAATGGCTGGGCCAACTGAGAATTTCAGTACCCCGGTACCAAAATTATAGTTTGGGGTGAGAGGTTTGGCCCTTTAAGTCTCACTTTAACTTCCTGCCTCAATTTCTCAATGCACATGTTGTACAGAACATTGCATACATAGCACTTGGCCTGAAAAGAAGAAACAGTTTATCCACACCTTATACTCACAAATGAGGTATGTAAATCGAGAGAGAGAGAGAGAGAGAGATCATGAGTGCACAGCTATCTATGCAGGCTTTATGGCAGCATGCAGCTGCTCCAGAATGTTCATTTCATATCATAGATAAAAAGGAAATTAAGTTAATACACCTACAGGATTTGCTCCAGAGTAAGGTGCAACACATCTATGCAAAACTGAGGCAGGGCCTATAAAATGACAAATCAATAAAATGTAGGGAATTTTAAAGGAGCTCACTGAGTTGATATCGATAACTTCATGAGAGTGTCATAGGCTCACTACCACATAACAATGCTTATAATTAGCATAATGAGTCAAGTTTCACATCTTATATTTACGGAAAAAGTTAAAATTTTGAATTTTGTCACGAACTGACTTATCACCATTTCGTGCATAATTTGAAAAAGTGTCTAGTCACAAATTTTTGAAAACCAAATGCAACCTTTAAGTACTCACTCATAATACAGTTTACAGTTACTTGTATACATAGATATGGGACTGTCTTAGTAAGACTATTTGTGAAGAATTACAGGTTTGGAAAAATTTATTGATTTTCATGAACCAACTCAAAAAGCTACTTTCATACTAACAGGTGCCTATTGCATTACTCACTTCATAGGATTGGTACAGTGAAATTTGTCTTATTTTTGTCCTAAATATGTACATTAACCTATTCATTAACCTAAAAAAAAAAAAAAAACTACATACATAAACATGCAATTTAAAAATTGACTAAAAGAGAATCATTATTTACATCATATAGAGCACTGCACATTCACTGAGGCTGACAATGCCTTCAACAATTTCATGCAGTTAGTTAGATGAGGTTTAAGGTCTCAGTTTCTAAGGTTCAAAGCCATTTTTTTCCAGCTGTGGCTCACTGGCTTGTTTTCGCTATTCCAGAGTAATGTTGAGCATCAAGCACAATGGCAGTAAATTCCATTTTTAATTCAATAGATCAAAAATAATGTTCAATTTTGGATAGTATTATTAATCATTTACAATCCAAATCCATGAGGAATGCATGGACTAGCTTCTTTGCAAATTGCTTATTTGCAAGACAATGGTTAGTTAGTTAATTACAAGGAGTTTTACAGTCCAGTTTCCATTCAACTAAGTCGAGCCCGCCACTGCCTTTTTCCAGTTGAGGCCCACTGGCCAGAATAGCACCAACAACCAGAGACGGAGGCTCCATTTTTAAAGTCTTCCATATGACCCGGACAGGACTCAAATTCCAACCTCCTAAAAGAAGGGAGAACCTCTTTGAGGATTGTTTAAGAGCAGCAGAATTAATACTTACCTTTGATTAATTTGACAACTTCAGCATGATTGGAACTAGTAACAAGGGAACCATTCACCTGAAATTAAAAAAGAAAAATCGACTCTTGAGTTTTTTTCTGGAATGCAATTGGATTTTTAAAAGGAATGAACCTACATGCAAAGGATGTGTGTAAATGCCACAAAAGATTTGTGGCCTCCCCCCCCCCTAAAAAAAATGCTTCAGGGGCAGAAAATATTAAAATGAGTTCCACATGTTCACAGAAACCAAAAGAACATTAATCACCTCCTCTGATACTCTACAAAGAACCAGTTGTGAAAGTGTTAAGTAATCAAGTTTTTTCTTTTTTTTTTATTTCAGTACCAGCACTGCTTAAAATGTGCAATATTCTCAACTTGACCGAGTGAGAGGTGTGCACTGTACCCCTCTTAGAGTGAGCATTCCATTTTAGCACTGTATAAAGAGACAATGTTTTTTTTTTTTTATTTACAAGTACTTGAAATGAAACTAAGGAAAAGGTGATGACATATTGTTCTAAATTTACACATTGACAGTTATGCTTTAGTTCAGGATAATGCAAAAGCAGAGGTTACTGCAAGTGGAACATGCAGTGGAACACACATGCATACAGCAATTTAATATTAACCCCTAAGAGTAATTTATCTTGTTCTAGCATACAGGTCAAGAGTTATGACATGTAACCTTGTTCATTCATACACAACGTTTTGGTTTCGAAAATGTAAAGGGGATACCATTCCATTTGTAGCTAGTCAGAGATCAAAACAGTACAACCCTAAGTAAAGTGGAGTAAGATGAGAGTGTTGTTCGTTTACTAAGAAATTACTGCAGGGTAACACACTGTCACCTCATCGTAATGGACCAATAGAAGTTGAGTATTACTACCAGGTGCAGGACGGTTGAATTTCAGATAAATAAATTTCACCCTTTGTGTTTTGGGAGTACAGTATGCTTTCCATTCTTTTCTTTGGGGTAAAGAGGGGGAAGATGAAGTCAAAATTGGGGAAAAAAAGGAAAAATTTTTGTTATGTAAGAAGGAACTAATACAAAAATTGGCCATAAATTTGAATGAACTATATTTAGCAACTTGTAGTAGTGTACCGGCAGCTCCCAAATAATTCCAATCATAAACCATTTTTGCTTTGTATTTCAGTGAGAGCCAGCACCTAAAATGCATGTATATTCCTTTGCCCAAGCAGCTTACAATCATTCATATTTTATTTTTGTATACATAATAGAAGTTTTGCACTATAGTTTAACAAAGTATTTAAGGCAGTTATCATATTACTTCTGCTCAAGAAACAATAACATTAATTGTACCTTGTAAGTACTAGTGAAAACCACACTGAAAACAAACATGAGAGTCCATACTCAGGGCTGGAAAAAATGTAAATCTCCCTGCAAGCAAATCAAATTTCCCTGCAAGCAAATCAAATTTCTCTGCAAGCAAATCAAAATTTCCCAAAGACTTCACATGTTTACATACAAAAGTTCTCAAATTTCCCTTCAAATACCAAAATTTCCCTGCAATGAAATTCCCGAATTGCTGGTTTTTTCCAGCCATGCCCATACTGTTGTATAATACTGGATCTTGAATACATGGCTAGAACCTTTACAAACATATTTGTACAAACTACTCATCACAATGTAAACCCAATCCTTGTACACAGCCGCTGAGTAATTATTATCGGTCCCAAGACATTTCTAACCGATAACATCTGACAAAAGAAAAAAAGTCAAATTCAGCTCATCGTCAAGCTTCACCCTCTGAGAGCCTCATCCAATGAAAGTCCGGTGTTTAACAATTAATAACCCAATGGGAACCTTCACATGTGTGTAAGTTGGAGCTTGTCCAATCAAAGTTGTCTTTCTTCCCCAATGGTTGTAGCATGATACACTAGCTGTTATGTACATGAAATATTAGGCACATGGCATTTGATGTACGTCAGAGCATTGATTGTTAAGACATGTCAAATTAAGACCATTTTGGAATTCTCCTGCCAAGCAGGAGATTCTAGTTAGATGTCCAGGGTGTTGAAGTCAAAACCTAATACACATATATATCAGTGCAGTCGGAATTAAATCTTCAATTGCAAATTTTAAGTATACATGGGTTATATATGAACCGTTTTGTTCTACTGTATTGTTTTATTCACCCTGAAGCCTTTTTCAAAATGACCTTACAAAGCAAGCTTGGTAGCACATAACTGATATGCCTTGCAATTCAATGGCTGTACCTTTGAAATTTATGTGACAAGATCTCAAACTACCCTACCCCTGTGAACAAAATTCTAAAATGATTTGGAATGTTTTTCGTCATGTCCATCAGAATCTAAATAACACTACCAGGGCCATGAAGGACCACTGTTTTTAACATACAGAACAAAGGGTCAATACAATCAGTTTGAGAAAATTTGACTCCCTATGAATTTCAGTTTTGTGGAACTGTACACACACTGAATGAGAGAAAAAAATTAAAAGCTCTTTTTTCATTTTTCACCACAAACATCAGTATTTCAAAATCATGTCATTGCAGCTTAGCACAAACACTTACCAGGACCAATATACTTAACTGTCCCCCTCCAGAGCATCTTGCATTTACATTCAGTATACCCTGTTTTTGATAATCAACCTCTGATCTATTTAAGAGTGGTACAACACTCTTTGGCACCAAACTGTAGCTGTACTAAAACCCTCAGTCCATCTTACAGAGATGACCGTTTCTCATAATGCATTCATGACATTAAGTGGTAAAGCCATGACATAAAAAGGTACCACAAAAAAAGTTGAAAACAATGCTTTACAAAATTCCCCTTTGACCCTTTCCACCAATTCTATAAGGAGAGTTCCCCCTGTGGGATGGGGGTTGTCAAATATGCCCACAGTATTTCCCCCGTCTTAAGAGGCGACTTAAAGAAAATCAAACTTAAACTTGAACTATACTTGAAAATAAGTTTCAACTTGGAATGTTTTACTGCATTGATTGACACTGTCTAACACATTCATGTTGGTGTGTCATTATATCTCATCTTACTGAGGGGAGAGTCATTTATCTAACCTGGCAGTACAGTATGGGCAGGTGGGCAAAGGAAATCCTCAAAACTCCCTGGTTAGGCAGTATAAGGGACGATACCTACCTCCTATCAACTTAGTTTTTGTGTTAGGATAGCCGGCCTAGGGTCATCGGGTCTTGCGACCCTTCGGTGCTCTAGGCTTGCTAGGATTGCTACCAGTAGTGTTGTGACGGCAAACCTCCCAAGGAGCTAGCAACCAAAACACAACACCAGCGAAAGCAAGCCTATACCAAGCCTAGAGCACTGAAGGGTCGCAAGACGCGACACGCCTAGGCCGGCTATCCTAACACAAAAACTAAGGTGATAGGAGGTACTCTGTTGAGGAGTGAAAAAGACTACATAAGTGACTTGGCATTATAACCACCAGTTAGATAAATGACTCAACCATAACTAACCAACCCATAAACAAGAGATTATGGCATCACTTGTCGACACCATGGCTGGCCAGCATCTCATTTTTTGTCTATTAACATTATGAACAATGACAGTCAATTCAAGATCTGCTCTTAACTTGTTTATGTTGAGGTTTGGATTGCTTGAAGCCGTCTGGGTAATACAGATAAACAAAAAAATTTTGCAAAAGTTGACTTTAACTGCAGGATGGTCCTCAGATATCACAGCCATCACCTGACTTCAAAGTCTTCTATGCTGTGCATTACTGTTTCTTTTGTCATATATAACATGTATAAAAGGGAAATCTGCATTTAAAATGTTCCAACATAGCATTCAAAGAAAATAGCTCAATTAGACATCATCAAACCATTCATTGTCAACCATACACCCCAGCAATAACTTCATCTCCTCAAAATATTGCGAAAAAGAAGAGCTATGGAAGTTGCATCATTTGAAATGTTGAAAGTTTGGGTGAACAAATTAATCTTGAGCAACAAATAACTGAATTTCAATCTGAGGGAAACTTTTTTCTTGAAAAGAAGACCACCATACTGCATTATTTTTAATCATTTATCAGTCTGTGTCAAAAAATATTGGTTTAAAAAGACAAATTTTCTTGTAAAACAAATGCAATATTTCTCTTCAAACTCAACCAATCTGTATTTGGACTCCATTCTACACCTGTGTTACCACAATGACTAGGAAACTTAAAGAATACACTAGTACTGCCATCTTTGATCTTTCCCTATATGTTTCATATGGAAAAATCCCTTTTTATGCAAACTTCCAACAAAAACCACCAATGAAATAATTTCCTTGACAGAAATTTTTAATTGATGCATTTACTGAATCATTTTCAGGGACAGAATCTTGTTAAATACTACAGTACATATTCGTTTGCAAGGATGGGGCAAGTTTTTTTTACGAGTCTTTGAGTTAAGTAATGAGAATCTTTGAAAATAAAAGAAAAATTTTTCCATGTTTTAAAATGCTAAAAAGGGAACAATTCCTGTACTACATGAGTACGCTTAATGTTCCGGTTACTATTTATGTGTCAGTGCACGAAGAATGAATGCAGACTGAATGTATACTAGCTGTAGATGAGGGGAACTGCATTAACAGTGATATGTACAAGGCTGGCCAGGCTGGAAGCAAGCCATGCATGGACAGACTGGTTTTATAAGATGGAGCCTCAGCTACCTAGCTATACCACTAATACTGATACTGCAAACTTGAGAACCATCACTCATGGCCCCCAGGGTCCCAATGACTATAATACAAGTGGCCAGTGGAGGGGCTGGGAGTGTGTCATAATGTCTACAGACCTGGGGTTGAAATGATTTCAATGAGAACTAAGTGGCAGGGTCAGGAGACCATAATCTGTGTCCTTGGGGCCATGGTTGGGTCAGGATACCAGAGATGGAGCTGGGGGTACCAGCAGAATTTAATATTTGAGGGGAAGGAGATGCTTTGGGGAGACCTTACAATGCCATGCAAATAGAGCGGGTCCTACAGAGGCTACAAGCTGTGGAGGCACAAGCAATTGGTCTTGAGTTGCTCTAACAGCTACTAAACACTGCACGGACTCAAAGAAATCTTCAGACCTCAGACCGCATCTGACCAGAATGCTGGGCACCTCAGGGACTAGTAAAATCATCTTGACAGAAACTCCTGGTAAACTCAGCAGCTAGCAATAACTCCATCCCAACAAATAATCTCCAATCTTTGTATGCAACAATGCCATTAATAATCTAAATTTTTTTTTAGCAAGCATGTCGATTCTTTAGGGGGTTGTAGATTTGTCTAGCTAGTAAACATATCATATTTCCTGTTAATTGAGCATCTTCAGGGGGGCAAAAAACTAGACCTCTCATGCTCCATATGTACCTCAATCTTTTGCACAGGATAATCAATTCCTACAAATTAAATCAAAGTTGCACTGATCCTTTATCTCATATAAACTTTCTTTCAGTCCGTTCTCTAACTCTACCTATTTTTGTGAAAAAAACAAGAAAATTCTTTTAAATGATGCATCATAAGGAGTATACCCGCTTTAAGTGAATCCTTTTGGAATTGTTGTACCCCAAACATTGCTTGAATGCATTAAAAAACCTGTATTAGTATTAAAGTAGGTAAAAAAATGACATTTAAAAATGTCTGTACACCTTAGGACGGAATATCAAATCATGCACGAGGAAACTGTGATGTTGTATTATGACAGGCCCTTGAAACACTACCGTGCTCCCCTCACATTTTCCACTAATTGGTAACATTAGGGGGCACATATCTTTCTCGCTGGCAAACAGGAATACAGAACGTACCTTCTGAACTACACTTTGAGCGCTTAACAGGCCAAGTTTAAGTTTCTGATAAATTCCTGTGGCAAACAACTTCCCGAAATGAAATTGAAATAATTATTGCGGGGAGTCAAGTTTGAATGCTGTGCATTAGCCATATGGCAGATACAAATAAATTACATCACCCTATGGAATGCCCAGGTATAACGGCAGGCATACCTTACTGTAATGTCCACTGACATCGTAAAGCCCCTGTTGTTAATAGGAAACACAATTCTAAATTAACGGTCTGCATCAAATGATGCTGTGTTGGATCCAGACATTCTGACACTACACATCAGTCAAAACTGGTAGCCTACAAAATATGAAATGTTGGTAACAACACAGTCCATTTACATCACATTCAATCACTGTTGAGGGTAATTTCTTTGTTACAGTTGAATGTTATTTAAATTTGAAATGACAATGGGTTAAAAAGGTAACCCAAAAAGTTAGACCAGGAAGGTATGTGTACATTAACAACTGACAAAAGAGAGAAAAAAAAATACCTACAAAATATGGGAATTGAATTTTAAGCCAAGCATTTATAACAGCAAGAATGAGTTCTACAGAGAACTCTGTAAAACAACTTTGTACAGGGCATAAAATAAGAGAGGTATTATTGAGTATTTTAAAGGTCAGGAGCAGTCCCCCCAAACTTATTTTGAAGCAACAGCTAGACATCACAATTCTCATCTCATTTCTGTTCAAAAAATCTTTCATAATATTTCATTACTTCAATATAACAGATAAAAGTTAAACCAAGCAGTAACTTCCAGAAAATTTCACATTTGAGGAGTAAAAATGTTGTCACATGACCCTCAACAGCCAATCATGAAACTGGACAGTCTACTACACTGCTTCAAATTAGGGTGACTGCTCCTGCCCTTTAAGGTAGTTACTGCAGACTGTAACAAGAGCCCAAGGGCACTATGGTTCCTTGCATTTAAGATGATTGTATTTAGGGTGTAAGGTAAGGCATTTGCGGCCTTGAACCCGAATGACTTTTGGCCTTTACCAAAAAAATAGAGGCACATTTAAATTCAAAATGATCCACACACTTGCAGTTTGAGAGAAATTGAACACTTGATTTTTCAAGTTATCAAACTGCATACCTATTTCCATGTGACAATTACACCACTCATCATCACCTTTCACTATGTCTTTCACTATGTCACTAGGGGAGGGTAGTTAATTGCCTTTTTGGTCCATCTCATTAATTCAAATCCAAACCTTACAAAGAAGTCACAAAGGTCAAATAGAATCAAAGCAATTCAACTGCATTTTACATAAACACAACTGTCCCTTGTGCAGGGAAGAAATGGAACAGTCATCAGTCATCCCAGATGACCAAAATTTATGATGGACTACTAGAAATTATGTCATGGTTGTCTTTTGGACTACCTTATGTGTTTGACTAAAAAGCAAAAATAGGCAAAGGCCTGCAAGTCTGCTGCCAGGGTTGTTGATTTTTTTTATTTTTTTTAAAAAAATCATGATTTAAATCAGTGATTTAAATCAAATAAATCGATTTAAATCAGACTTTTTTGATAAAATCATGATTTTTTTCAATTAAAATCGTGATTTTAATCAGTGTGATTACAATCAAACAACCCTGTCTGCTGCTAAAGGCAGAGTGATTTATCATCACCAATTTCTATTTCACAATTTGGCTAAAAGACCAAGAAACACACATAGCTCTGTAAAATCTAATAAATGACTTTCAACTTGACCTTTCAACCTGAAGAGGGTGAAAAGCCATAGTCCTAGAGTGAAAGCAGAGGTAATGGAATAAGAATTGAAGGCACATTCACTTAGATGCCATGTATGTTTAAAAAACTTTCCATCTTTTTGCCCAATGCAACTACCCACATATGCATTGGTAAATAAGCTATGTGATACATTTAAGAATAAAGCATACACACTCTGGCCTGCTATTTAACAAGTATACAAATACCACTAACTCAGTTTGAAGATAATTAACAGTTTAACTTTTGAGTATTACCCTGGATCTAATTTAATTTCTCTACTAACTGCCAGCTCTGTTCATGATACCACTAGAAATAATAACGGTTCCCTAAACCACATGAGGTTACCTTCATTCCTTATCATTCTGACTGCAGAGAATGTAATCCACTGACTTAATTCGAGTTTCTTACAATCAGTAGGGGACCATGCATGATTAGTATTTTTAAAATGACAGGCATTACATCAGAACCAACCAAGTACTATATGACATGGCAAATACTTAGCAGCATAATATTTGTTTCAAAGTCCAACTAAGGTAAATAACCTCTTTCATTCTTCATATACTAGGCCTTTTACGATCATCAAAAGGTAAAAATAAATTGAAATTTTGTTATGTTTCGTTTCTGTAATAATATATTGAGTACAAACCATGTGCTTGTTATCATATCAATGTTCATTGAGCATGCTGGACTGTTTTTGGCAGTTCTCTCTTACTGTAGTACATAATATGTGTACTGATGTCTTGAATGATAAGGGATGTTGGAAAAGTCTTTGTCAGTCTGTTATTTAGATGAGGTTTCACTGCATGCCCAGTTTCTAACCCATTGGCTAAAATCTGGCCAATCACAGTCTTTCTTTCAGTTGTGGCTCACAGGCTTGTTTCCCCTACTCCAATGATTATCCAGGGCACTAAGTGCAATGAAAGTACTGTAGGTTCAATTTTTATTTTTTCGTATGACCCTGCAATGATTTGAATCCCAAACCTCCCTAGCTATAAAAAAGGCAGTCAAATCATACATGCATCATACATATGCATGGCTCTACGATGATGATAAGTGTTGTATGTTTGTTGCACAGAATGTGACAAAAGGCTTGGAAGGACTGTTTCTGCAGTCGGTTTCTTCTTCAAATCCGGCATAATAAAGCATACTGATGTAGTCTGTTCAGCTTTGCTTATTAACAGCTGTGCCATGGACTTTGCTAAAAAGCCTGTGCATGACAAAATTGGAACTGAAATGTCGAAAGAGTTAATTCATCCTTTCTCACTACTAAGTAAGTTATCCCTCCTAATTTTATTTTTAGCTTTACATGTTGCCTTTAACAGTCATTTTTTCAGGAAAAATGAAAGAGTTTCCATGCTTTCTCACTCACTTGCACACTGATATAAATTGGTATTGGTATAACTTATGTGTATAAACATTTTATTTATTCATATTCACAAATAATTTGTTACTTTTTAACAATTCTGTGGGAAAAACCAATTCAATGGTTTACCAATTTTCTGTACCATACAATGAATACTCCAGCATATACTTCATTTACAGTGATGTAGAATGACCAATCACAAATTGATAGCAGTTGGTAGAGCAAAACATTAATTTTACATAACATTAAATTCTATTCCAAAGATCTAAAACAGCCCAAGCCTATACTGCCGTTGTACTTGGTGCTCAGCTTAAGTGATATGGATTAGGGGAAACATGCCTGTGATTACAAGGTGAAAAAGGCTGTGACCAGCCAATTTTAACCAACTGATATTAAGAAACTGACCGGTACAACCTCATTTGACACTATTTATTCACTGCAACCTGTAAGTCAAGTACAAGTATATACAGCACAATGATATTTTAGTTACAAAAGGAGAGCACAGATTCCTTTAGCACTGAAAAATGAGTGTCTGGGCAAGTGATAGAACATCCACTTCTCATGCAGAAGGCCCGGGGTTTGATTCCCAGTCTTCAGTTACAACTCCATGCAAAGAGCGAAAAAGCCGTCCCAGAGTGAACAGTTAGCAGCTAAGAAGTCAGCAAAGGGAGACACAACAGAAACAAAAAGTGCTGCTGGTGTTAAATTGATAAACAAAGACAAAACCATAAATCCCAAACAAAAGCAACAAGTGCAAGTAAAATCAAACAACAAAGTCCCAAAAAATGGACCGAGTGAGGACCCATGTGTTTGTAGATGGTACTCTGGTCTTACTAAGGGTTCGATATTTGGATGGAGTTTTACAGCGCCGTTTCCAACCAAATGGTTCAAGTCGAGCCAGCCACGGCCTTTTTCCAGTTGTGGCTCACTGGTTTGTTTTCCCTACTCCATTGCTTGTGCAGAGCATTACTCACAATGGCAGTAGGTTCCCTTTTTTGAGTCTATGGTATGACTCAACCTGGGAAGCGAACCCGGGGGTTTGGGTGAGAGGCGGATGCTCTACCAGTCTGGTCTAACTAAGCCCTGGGGAATAGTCAGGCCAAGACACACCAAACACTCCAACTAAAAAAAAAAGGAACTATATGATGTTGTGCCTTACGCTCCACATAAACAATGGAGTATTAAAAAATCCAGTGCTGTGCAGGAACAAAGGTTTAGGGCTCCGCTATGTTAAAACAGAAAATTGTATGTGTGGTGTAAAAAATCCTATGTCACTTACATTGAAAACCAGAGTGCTCATGACATGTATGAACTGCATGATATTTCCCCCCTTTTTTTTATTTGTTGTATATACTTTCTTCACAAAAGCCAATCATGAAACAAGACAGTCTACCACACTATATATGTTGGGATGACTACTTCAAGTTGGGATGACTCTTTCCCTTTAATGGCCAACTGGTCTAAAAACACTGCTACAGTACTATACCTAAATGCTACTAGCAAACAGGGATATGTAAATTCAGTTCAGCTGGGCCCCACTTCAAAGGCCATTTACTTGGTCCCTCACCCTCAAATCACTCACCTCTCCAGCTGGTGCCTTATTTTCATCTTCTAAGCTACCTCCACCCTCCTCCATTACCACAGCCTCCTCTTCAAACACATCATCAAGATCATCACCTTCAATTTTTTGATCGTCAGTTTCCTCTGACATTTCTTGAATATTTCCTCTTGGGAACTCGGCCAAATAATCGTAAAGATAATTTATCCTCCTTAGCATTTGAAAATGCAAAATTATCCAACTTAGAAAAATTTTCAGGAATCAATCATCAGTCCTTGTTAAAATTAATCCTCCCATTGCTATAACAATTGTATTGTAACACAATTGGATGCTCAAAGCTGTGGGCAACAATTGAAAGGATTTGTGCTACTTTGTATTCACTGTGCTTAAGTTCAATTGACAACAATCTTGATATTACAGTTACAGTAATTTCTATGGACTGTAACTATGCAGTGTGGGAGGCGCACTCTTGGGTAAGATGAAAAATAGTGTATAAGTTGACACTGATCAAGGACCAATTATTAACACTCATCCTAGCAGACAGTCTTAACCATTGTAACAGACCACAGAGGGACATACCAAAAACCAATTACAATCAGAGCTATATCATAACGATTCTCATCATTCAAACTCGACAACATTGACAAGGGAGATATGTAGCTTAAAATGAAACAATACCATTTTATGGATTGCAACAAAACCTATGAGATTTTTAATTGTTAATTCTTGACAAGTCATTACAAGTTATATATTGCTTCTTTAAAATGACATACACAAAAGAGGTCTGAGAGATCATTTTGAATGTAAACAACCCACATGGAGAAAAAGTTGTTAACGCTCATTTGGAACCCTTGCTTGGAAAGCTATTTAGTGTCATAATATATCAACGCTTTGATATGTTACAGGGCAATGTCCCTTGCTGTTTATGTTGAAGCTGTTCTAAAGAAATGCTATACCATGCACAATGAATCATACACGACTGTGGCAGTCAAACCAAATTCCTAACAGCTGTTTTTGTTATGTCAAGGACAAAGGTACCGTGTTTCAAGAGGTTTTGTATTTAGCTACAATGTCATCTACTGCAGATGCATACTATCAAAGCTGCCTATTGTTATCTACCAGAAAGCTAAAAGATGAAATGATTCCTAGTCAAAATGAAAATTGGGGGAATTCTGCTTTTTGACTTCAGTTAGTGACCCCAGAAGATGATCTTGGAAGTTCTAGTTTTTGATGGCTGGTGACCTCAGTCAACTTCTGACCTTCCCTTCCTCCCCCCCAAAAAATTGGGTTCTTTTCTTAACCACACTGCATCCACATACCAAATATGACATTCTTCCAACTTTCCTTATTGAGGATATTTGGTTAACAAAAAGTTTTAACCTTTGGTGATCTCATATGACATTTGACCTGCAATTTAGCTACCAAAGATGGGTACTATGACCACTGCCTACTGCAATCCGTTAGAGATAAAATAACAAAAGGTGACTATGCTCCTTCAAATGGCATATAGCACTCATGTCCACTTCTAATCTGCATGTAAATTATTTTCAGTGGGACACCAATTAACATTTGCAGGCGTTGAATTTTAATGTATACATGTGAGTGCAATTGCACATTCACCTCAAATCATGGCAAGGCATGTCTGGACCCTTGGGCCATTATGGCCTGATACACCTTAAACATCCCAAGGAAGCAATCCAGTCCGAAAGACGGACAAGAAGTAAGTGAGGGGGAGTTTTAGGGTCCTTGTTTCCAACAAGTTGGCTTAAAGGCCCAGTTCTCTCACCCAAAACAGTACCAATTCTCCTAACCTTCCTACTCAAGCCCCTCCCACAATTGTCTGAAATTCACGTTCATCCAGATACAATCGCAGTTTATTGGTTCAAGGTGAGTAAAGAAAGACTCAATTTATATACCGTATTTACTCTATTAAACACCCCGGGGGCGTGAAATTTTCGTTAAGGGGGGCGTTTATTAGAGTCAAATTTATGTGACTTCTGATAAACTGCTACATATGGCATATTTGTCCATTTGGTTGTCAGCTTCACAATCAGCTGTGAGCTCCTCCCCAATGATCAGTAACCAAACTTCCCTATAAATATGGTAGCCACGAACAGCACTCTGAACTTTGCAAGTGTGATCAACTTTCGCCGACATCTTGATATGTAACGTTACACACGGAAGTGACTTTTTTACGTGCCCGCGGCATATGCATGCATGCATGCTGTGCACAGTATACAGCCAGGCCTCACGGTACTATACTGACCGGCCGGCTATACGCATGTACATACGGTAATTGCATAATAGTTACCGTGAGTAGCACCATTAGCAGTACATACGCGTTCATAGCATTTCACTGTTAAACAGTTTTCCTGTTGAATTTGGATTTTTATGTTAGGTGTTCGGATAGGCTAGCGAATATGTACAGTACCACTTTCGAACCACAAACGAAGCAGTATAGGTTCGTGGTATGTGATAGCGTGATGGATATCAACAGAAATTAGTTGCAGAAACATGCCTTTTACTTCAGGATACAGTATGGGACTTTAGGAGATTTCGTGGCTTCATGGCAGGACTATTTCATTTTACCATATTGTCTTTGGAATTAACAATTTCACTTTATGCAATGTGACGAAAAAGTTGGGGGGCGTTTATTAGAGAGGGGGCGTTTAATAGAGTAAATACGGTAATCAAAACACTCTCAGTACCGTTCATGCTGTGTAATATAAGCTTTGGTACTCCGCATTGTTTGAATTAGGTGTCAATCAAAGAGCTCAGCCAATTGAGAATTTTGGTACCCCCGTTCCAAAATTGTAGTTTGGGTGAGAGGTTTGGCCCTTTAAGTCGAGCCAGCAACAGCATTTTTTCCAATCGTGGCTCACTGGCTTGGAGTTGTTTTCTTTGTTCAACTGTTTATGCTGAGCCCAGTGTACAATAGGTTCCATTTTAAGAGTCTTGGGTGTGACCAGGCCAGGACTTGAACTCTTGACCTCAACTTTTGCAAGTCAGCTTCACTAACCACTTCACCATAGTCAGTTATGATGGACAAGAAAGCAATTGAGTTATGCCTACTACACTGCAATTCTAGCACAGTTGGCACTTTCTGCAGTTGTGTTCAGGAGGTAAGCAGGCCTATCAGCTGATAGACTACTAAACCAGGGAGTTTTGTGGATTGTAGGCCCTATGTGACTCTCTTACATTGATGGCAACCTTTAGAATGGATCTTAGTTTCTCCAAGGCTGATGTAGCACATCGATACCACAGCCTATATCCCTCATGCTTGAGTGCACACAACCTCTTTGAAGTTCAAAAAGCAATTTAAGTTCCAAAACACCAGAGGTGAAGCTATTGTTTGTAAACAATAACTACAACTTGGCTTTAACAGGTCTGGTGCTTTGTGACAACAGCACTCTCATCTGAAGGAAGAGGTGTTGTCTCTTAAAACTTGTTCACAGACTGTGGAAGGCCAGCAAGGGTGCACAGTGAAACTTGACTAATGAACAGCTGGTCTCAATTGCTCATTACTATTAGCAGCAATGCCTGACTCTATGGAAACCTTCACAGAGTATAATGTGCTTGGCAGGCATGTATTTTCCTGCAACTTTATACTGGCTGTACTGGTAATACCAATGCCCACAAACTTCTGCAAGAATTTTTCATCAATCTGCGTCCTCTGTGCATGGGTAGGGATTACCCTAGTACTACTAGTTTTTTGCCAGATATGTTACTGCTGCAATAAAAATACACAAAGGTAAATAGTACCATAGTGAAGAGCAAAATAGACCCTTCAGTCTTGAGCCAAAAACTCCAAAAGACCAAGAGAGTCATCACGTAGCATACAGTAACAGTTAAGAGAAGAAGACAACAAGGGCGACACAACCAAAACAAAAAAGTGCAATAGGAGCAAAATTGATATACGGAAATAAAATCACAAAGCAGCAAGTCCAAGTAAACCCAAACAACAAAAGGGCCCTAGAGAGCTGGCTGGGTGACGTCCCCTATATTTTGTCAATAAGTCTCTGATCCAATTTTCATATTCAACACTTGCTATAAAGGTTAGCCTACCTATGAGGAGATTTAAAGGGAAATATTGCATTTGTTTTACAAGGAAATTTTATCTTTTTAAAACCAATATTCATTGGCAAAGAGTGATAATTACAAAACGGGCAGTATTGTAGCCTTCTTTTCAAGAAAAAAGTTTCCCTCAGATAGAAATTCAGTTGTTTGTTGCTAAAGAATAATCTGTTCATCCAAACTTTCAAAAGATGCAACTGCCATAACTATCTTGTGCATAATATTTTGAGGAGATAGCTATTGCTGGGGTTTATTGTTGAGACCAAATGATTGGAAAATGACCCCTGCCCCTGGCCGCCCCGCCACGACTACCTCTGGCCCGCAAGGACGGGTAGGTTTCTCTGCCAAGCAGAGCCCCCACGCCAAGAGGACCCCTTAGTACTCCTTAACCTTTGATTTTTTAGCAGGAGCCTCAGCCTTTGCCTTCCTGGGGGAAGGAGTTGTGGCTGGGTGGAGGGGGCTTGAAGAAGGCTGATGCGGTTTCTTCATGCAGTTTGACCTCCTGAGCAAACTTTTCCAGGAATTGACCGCCAAAATGGTCCGGAAATTAGATGTAGCAAGATATAAGTATATGTCTGTGAAGTGAATTTCAAATCTTAAAGGGCAAAAGAAGTTGCCCAAAACTTATTTGGAAACAATAGCTAAATCTTATTTCTCTCACAAATTATACCTTTCATAATATTTCAGGACTTTTATTGCACATTCAAGGTGGACCAGAAAGTTTTACCAGGTTAATTTCACAATTTATTGAGAAAAACATTGTCATATGATTCTCAAGAACCAATCATAATAAAGGACAGGCTACTACACTAATCCAGATTCTCCAAAGTTGCTGGAGTATTTGAGTAGATTGGACGCTGCATTTTTCATTGTTTGCAGATGTGCAGTGTAACTAAAGAAAAAATACTCTGCAACCACCTGCCTGCATTTAAACACTCCTAATGAAGACTAGATATTAACCTGCTCAATACATAACACTGTTCACCAAATCCTTGCTTTGTACAAAGAGTAAAATTTTACATTTGTCCACTTCAAATGTACAGTAGTCTTCATGTTCTACATTAATTTGCAGTCTTCATAGTATATCTGCTAGATCTCATTAGGTTATGAATTAATCCCTTTCTACCAGAGACCCCCCAGTTGTCCATGCACCTATCGCTCACTCTCTCTCTCCCTCTCTGTTCATTCCACTTCCTTGCACTTTTCCTGTCTATGCCTTAAAGGGGAAATGCAACAACCCCAATTAAAAGTAGTGTACTGTAGTAGACTGTCCTATTTTGTGATTGGATTCTTGAGAGGTACTTTTGTGACAATATGTTTTCTCAACGAATGTGAAATTTTACTAGGGGTCATTTTGCTTATTTTACCTTGAAAGTGCAATATAAAGGTCCTAAAAAATATTATTACCAAAGACACATTGAAGAAAAACAAGAAGAAAATGAAAAAATAAGTTTGGGAAGACTGCATGCTTCTTGCACTTACATACAAAGAAGCACTACATGACAAACAAAAAAAAAAAGGGAAGAAGTACTTAGTGGTGATGACAAAACGCAACTGGTGCTCTTTGACTGAGCTGCACAGCTCCCAGGGTATCCTTTGCTAATTCCTCAGAGCTAATAGCTCAGCATCTATCATAAAATATCCAAGACCAGTGATTAACACTTCACTATAAAAGCCATAGCTCAAAGGCAGGCAATGCTTCACACCGCATGTCTCTCCTTTAAAATTCCTTTTTAGACTTGACCAAGTCTTCTCCCAGCCGATGAATGAAAATACTTCTCTTTGTTCTTGGCAGAGGATGCTATGTAAGTAATGAGCATTTAAATCAGTAAAATAGAATGATGAACGGGGTGCAAAGATTTACGAGGGTTCATTTTTTAAATGTTGCTTTAAATCTAAAGTTAGCTACATCTTGGCTTAAAATATCAACAGCTGTGATGGCAGATTTAAATAGGGCTTTGCCAAGAAGTCATAAAAGGTTTTGTTTTGAAGGAAGTTAAGTAAGTACAACATTTTCAATGTTGACTAACATGTGTATGTAACAGAATTTCATTACCTCAGCATTAGATATTCTCTCATTCAAAAGACTTAAAGGGTAACAGCAGAGCCATTTATCTAAGGGCAGCTATTGCCAATTTCTTTGTTTCCTGTGCCCAACTGACCAAAGTGCTCCCGAAGATAAATGACTCTCCCCTAAGAGCAGGTGCCTCAAACTTATTTTTGAAACAGCTCAATCTCACTAATTTACTTCTATTTCATAAATTTCACAAAACTAGGGATCCCTGGTTTGGGAGTCTGTGTGGGATGAGCAGGAGCAAACGCCGTCCAAACCTAGACACTAACAACCTAAAAATATCACCAAAAAGAAAGGAAAAATTATCGTACCTGGTTTGGAAAAGGGTCACCATGATGTCAGGAGGATCATGGAAAAGTTCCAGGAGGAAATAGAATTTCCGAAGTAATAATCCAACAATTATACAATTAGTCGGCAGACAGGCTAAAAAACACGTTTAAACACGTCCACATGAGTCCCCCCCCCCCCCCCCATGAACACTTCACTATATTAATCTTTTAGCCAGTAACTTAGGAGATATTTCCAAAAAAGTACCCCTACATCTACTATTTTGGCTAGTTACAATGTTCATGATCATCACCATTTTTATTCTCTTTTGTACTATTAGCCTTGAAAATTTGCCACTGAAAAGATTGAGGGCTCAACCATAAATTTATTTCCATCATGAACTCAAAATCCTGTATGTCTTTTAGATCTGATTCTGTAAAAAGAGAGTGGTACCACCAACCATCCACTCGAGATGATCGATCGAATACTGATTTAAGTAGGTCTTCTTTCACAGTTCACCTTTCGGTTCTACACACGACATACCAATACAACAGCTGACAGGTTCATTAAATCTTGCTACTATTAAACTTCTCCATGGCAGGCTCTTTTCACATCTAATTTCCCATAATCGCATAGTATTATTATTTTGTAGTCACAGGCATTTATGATATCAACTTATAGGTCATCCTCAGGACCAGAGGAAAATAAAAAGGTCATCCGAAGGTCAGAACTGATTGTTCTCTGCAGGAGTAAAGAGACGGATGGTATGGTGTTTATCTAATGAATACTGTTTGTCTTGCTGTCAAAAACACATTTAATATGCTCATATTGTATGACACTCAGTCAGACCTTTTTAATTATCATGCACTATACAGCAGATAATGATAGGCCTATACTTAATCCCTAATGGACAATTAGCCCACCTGGCACTCAAAGACCACACCAATGATGGCAGATAGCCTGGAAATGCCTCCTGCAGTGTTAGAACTAATTGTCGGTATTTGAGAGGGGGTGGGAGTGGCATTTTCCTATTCTAAATATTTTGGGTGGAATTTTCCAGAATGTTTAACTATAACATGAGGTGTAGGTTGTACAAACCCTACTAAAAATTTACTGCTGAATTCCACAGAACTATTAAACCATTGAGTCCATGAGCTGCGATACTCACCTTCTCTTTACCAATATAATTCTCCAACTTGACTACAAGTCCCAAGTGACACAAGGCCTTTAAGCACTGGGGTATAGTGCCCTCTCTCCTCTTCCATAACATAGGAAAATTAGGAGGTGAGGACGAGTTAGACAGACTTTCACTGTAACTTTAACATTAAATGGGTTATGTCTGTAACTTGATGGAGTTTTATGGACCAGTTTCTAAGCAACTGGTTTAATTTGGGCAGATCACTGTCTTTTTTCAAGTTGTAGCTCACTCACCTATTTTCCCTACTCTATTGCTTATGCTGAGTTCCAAGCACAATGCCAGTAGGTTCCACTTTAAAAGTCTTCCGTACCGCCTGGCTAGGAGTCGAACTCCAGATCTCCCAACTGCAAGTCAGATGCTATAACCACTTGACCATGCAGCTGGTAATTACAGTACTGAACTAGATTAACAGAGAGCTGTACTTTTTACACCAGATTACACCAGTGTTTACACCAGTGTTTACACTAAGTTTAATGTGAGCATGTAAAAGTATCACAAAGGCATAAAATGGCTTCCTTCAGGGACAGATCCAGACTTTCCAAAAATGGAGGACTGATCTAAGAGAAAGCAGGGGTGTGAGGGAGTTGCACATCTAGTTTCCTGTATGTTTTATTGTTGATGTCGCAAAAAAGGGAGGGCTGCGGCTGCAAAAGCCCCCAACCCCCTTGCATCCCCCCTTGTCCTTTCCAAACCCTTGCAGCCATCAATTTCTCACCTTAGGAAAGTATCACAAATCCAACCAGGCAGAAATCCCCAAACTTCAGTGCATTATACCACTGGGGATGTCTGTGGGGTTTTTGTGAACCTTCACTTATGCCTGTGTGAACTGGTTGTTTATTCATGCTTAACATTAAATCAACTGGAAATGCAGTGTTATATTGTTCACACCAATAAATACCAGTTGAAACATCTGCAAATAGGAACATTCTGCTGCCCACACCATTCAAAGTCATGCCGTTTTAGTAGTTAACAGTCAACATGGTCAAAGCCTGAAAAGTGTAAAGATACTGTGATAACAAGAACTCTTTTTTAATCAAGTCTATTTATCAACATGGTTCATTATGCTACACACTTTGCTGGGAGATGCATAATTTGTTAACCGCATCTTTTTGTGTCCCGATGTCATCTTCAAAATTGTGGTTGAATCCTTGCACCCAACTTAAATAGAACTTAATCAAAAATATACAAAACAATTTGCAGGACAATCATTTTAGTTCTATTTTTGGAATCTTTATTTGGGGTACACTAGGTACTTTTCCTTTTACACAATAATGTTAGCTTAGGCAGTGTTATGATATTATAGGAGAAACAGCTCAAGAGCTAGGGCCCTACTCCTTTTTGGCTTTTTAGTGCTGAGATGTTTAAGTTCATGTACCACAACCACCTAAACACACTAAAAAGCCACCACAGCCAATCAATTCTTCAGCCCTTGTACTGTATTTGGCTAATCAAATTCCATGATTTTTCCAGGATTTGAAGCATTTTGCCTCAAATTCTATGATTTTTCCAGGATTCAAAGCATCTTTTTTAAATTCCATGACTTTTCCAGGTTTTCCAGGATTTCCAACTAAGGCTCGGAACCCTGTCACTCATGCAGCAGTATGTAGGATTTGGGGTTTGCCTGAGTTTTCAAGACCATTTGTCACTGGTATGTAAAGAAAACCTAAACAGTTTGGTAAAATTTGTTGTGTTTCATGAACCAGCTCAATGAGCCACTTTAAGCAATTGCACAAGTAGTAAATTGGTCTGTTCCAAATGGAAGTTTATGACTTGACTAATAGAAATTTACGTACTTTGTACAGTGCCAGTGTACAAACCTGCACATACAACATTAATGTTATAAATGATTCGCTTCAGGTTACTGCACCTTGTAAAATCACATGAGGAATCAATCTACACAGACAAAATTAATTAGGGCAATGTGCTTTGACATCAGACGTGATAATCTTGCCCTAAATCAGCTGCCATGCACAACATAATGAATTTTGCATTTCATTGCCAGCTGTGGATATCACTTAGTGTACAGGGAGACATACGTCAGTACTGTATTTAAGTGTGTGGAAATGACTTGGAAGCTCCCTCCTAGAAAATATGACCCAGGGGAGGGTGGAGCAGCAATTGAAAGGTAATTTTACTTTCTGTTCATTGCAATACAAATGAAACTGAAGAAAACTGAACTAGCCACCATCAAAAACACACACTATTTTTAGATTTCAAGTCATTTAAATTTTGAAAAATTTTTCAAATACGATCATCCAATAGTAACGTCCGAATTTTTAGACCACACATCACTATGAGCAATGCATAAAGAATACTGCTTTCAAACTAAAAGCCAAGCCCATTTATGACCTTATCATTCAAATCACAAAGAAAGTGACACTGTCCAACTTGAGCAATTACAGAAATTTAAATGGGGTGTAGAGAGGTATGACCAGGCTTTCTTTAAGAGTAAATAATCTTCTCCATACAAATAAACACAAATTTCTGGGTTCTTCATTTATTACACTAGCCTTTGCCCTTCGATGCTGACAGCTATTTCAATATACAGTTTTATAGTTTAAACATCTGATATACAGTTAACATAGCAAGCATACTTCATGCACAACATGCATTAGGTATAGGAACGGCTCAGCAATAACTTGGTTGTAGTGTAGAAGCTGCTTCCTCCATTTAACTGGTAAAATACTTCCAGCAAGAAATGACATAATCTGATAATGTTAAAGTTATTAACATTGCAAATTGTGACCCAAGATGTCCTAATTGGATGGTTAGCAATTCCACTTCAGTGATGAGAATCAGTACTTACACTGCAGGGAATAATTTATCCAGTATCGCATCTCAATTTGCTACACAAACAGGCAAAGTTGCTACACAAATGAAAAATTGTGTAGCAATTATTTGTGTGCATAGCCCTTGCATTTTCACAAATAATGTGTGAAAGACCTCGAAAATCTTCAAAACTGCTACGCAAAATTTGAGTGCTAAATTATTCCCTGTACTGGGTGTATTTAAATCAATTACCTTAGCTTTCTCATTTCTAAGGGAATTTTGTTTTACTAAGACGTATATGTCACAGATTTTACAGCATTTGTATATCCAATGAGTCGCATGTAACACAACTCATTTGAAATATCAATTGATTTCAAGGGCATGGTTGGTAAAAATAGGGAAGCTCAGAGATTGCTTCCAGGGAAATGACGTCACAACCCTTACAAAAAAAGGTGTGGCAATTGGTTCCAAATCCGCAGGTTTTCACAGGTTTTTTCCAGGGGTTATCACAGGTTTTTGCATGGAAACCCGTGATTTCCCTTGACATTGAGGCAGGTTGATCATTTGCCACAGGTTTGACACAGGTTTGCCACGGGTTTGTCACAGGTTTTATGTGCAAAACGTGTTGTGATAAAAACTACAGATAACAAAGAATTCTCCCACAAAACCTGTGGCTTGATATTAAAGGCAAGGAAATGTGTGCAAAACCTGTGTCAAACCTGTGAGTAGAAGGTTCCAAAAATGCAGGTTTGTCACCCAAGAACATGCATGATTTCCTTTGTTTTTCCACGCGTGATCACACATGGTGCAGACACAGGTTGACGCACATTTTTTTGTAAGGGAATATAGGGAAAATTGTGATAAATTTGGCTTCCTTCCTAAGAAATGTAAACCACCTTCCTGGAAATTTTTCCTGCCCTTTTCACAAAGTGGTATTATTGATTGGGAAAATATTGTAAATCTATTCTAAAATTGATGAACAACTATTTCAATGCAGCATATAAACTGAATTGGATTCTCTCGCCAATTCTATGTTAGGCCAATATACCCAACTGCTGTTCCCCGATATCAGTAGCTTCAGCACAGACCTCAGAGTGGCAGCTCTCTGCTCATGCCAACCACCACAAAACAAGAATACAGGAATATTTTTGAGTGATATGATGATATAAAGGAAAAGACAATTCTTGGAATGTGGACAGTAAAGCTAAATAAACTAGGTCTGCTTGACCATCCATCAAAATATAGATCTTAAAGAGAGTGGAACAGTAGATGATCTGAACTGAACTATTAAAACTGAAGCAAAGATAAATAGCACATATAAAGGGCAAGGCCCGCAGCCTCCATCTTTTAAGGAGGATTTTTTCAGGACAAGTTTAAAAACAATCTTGAGAGAATACTTGGCCGAAATTTGAAAGCTTCCAGAATGGTATGGCATCAAGGTCACTCTGGCCTACTGTACAGTTAAGTAATTTTTTGAAGCCAGTCAAGGCAAGGGGCCACATGACCATTCAGAAGATTATCTACAGTAGGTAAGGTTAATAGGTTAGCTGGAGTTTTACAGCCCAGTTGTGATGGCCACAGCCTTTTTTCAAGCTATGGCTAACTGACTTTGTTTTCTCTGATCCATTTCTAACTGTGCTGAGCATGAAGCACAACGGCAATACCTGGTTCTGTTTTTAAAGTACGTAGAGCTTAATTTTAAAAGCAACTAACGGTACAACTTATTATTATCCAACCACAAAGTTGATCAGGCTGTTGTGAATGTCAAACAATGTATAGTTCAATGTTAATGCTAGCATGTGCCCCTGTGGGGTTGTAAAATATGCCCACGGTATTTCCTGCCTGCCGTAAAAGCCGACTTGAGGGAAACCGAACTTGTAACTTGAGCCATACTTGGAAATTGAATTAAACTTTGTATTTTTTTCATCTACCTGACTAACACTACAGTATATAACACTATCATGTTGGTGTGTGGTTTAATCTCATCATCTTACTGTACCTACTGGCCCGGGTCTGCTTCTCAGGTCGAGTCATACCAAAGTCTCTTAAAAAGAACCTACTGCCATTGTGTGTGATGTTCCGCATAAGCAATGGAGTAGGGAAAACAACCCAGTGAGCCACAACTGGAAAAAAGGTCGTGGCCAGCTTGACTTGAACCAATAGGTTGGAAACTGGGCCATAAAACTCTATCTAACTAACTAACCTACCTAACACATCCCACACATTCCCAATTCTCCTAACCTACTTACTTAAGCCCCTCCCACAACTGTCCACAACCCATCCTCATCCAGATCTCAGTTTATTGCTACAGGGTGAGTATACAAGACCCCAATGAGTAATCAAAACACTGTAAATACAAAACATGCTATGTAATATGAGCTACACTGCTCCACATTTTTTTTAACTTGCTGTCAATCAAAGACATGTGCCATCTGAAAATTTCCTTGCACTATTACAAAACTTGTTGTTTGGTGTGAGAATTGACTGCCAACTTAAATAGAGCACCTCCCAAACATATTTACTAAGGTTTAACACTGTATGCTAACTTGACTACAGGTTACTTAGACCTGCATCTGAAGAATCTACCTCAAGTAAGAAATACTGTAGGCTTCTAATTAGTTTAATCAGCCTTCAGAATTAGATTTAGGAAAAGATTAAGAATTAAATTGCACAGGATCAGGGTTCAGTTCAGATGATAGTTAGGATTAGGATTAAGTTAAGAGTAATAATATATCATTGGTGTAGGGAAAGAAAAACATGTGATCTAGTGAACCCTGCTCTACAGTTTTATTTTACAGCAAAGCTATGGCAATTTGGTCACATATTTAAGCTTTTGCTGAATTTACATGCAAATGACTCAAACAGTACCTAAACAAGACGTGCATGCTGGTGTCTTTGTTTTCCTGACAATGGTTTCTAAGCGCATGCATTATGACAGTAGTACGATACTGACCTCTCAGTATTAGTGTTAATTCCAGCTGTAATGCTACGGGTGGATAGTATTGTACTGTACACTTAACTGTGTGAGGTATCACAAAGAGCAATGTGATACAACCTGGGAATATCTCACAACCCTGTCTTTTACAAAATTATGTTTAATATGAGGGTAGGATAATATGCTAGACCTCAGGTTGCCTTCCATGCATTGTCGTTTAGTTCCCCACACACAAACGTATTTTGACCATACAAAAATATTCATGCTTTGAGATCACATTTGATGTGTGGGTGTAAATTCAGTGCAACTAGAAGTTACCATATGATCTAGTCTGTATATGGTGCTGTGACTATTAAAACCCTGTTCTGTAGTTTTAAATGGCATTCACACTATAAACCTGGTACAATCAAAGAAATATATGCAGATAAAACTGTACTGCATGAGTCATAGCATACTGTACATAGAAGGTTGCATGTAATGTAAACACCATTGCTAATAAGTGTTACCATGGAGAAGGAACACCATAACAAAATAGTTTGTTGTAGCAAATACATTCACAACTCTTATTGCAGTTTTTCTACCATACTTCAAGCCTTTGAAAGTTTGTCTCTGTACACCACAATGAAGGGAATAATATTAGTACGATGCAAATTATGATGGGCAGAATCATGCTTACAGCAATGCCGGAGCTATGGAGAGGTGAGGGGAAAGTGAGGAGGGCAAGTGCCCCCCCCCCTAATTCAGGGAAGGGTTTCATTTTGATTTCTTCAATTAACCTCTCCCCTGGATAGGCTAGCTACCCCTCAATCAAAAGAACTGCAATCAATATCCTGTACCCCCTCCCCCCCCTCCCCACCATGAGGGAGGTTAAAAAGGAGGGTGCTAATAGTATGCACACAGAAATAAATAAAGTATCTCTCTTAGAACATGGGTGGACAGAGCTGCATTTAACTAATGATAGGGAAGGGGTGCAAGATAAATCACACAGTGGGGGAAGGGCAAATACAATTGCTTTGCCCTATTGGATCAGCTCTTGTCAATCTGTTTGACATGGTGTCCAACAGTACCTATAGATGTAAATGGTCCATTCTGCACAATGCTCAAATTACTACCATAACATTTGGCTGGAAACCAATCCTTTTTCTGCACCATAAGTCAATTTTTATACCCATGATGTTCATGAAAATGGCTTGAAACCACTTCAGACTGATGGAGATCATAAATCAATTGCAAATTCATTAATTTAATTGAATCACATGTACAAACTCCTTTCATCTAACATGCAGTAACCCCTAAAATAATTTGCATTTAATCAACAAAACTGCAAAACTGGTCTGTGATTTTTGAATCTACAAGCTCTACTTACCTCACCAGTTTCACAAATGAACTACCCAAATGGACACCAAAAGTGGGAAAAATGTACAACAGTAACCCCAAAGTGTGTGGTTATATAGCATGCATTCTGCTGGCAATGAAACAAGGACATATTTCAGACCGAACAATATCAATTGGGGGGCAGTGCCACCTACTGTACTCCAGGCATTGCCAGATAAAGTTCCGTGGTAAATGGGACAGTCCATTTGTGAAACAGGTGGGGTAATTAGGGACGAAGCAGATTTGACTGCCCCTATTTTATGAACAGTTCCTATAGAACCATGTGACGATTCCTTTTTTTGAACATTTGATTTGAGAAACTGTACAAGGAGTTACGTCTACTCCTTAGTTTTTTATGAAAATGCAAGACCTGGAATATCATGGAAGATACTTGAAAGAGAAATAAGAAATTTGAAGGACTGTGGTATTCCCGCATAAAAAGTTTTAAAAGGCTGTTTTTGCCCTTTAAAATATTGAAACCACAAGTGATTGTCTGTAGAAGGACACTTTACACTTATAAATGGATGTCACCTTTTGAAACTAGACAACAAACCATCTTGACTAAGTTTATACCTACTAGCCAATAGCAATTGCTGCACATAATATTGTGAAAGTATGCCTTAAAATTTTTTTTTTAAAGCACTTTCCCTCTTGCTATCTGTCATAACTTCAAGAACAAATTATTGTGAGCAGTGTTGAAATTGATGGCCTACCTGTAAGTCAGAAACCCAAATGAATCGCCTGTCTAAGACATTTTGTTTAGGAATTCTCTTTTAGAGTGACAAGGCATGCGCTTCATTCAAATTACATTTCAAGATCAGCATCAAAACAGCCTTCCCTCAGATAACAATACGGTAGCTTACAACCGACACATTAAAATGAAAGGAATGTTGTGTGGCTGAATAAGATTGGGGGAAGGAAGGGGTAATGCATACCACAGATATTATAGTAAATCAACGAAGGCACACACAAAGTGTAATTAAGCAACAGTTGTCCGAGAAAGTGGACTATTAATGTTCCTCTACTCTCATTTCTTTAGCTTTGAAATGATTTAGTTGTGTAGCTAAAAATGGATTCTCAATGACCAGTGAAAGTCAGGATGCATTCATTTTGCCAAGGTCAACCTACATTTCAAAATTCTTGCACTACTATGAGTGACAATAGGTGGGCCTTTGTATGAGAATTTGGCTGATCCAAAAACTCTGCACACAGCAACACAATGGTAGAGAGTGAGGGCACTTTCTACAACCATGTACAAATTTATTGTGCCACTCCCACACATGTCATGTTTTCATATTTTTTCTGGCCTATCCCTAATTCATTGTTAAAACAAAAAGAGAGCTTTCTTCTTTTACCCTTGAAAGCAACATGGGAGTGAGAGGGTAAGAGGGTTGCCAAAAAATTTGGCCAGGGTTGTAGGATACCCTGAGGTTCATACAGCATACAGATGGACACAAATTATATGCAGTCAGTCACCTCCCTCTTAAAGGCAGCAATTCATCATACCAATCTACAATTATGCCTATTATCTTCAGAAATTCTCAAATTTGGCGCAGCTCTTCATTCATATCACATTCAAAAAATACGGAGTAGCTCATATTACATACTTGTACTGAGAGTGTTTTGCCTTGTTATGCTCACTGGGGCATACCCTGGGGCATTTAACTATGATTGTGTCTGGACGAGTTGTGCCTGAGTTAAAACAGATGTGTGAGGGGATAGAAATTAATAGATATTACTGTTTTGGGGGTCCACTGTATAAAACTTTGCCTTTCACATGCTATACTGCATCTTGTTTTTAAATTAACCCTTTACCGTTGTGCTCCGATTGGGGCATATTTGCGCATCTCGGCAGTGGGCGGAAAAGCGGACATAGCCCGCCCTGCATCGGCTTCGGTAGGCCATTGACCTCGTGACCTTAAACTATTGTCTCTCTCGTTGTTGTGGCCGAATTTTCGGGTAGCTACTCGCAGTTTCGAGCTCCGCGTGAAACAGTAAAGATGGGTGACAGCCGAGCTCTCTGAATGGGTCCAAATGGACCCAAACAACGGTAAAGGGTAAACATGCAAGTATGCAAATAAAATTGATAAACAAAAGTAACTGAACCAAACTGGAAGTCATTATTTCTATTGTCCTAACTAGCTGCATACAATCCTTGTCCGAGACAAGAAGTAAAGGTTCTGCTGCCATGGAAAGTATGCCCGTATTTCATTTAAGGTAATGAAAAAATATTTTTCAAGGTAAAAAGTATTGTCAGATTGTAATCTAACTCACAAACAGCAAACTGGCTATGTAAATACTAGAATATTACCCTCATCACATTCAATACGTGCAAATAAATTTAAGCCAATATGATCCCTTACAATAAGGAGATAAATGACAATTTTCTGCAGCAACAAAACAGCAGGGGAAGTTGATGGTGCCAAATTACATGCACATCCGATTTCATAGAGTCCTGCTGTTTTGGTCGATGCTTTGACAATTTTCAAACTTGGTCTAATAAGGTACCACCAGTACATTATGCTTTTCTATGACAAGAAGTGTACAACTTTTTGCCATATCTTTATTGTGTACAGTAAAAAGATACATTGCTTATTCCATTAAAATACATTATGTATGCAACTAAGTTGAAAGCTAAGTTTGTAATGAATGCTTTTGAAAACCTTATCTGACGACTAATTCAGTAAGACACCAGCACTGAATGTTCTTGCAATCACATTTAATCATTTTAAGTAATAAATATTTAATTTTAGCCAAGATGGTTCTATACACATATTCCAGTTGCTATTAAGTAAAGATACTGAACCCAAGTTTTATTTCGAAATGCCAACTGTCAAAGTACTTTTGCTGGGATCTTATGCACAAGTGTATTCTTCACTGTCCAGATGAGTCAATGAACTATTACAGGGCAAGTTAAAGCAAAAATTTAATTTTCATCTGTGAAAAAGGGACAAAATTAATCTACACAGTGTGGTGAAAGTTCCATTCAAATCAGACATGTATTTCTTGAGATATCAGTAAATGAAGTCAGTAGATTTGTGTTCAAAAGTGAATTTGAGGGCAGCAGAGCTTATATCATTTCTTCACACTGACAAGGAATGCTTTGTTTCCCTTTGTTTTATCAGAATGTTATGCTGACCTTCAGGTTAATAGGAGTACAGTATGACCTCCCTATGGGGGATGCAAAGTTTGTAAAATTCTCATGCCACTTATGCAATCACATTTTAATAATATGGGATTGCTGAGGGGAAATATGTGATGCGTGTCATATGTGCTTGCTTCAAGTTCACTTTTTGTTTTGAAAACTATGTGCTCAAATCTTGGGAACCATACACTGGATTTCAATGTAAATTTCACAGAAATGCTCATAACAAGTAGCCCTCTAACAGTAAATCCTGTTGTGACCTTAAACCCTTCTTTTAAATGTTACAGATAAGTTCATCATTTAAATACAGTACAAGATATATCACTCATTTCAAATGTGACATTGCCTTCACTCAGAGAGCTGCAACAACCCTGTCTTCCTTTAACAGCCTATCAACTGAACAATGCAAAACCCAAACTCTGGCAGAAAAGTCAATATGACTTAACCTGATGTTCCCACTGACAGGTTAAAACCAAAAATTTTGAAAAATTAGTAGATATAAAACCTTAAGCATCCCAGTTGCCATTTATCTGGGAACATTATTATCCTGAATTTTCGATCATAGGTTGCATATATTGCAATCTCGAGCTGGAGGTGTTTTGAGTAAGGGGGGCATCACATAATATCAGTGACAAACATACAGTATCCAAGACAAGAAAGTTTTCAATCATCCCAACTACCTTCGGTCCCAACATAAGCCAGGTCTTACTTTTAAAGGATGCCATGCTTCTGATTGGGAGGGGGAAAGGGGGGGGGCTTTGTCGAAAAGACTGTGGGTAAAATCTCCCCCCCCTTTTCATTTCCATAAAAATTTAAAAATTTAAAGAGAGGACACTTTGCAGCAAAGTTTGAACTTACACAAATATATGCCTTTAAAACCCTTTAAACTGCACCTTACAGGGACCTTAAAGTGAGCTTTTGATCCCCTGAACCCACTTGCAACTTTAACCTAGGACAGAATTCATTTGGATTTGGGGTTTAGCAGTAATCACCCCTCCCCCGCCCCCTTTTTCTGGAGGAATCCCTGAGAGGTGGCTTCTACTGTCCAGGCCTCAACAGAATCTCACTATATCAAACTTGGGCACAGTGAACTTGTCTTCCTTACAGCTGGGCTCTCTCCAAAGCAAGTAATTGCTACAGAATGCTGACAGTTTTTTTTGTAGAATATGGTAAACCACTTACTGCCATAACAGGTTATTAACTATTGTCACACCTTTCAGAGACTGTAGGTGTCACATGGGCGTAAATACTTCACAGCAGTCACATATCACTATAAAATGGTTTAATTTGCTCCTTCAGGTTGATCTACGGCTGCCTAAATTAATCTCTAAATGTGTTACAATCTTTCTAGATTAATTCCACTAACAAATTGACTCGCACTATCTGTTTGGGCTAACTTGGATGTGAAACCATTAAAACAAACCACTACCCCAGATTAACTCATACTAAGCAATAAATACAAGATACCATATATTCAAAGGAAGGGAAATGACTCTGGGTATTTGGGTATTTGGCAAAACATCACAAAATTTCAACCCCAAAGGTTACAAAAAAGTCTGGCAATGCAGATGTCAACATACACAAAGCATACATGAATACAAAGATATATAATACCACATTGTGATATAAGCAAAGCACATTGCCTATAGAGGGCAGTAGGCAAGAACTGATATTTGTGCATTGGAAAAAAAAAACTACTTCAAGGACTTATTACCCATACAGGCTGTGAAAGATAGCATTTATTATTCAATGAAGGGCAATGTCCTATTCTAATTCAATGATTTGAGGTTAAGCATAAGTGGTGATAATTGAAGCACTTTAATATTTAAACAGATAATTTAACTTTACCAAGCACTTAACATGCTGTTAAGGACACTTTATACTTAAATTAATCATTACCAAATGACTTTTTGTTCCAATTTAAACTGGCTGTACAATTTTATCTAATAAATGTAGCAGCAAATGGTAAGCTGTTTATGTAGCACCTAGTGTTTGAATATCTTCACTTCATGGCACAGAGTCTCAAATTTACCTAAATTAAGCTTGAACTCCTTTTATTTGACCATCCCTTCTTTGTTTGAGAAAAGTTTAAACAGTTAACCGAGTTTTATCTCCTGTTCCTACACAAATTTAAACTATTTCAGGGCTCAAATTAAAGTTTTTTGTGATAAGCCACACAGAAGCACTAGTACTGCTTCAAATCATTCAACCTAAATCAACTATTTTACCAACCAAATTTAGACATGATTGAAAATGAAGATACTATAACTTGAAACACATAAATTTATTTTCTAACACAGGATTCTCCCTGAGAAAATAACAAACTCCCTTGTCACTTGTGTTGTGAGTGATATTGTGTCCTGAACCCCTTCACTCCCTCAAGAAAAAGAAAAATGTCAATTACACGAGAAAATAGTCTTCTTTAGTTTTCACTCGCTCAAACTATGCGACTCTCATCCAGCAATATTAAATTGCTACGTGCAATATTACAACTATTGCCTACATTCAGATTCCTTTGCACTGCTTAGAAGGTTTAGGTTAGTGTACAAATTGTGAGATCTCACAAACAATTCTTTGTTTAAACAAAATAATTGTCTTTAAGTATTGAACATAACAACTTTTTAAAGGAAAATTGGCCTGTATGATTAAAAAGGTCTCTTGTTACCTGGAAATACATTTTTCATGAGGGGTAGGAAAATTCTGGATTGGTAAGGCTTTTCCATTGAAATCCCAAGTGTTGTAAGCAAGTCACTAGATTAGTGACTTGAGTCACCAGTTTTCAAACTTTTAAGTGACTCGAGTCAAGTCACTGACTCGAGTCACTGTACTATTTCAACAGGGAAATTACTCCTGAATTCTATCGAGTCACTGTCATTTTGAGAGCAAGTATATTAAAGTAAACTCAAGTCGTGACTTGTTACAACACTGGAAATCACATGTAAAAGACACAAAGCAGTTCCTATTAAACAGCATGTATACATATTCTGCAAAACTCTGTGACCTGTGACCTCTATATGCTATTTGTTTACCTTGATTTAGTTGTGGATGGGACTAAATGGGAAATTAGGAGGTGAAGTAGATTCCCCCCAAAACTTGCTGGCTTCGAGCCAAAAGTCACCTCCTTTTTACATTTTGTAACACTATTCACCTGGGATACATATAATGTAGATAGGAGGTAAGGAGGTGGGAGGCTATGTAGATCCTTGTAACTCCTATCTCTTGTTTCGGTCATAGAGGGGCAAGGGGGAACATACAGTGAAGAGCACGGTGTGTTTGCAAAATCTGACGTACCACAGTAAAGCTGCTGGTTTTACTGTAGCTTTCTTCTGTGCTGAGATGTTAGCACACATCATACACAAAGGACTGTGTTCTTGGGTCGACACCCATACCGCAAAGGTCATCAGTTTACTCCTTGATACATTCTATGCACTGAATGGTGCAAAACCAAATGCAAAATGACACCTGAAGCTTGAGCAAGAAACTGGGCAGGTTATTGAATAGAGGAAAGGATAGTGTGAAGACAGACCATCATTCAAGGAGACAGGGTGCCTCACAGGGTGGGTCTTAAGAGAGGCAGGATGGGCTACCCCTGTAGGACAATGAAACTAGTGGTATGAAACCTGGTCATACTCAGCTGAGAATGATTAAAAGCAGTCATTCGTCACCCTAACAGTTTCAGTATACATATATCAAAACTCTAAATTGGTACAGCTTTTTGATTGGCATCACATTCAAACAATGCATCATAGCTAAATTACACAGCATGGGCACTGAGAGTGTCTTGATGTATGACCACTGGGACAAGCCACGAAGCAATAAACTAGGATTGTGTCTGGATAAAGATGAGTTTTAGATAAATGTGGGAAGGGCTAGAAGTTAGTAGGTTGGGAGAATGTGAACTGTTTGGGTTGATGAAAATATGCCTTTAAAATAACAGCAGCATTCTTTCATCATGAAACAAAAAGTGGTAAAGTGGAAAATTACAAACAGAGGGTGTCAAATGTATTTCATTTCTGATGAAATCATACAGATGGGAAAGTAAACTTCTTTGAGACAAATTCCTTTTCTACCTTCATCCGATAAAAGCTCCTTGTATCAAGCAAGAGTACTGAGAAAAGAAACTTCATTGACTGATGAATTATCAAATAAAATAAATACACAAAAGTTCTATGAGGTACAAAACGATCACACGAAAAGTGATGTACACGGTCCTTCATATTCTTTGACTTCTGACAGTAAACACCTACATTCAATTTCCTGTCAATTTGCTGCGAACATCATTATCTGTTATGCTTTAAAATCCAAACATCCTAATAACCCCATCATAAATCTTCTTCATATTAAAAGCAACCGTGGGTACTCTCTCCAGCTTTAACATCAATATTTCTCCGATTCATTTGTTTCCTGCCTTTATCTCTCTGACTTGCTGCACATCCCTCGAGACCAACGGCACTGAATCGCAAGATTTAATCCATTACCGACTTGCTTGTAGGCACATTGTGCTACAACAATGTTGACCCTCTCTCAGCATCCAATTTATTTAGGTCATCACATCAAATATGCCTGCATATCAAAACTAACACAGTGAAACCTCACTTTATTTCACTATCATTCTATGCGCTGCTATGATCATATCTAGACTAATGTAATCATGGAACATGCGAATCAGAATAGATTTTTATCATGCAGTCAGAGTTGTAATTTGTAGCTGTTAGTTTGATGTCATCAGGGCATGCTGTGCACAAATTGTCAAAAGTTACGACAACACTAATTTAGAGGTGTTCTGATAATGTTAAAGTGTTCCTAACATTCTTTATATTGGCAGTACTTTAAACAACTTACAGTATTTACTTTTGGTAGGAGTAATTTTTTTTTGCTAAATAAATAAAGTAACCAAAAATACATCATTTTTTATTTTTAATACAGTAAAAGAGAAAAAGGGGGTAAAGCTGCTATGTAAGTTTCTTTCTCTTGCTAAAACAAAAAAAAAACCGAAACGAAACACAACATTTTCAACAAGATCTCTGACCTTCATTAGGGGGCAGATCAATTAAAGCCCCTCTGTAGGCAGTAACATGATTCAACAGTTGCCCTTGAAATAGGTAAGGTGAAGCAATGTAGATTAAACAAGCCTAGAACTATGTGTACAATATGATACAAGACGAAAAAAAAAATAAATTATGCCAAGTATGAAGGAATAATTTTTCTTTCCAAACAATGAGATTTCTAAATAGTTCAGACCCTACTCTAATCAAGCATGTATATCCGTGTTCTACGTGGTCTACCGGGTGTTCATTTCCTTACACCAAGTTCCCGTTCTTATCTTTTTCTGTTTCTTTCAAGAAACAGAATCTATTGAACTCCCTATTCACTTCCTGCAGTTTTACTGAAAGAAAACTGTTGTTGGTCTAAAAAAAGGCCTGGGTGTTTATTTTAACAGTATCACACTGGGAGAAGGAGAGAGAGAATTAAACACTAGGCGGGCGTCAAAATCAAATCTAGACTAACCTAATCATATTAAATGGAGTAGAATAAAATAAAAGTGTACTGATATTGTTAATACTTGGTTTTGTAAGCTTAGGAGACAAAGCTGAGGTAACAATACGCTAACTAGTATGCAATACTGTACCTGAATCTGGAGTTAAGGACAAACTTGTGCAATTCACCAACAATTGGATAGAGTTTATTTAGTAGCCTGCCAGTTTGCTAGTACTCATATCTGGCATAGGTAAGTAATGTACAGTTAGGGGAGATACTGTAGGGGCACCCAGGTGGGAGGGGTGACATTTGACCTTTCAAGTGCGGTGGGAAATGAAATACATCAAAATGTAGTCTTGTACAAAATGTCTTACAACAATTTAGCTCAGCTGGCAGCAATGGGATTTAAAATTAATGATACAGACTATTTTCAAATTACGCCATTGATAATAGTAACATCCATTCTGCAAAAGGAAGCCTGCCTGCACTGTGTAAAGTATAAATTGTATGTTTTAGAGCTTGTACAGCTCACTCAAAGATTGTCACATCTCATATCCAGCTTAATACTCCACAGCACACATATCTTATAGTATCTCCTGTCAATAAAATGAGTCTTCAAAATTTGATCCGTATTCAACCCGAGTGGGTATACCACAACCTATCGTTTTTACAATGCCATTATGAGTTTGAGAGATGCTTCAGATAAATAACAGCCAGGGCTGAGGTATTATTAAAATAAGACTTTCAACTGTTTATTTTGAATTTACTGTAGAATGTGGGCTGATAAACCAATGCTGGTCCAATGTACCTTATAGCATGTCTTAGCTAGGTTAACACCCACCACAAATAACTACAGCCCTAAAACCCTCTTGAACTCCATTGTATTGACTGTATGAGAACGTCATACAATAAATCTGCTGAGTACTGTTTGATCAGAAACTCCCAGGGAACTCTGATTAAACATTAGGCCATCACATCATTTAAGAGGAAAGTCCCTTCAACATTTAGTTGATCATTATATTGTTATGATATGGAGTTTCCTTTAACCCAGCAGGGAAGACTGGTCCTACTAACAGAAATGTACCTGACGGGCAAACTGTACGTCTTGTGCTTAACTGCAATATACTTAAGCCTATGGGGAAAGTAATGGGGAAGGAGAGAACTGGTAGCTGAATGACCAGATCATATTTAAAATGCAGTGATTGTTTATATCAAATAAGTGACAGAAAACCATAGTGTTTTGAGCCATGCAGACCACTTATATTTTAAATTGTAGCAGTAAGCCAGGACTTTGTTGAACAATTCTGTTCACTTAAAAATTTCAGCAAGCTTCTTGAAATTTCCACAGGTGAAGTTTAAGTGCTTGTAATGGCTGTAAATGGTCTACAGGCTGAAACTATAGAAGCTAAAGGGTAGAAAAATCGATTTGTTCACGAACATGAATCAGAAAACAATCAAGACACTGGTGCAACTGGAGGGTTCTTCTCTGACTGTTCCAAACAGACAAGACTGAATCCAAGTCCATGTCTTTGCACAGTTGTAAACATTTTTATTCCCCCCCCCCTCCCCCCAAAAAAGAAGAAAAAGAACACAACAATTAACTAAATTAGTGAATCACTGAAGGAAATAATATTCTGTTCCATTGTTCACAAAAAATTTAAGTAGTTAAAAGGTTCTGCAACCCGTAATTAAGTATATTAAAAAGTGAAGCAGACTTTAAATTTAAGATTTTCCAAGTGTTCTACACATCCCACTCCTCAGGAAATCAAAAGTTAGTTGGTTGGGAGAATTGAGACTCTCTGGGGGGATGTCTTGAATAGTATGCAAAATAAGTTTAAACTGATGCTTGCTTTTAACTCTAGGCATTTTTTTTTATGGAGAGACATGATTATTTAAAGGAGAAACAAGAGAAGTTTAACGATATCTTACTTATATGCCAAAGAAAATGTGATGGACCCATTCCCTTTCAATCTTCTTTAGCAAGATGGTGTGACTAATGCCAGATTATAAAACATGAAGGAGAGATACCAATATCTGCATATACATTTTTTCTTGGACAAAGTTTAATTCCTATGAGCTCCCTTCTTCATCTAGGTGTGCAAAAAATTACATTCCTCATAGGGATTTGAGGCAAGTGATGGTTTTGCAATTTCACTCCCATGACTCAAAATTCAAGGCATGGTGATGATGATGGGGCCATTCCAGAATATCCTTAAGCAAGGTCAACATGTATTTGCCCTGTGCATTTGTCATGCTGTTCTCCCCCCCCCCCCCTCCTCCCAAGTGGGTTGAGGTGGTGGAATATGTGTATTGCTTGTGGTATTTCCCACCTTTGATGGGAGGCAGTTGGGGAGAGGGTTTAGACCTGTTGGCACCATTGTTGAAACCATATTTTTACTTGAAGCATGCTTGAAACCACATCTGAACTTTCACTGTTTCACTGTTTTATTTGGCACAATAGAGATAACACATTTGTGTTAGTGTGTTTAGTTAGGATATCACACAAGTTAAGTATGCACTGGATATCCATCTTATGGACATATTACTTTTACGTAACATACTTTTAAACTTTGTCCAAGAAAAAATGTATATGCAGACCATTACTTGCTTTCCGGATTCATCTATACGCTACTAAACTACTAACGCTTTAAGAAATTATTCCCCAACCACTATATGCAAGCACCAGCCAGGTACACTTCATTACGAGGCACTAAGCAGCACACCATATGGTTGTAGGTTCAGAGTACAAAATAATATACACAACCAGAAAACCCAACACAGTACACTATAGCCTTCTCTCATCAACTTCTCAGTCTATTGGAAAATACCCTGGGCACAGTAAAAGACAAAATCTTGATTAAAATCCTGTTCACAAAGGGGCTTGAACATGAGTTTAATTCCTTCTTTCTGTACACTTGGATGTGTATTTTCAATCAAGCAGTACTAGTTTCAATGTTTACAGCTACTATGTGTAATGTAGATTTACTGTCAAAAGGCAGTAGTCCGAGGAATCTTTTTCAGGACAAATTGCTTCCAGGAAATGAATCAAAGTGTGTATTTTGTATGAAATTTATACACGTCACATAGACCTCATATACTGTATTTTGCACAAGGGGGTGGGACAGGGTTTCATCAAACTCACAGCTAAACTATTGCACATTGTTCTTATATTTAACAGGAATGAAACATACAGTACCAAAAGGATTTTAGCTATAGTATAACTGGCAGCTCTCCTATCCCCTTTGTGAAACTTTTCCATCTTTCATCAAGCAAGGAATCAAACTGGTGCTACCTTTTGCTAGTTTTTGATCACGTTATCTGTGTCATTTCTTTCAGTCAACTTTTTGGTCAATGTTCAATTACTTAATTTTTATTTTTCATTTTTCAAGTTGCAAAATTTTCTGCAACATTAAAGTTCACTTTGTCCAAAGCCTGTGTCAAATGGGCCAATGCATTTGACTGCAAGTGCAAGGCACAAATACTCTAAGGAGTGCTGAACGACCACACCCAGATTAGATAGTTAGTTAGACAGAGTTTTACAGCCCAGTTTCCAACATATTGGTTCAAGTCGAGCAGGCCACAGCCTTTTTTTCCAGTTGGGGCTCACTGGCTTGTTTTCCCTACTCGATTGCTTATGCAGAGCATCACGCAGAATGGCAGTAGGTTCCATTTTAGAGTCTTTGGTTTGACTCTACCTGGGAATAGAACCCAGGCCTTCTGAGAGGCAGATGCTCTTACCGTTAGACTAAACATGCAGTCTAAGAATACCTAGAGCCCTACATACAACAGTTGGTAGGAAGTTTGGTTTCAAGGTATCTTTCATCACTTCTGTAGATTGAAGCAATACTGCAATGCAGCAACTCTGTGTGTGAAGAAATTTGATATCACATCATTCTGCACCCTGTTGAACCTCCCCCCTCCACCCCCATGGGCTAGGCTTACAAAATATGTCCACAGTATTTTCCTTAATAGGTCTTAAGTAGGTCTTAAGAGGTCCAGGTGATGAAAGGGAAGGGCTTACATTGTATTAGAACTGCATTTTAAACCAAACTTAAATTTGCAATGTGTTTAGAACCTTTTTTAAACTTCACCCTTTTACAGTTGGCACTGCATTCATGTTAGTGCAGTGTTAAATCTCACCTACCTAACTAATGGCAAATTCACCATTTAAGAAAGCTTCAAAAATATTGCAAATAATTCGGTTGAATCTAAAAGCAGTACTGTTCAGCCACCTCATCTAACCTCATCACTGGGCCCTTTTCATGGTAATATGTGACAATATTGATGCTACTACCATTCCAACTAGAAAGATTCAACCAGTGTGGTCATGTTGGAAATATTTCCTCTAGATGAGCAAGTTGATCAAAGTCCTCCAAAGTTGGGAGGTCACACAAGGATTGGAACCATATTCCTAGATATCCAGTATCTATTACTGACAACATTAACAGAATGACAATGCTATGTACCGTAATCCTAGCCTAAATGGAGGTTGCAAGATTGAAGCTATTACACCATCAGCTAGGACTGGGGTCACTGGTGGGTGGAGGAGTTATTTAGATGGAGTTTTACTGCCCAGTTTCCAACCTACTGGTTCAAGCCGAGCCGTCCGCGGCCTTTTTTCCAGTTGTGGCTCACTGGCTTGTTTTCCCCATTCCATTGCTTATGTGGAGCATAACACACAATGGCAGGAGGATCCATTTTCAGAGTCCTTGGTATGACTCGACCTGGCATTTCTATTACTATTGTAGCCACAGATGTAGATAGCCAGATTTGAGCGACCGGAAATTGTATGATCTGGGGAAAGTAAAGTCCTGCCCAATAATATCTACCCCACTTTTCAGAGGTTAATTTTTCATTTTGCACTCATTTTACTTTACAGAGCAAATTAAGGGCTACTTTTAAATCTTGCAAGGCAAATTTGCAGTGGGCAGGGAGACGTGTGTTTGCCTTGGAGTGCTGGACAGGAACGTTGAGTGCTGGGTTGTCACTGCCCAGCACCACCCAGCGTAGCTACATCCTTGACTGTAGCATAACCTTTGGATCCTACACTACTCTGTAGGTTTAAGTTGAGAGATGGGGCAGAAAATTTGAGTACAAACCAGGAACTTTGGGAACTTCTAGCAAAAGGAAGGGAACATGATTTTGTGCATAGAAGTATAAAAGGAAAAGTGGCAAAATTTGTGATGAGTATTTTGTCCAGCCTGGAGATGAAAAGACAGAGACTAACAAGTATCTTACCTTTATGATCGTGTCTCCTTCCTGGACTCCAGCTTTACTTGCAGCACCATCTGTCAACAAAAAAAAGGACATGGTGAATATTCATGAGATGACTACAGTGCATCACTTAATGTGTAAAAGTGTCAGATTCCCTTATTCTTAAGCTAGAAAAAACATATTTAAATGATATGTACTGTTCAAGCTTGGTACCTTCTCACACATTTCGTATTTTACAGTACTAAGCACGAAAAAGTGCATTTCCTATCATACAAATTGAGTGCACAGTATATAGTGTTTTACCTGATGTTGCAAGTCCTGCCCGTCTCTTGACTGCCAGGTAAAAATGATAGTTTAGTCAGCTGAGAAACAGCCAGCAAACCATGTGATGACCGTTGATTTTTGTCCAACAGTGGGCGTGGCTTACCAATTATAATGATACCTGAAAACACTCATTAGGGAGCTTGCACCAAGGGCCAAAAGGTTAAATTCAGTGAACATGCTTATAGTTGTACAGTAAAGTCCAGTTTTTTGCCAGGCACAAATAAGTCATGGTTTACGCATCTTGGTGCAAGTTTGTTTTATGAATGGCAGCCATGAGGTCTGGAGTTCGACATACTGCCGGGTCATACTGAAGACTTTAATAATCGAACTTACAGCCATTGTGCTTGATGCTCAGCATAATCAATGGAGTAAGGAAAACAAGCCAGTGAGCCACAGCTGGAAAAGGGCTGTGGCCTGCCCAACTTAAATTAATTAATGAGCTTTAAACCTCATTTAACTAACATTTTGTTACCTATATGACTTACTCAGAGATGCCAACATTTATATCCAGAAATCAGGGAGATTTCACACAGGAATCAGGGAGATTTTTTAGAATTACATACAACTCAATGGGGGAAAATTTGCCTAAATCAGGGAGATTTTCATATTTGCTAGTTGGAATGGACAAAAATCCTTGAATTTTCAGGGAGCCTCCCTGAGAATCAGGGAGAGTTGGCACCTCTGCTTACTTGAGCTTTTGGCCCTTTGAGGAAAAGAGCAATTAAAACCCATTTGAAGTTAGCTTCAAATGGGGTTGCAAAAAAGAGCCTATAACAGCTCTCGGAATGTACAGCACTTATGGAAGGGTAAACTACAGACAAAACCAAAAGGGTGCAAATTTCTCCAAGTCATTTATTTCACAGGGGTGCCACAATAAGCATTTTCCATACTATCAATTATGTCACACCCTTCACAACTAATTGATTGAGAAGCTTTGAGAAGCGGAAGGGGAAAGGCAGGGAGGGATGGGGAAAAAGGGGGGCAAAAGGCAGAAGGATTGTTGACCCTTCACCCAATAAACTGTACCTTCTTCACCCCACTACTTACCTCCTATTAACCCCACCAAGGTTTTGGTTGTAAGTAGGTTGAGGATGAGGAAGGCTGCTCTTCATGAAAGGGCAGTCTAAATCTCCACAGTGCTATTTGTTTAACAGCAACTAGTAATGGATGGGTGGGATTACAAGTGTTATAGGAAGTAAGTATTGTGGCTGGTATGTAGCTTTGAGAAAACTTCCACTGATATGATGCTACCAATGTTTCCTTTAATTCATTAAATAAACAGCTATTTGTAGGAGAAACCATACTCACGTAGTTTGACACTTTGAATCCGAACTGGGTTATCTCCACTTACTGTAAGGCCATACCCATTCTGGTCTCTCTGGACAATGACACATCTTTGGATTAAGGCTTCGGATCCTGATCCTGTTGTAAAGATAAAGTTGCAAACAGTGTCATCAACAATCCCATGCATTGGAATTGAATGAAAAGACTGTCATATACATCATCCACCAATCCTCACGGTATATCATGTAAAAATAGTAGCCCTTGAGAAATTTCAACTCTAACCCAACCTAATTTCCACTTTGAAATATGTCGTCAGACATTCTATACATGCCTCAAGATATGAATGTAACACCTTACAAACCAATGGCCACAACCAAGTTGTGGCCAATGAGCCACAACTGGAAAAAAAGGCAATGGTGGTTTCAACTTAGGCCAATTGGTTAGAAACTCCATGGGCTGTAAAACTCTAAAAAATAATTGGGTACAAAGAAATTCTAAAGACAAATCATCTTCATTCTTCCTCTTTGTGAAAACATTTTTCTTCTTTCTTGTACTGCAATGAGTATCCTTACCTTAACCTTTCCAACACCCCCCTCTCCCTTTGTTCTTAAACCTTCCTAACCAGTGGCGTAGCTAGGATTTTTTCCAGGGGGGGCAAAGGTATGAAATTTCCCCAAAACTTTTCCCGGTCAATGTGTATGTATTTCATATAAAATATGCAAACTTACAAGAATAACAACATTACCTTGACATTTTGTAATATTACCTGCATTTTAATCTTAAAGTATAACATAGAGCAATCGGAAATAACAAAGTGTATTATTTTGGTAAACAATATCTGGTTTATTTATATGTAGTAACGCAGTGGCGTACGCAGGATTTCTCTGAAGGGGGGGGGGGCATGCAGTATGGTCTAAGGGGAGGGGTGTCCGGAAATTATTTCACGTTTACAAGTAGCCTACATGCAAAATGGTGCAAGATTTTCGACTTTGACAGGAACAGTGTTAATGGTTGAATTGTGGTGGTTCATGAGGATAAAACTGAAACTTTTGTGTCTTTACATGCACTTTTACGCCATTTATGCTACCTTACGAAGAAAAACTTGTCATTAAATTTGCACACTTTTAGAAGTCCAAATAAAAGAGCATTGATCAGTATTTATGGTTTTTCTTGGTCACAAAATGTTATTTTGTCATAAAGATTATCTAAGCGGAGCGCCACCATTGGTTGGCGCGGAGCGTAGAGAAAATTTGGAAAAATCAGACCCCTTAGATGGCCGGAAATAGCATTTTCCAGGCTAATACGAAGAATCTAGCCAGTCGCTTTCTTCCTCTGTCGTTTGCAATAAAATGCTCACTTCAAAATATGTTCGCAAACTGCAAAGTGATCAGAGAGTTAAGAGCTAATTTCACTCCATATATGTAATTTTGCCCAAAAGACCGAGCGAAGCGCCACCATTGGCTGGCGCGGAGCGTAAAGAAAATTTGGAAAAATCAGACCCTCAGATGGTTAAAATAGCGTATTTATGCTTGTAAAGAGAATCTAAACATGTAGTCTTTTTTATCGATGCCACCAGTGGGAAATAGAGTCTACCTTTTTAAGTAAAAACTGGAATTTGACAGAATTTGCCTTGGTCTATTTGTAGGAATTAAAAAAATTGTCATCACTGAAAGACCTTGCAAGGACAATCCTTCCCCTTTGAAAAATTTTGAAAAATTGGATGTCCTTATAAGCATTCTGGTGCCACATATGATATCTTTTGAAGTAAAATCTGTGTTAATAAAGTTAGACTACGTACTTTTAAGAACAAAGAAAAAATGACATCAGTGAGGGGGGCATGGCCCAATGGTCTCCTCTTCGCACGACACTAAGGAGGCCTAATAGTGGCTCGATCACACAGGATATCCTGTGAGAAAAGCAGTCCGTTATGTGTAGAATAGGTACTCATTGTCCATTTATTGAAACACTCAAAGTGAGCAGAAAGCTATTTTCCCGAACTAGCTTGTAAGTTTCCAAGGATTAGGCTAAGTAACAAAATCTAAGTGTGCCAACGGTTCCCGTTAATTCTAATTTCTAGATTAACTTAAAGTTTATCGTTGGCCATGGATTGTTTCAGCCCGATCCATCGTTATGTACAGAGAGTAAAATCGTACAGCTACTGCTAGCTTGTAGAAGAACATAACAACCTCGGGGGTCTACGGTAGTGACTTGTCAGTTTTCACATCCTTTTACTAATGAATTCCCAAAGTATCACCCGAATAACAGCTTCCTGTGCACTGAAATGCACTGATCATAACCCCCGTGCGTATCATGACAAGCACAAGAGAACATTCAATCTGCTACGCGACGATGGCATTTCAGTGGAACGCGAATTGGGCCGGTTCCTGAGACACTGACGAAATCTGAGTTAATTTGTTGCATGAAAATACGAATTATGTATTTGAAATGTCTCACAATTTCTTATTCTAACAAAAATTCTGAGAAATTTTTGTGAAATTTTTGTAATAATAAGAAGATTCATCAAATTTCCCCAAAAATTTTTCCAGGGGGGGCAACTTGCCCCCCCCCCTGCCCCCCCAGTAGCTACGCCACTGTTCCTAACTTACCCACATCCTAAAAACTGAACCTTAGTGATACCAAGTCTTAAAGCAGCTCATTAAGTTCGTTCATAAAAAATTCAACACATTTTTCCAAAGCTGTTGAATTTTCTTCACATACCAATGACAAATGATCAAACTAAGTCAATACCGATATATCCTACATACTGTACAAATAACTGTTTTGTCAGTGAGTACTTAATGGCTCAATTCGGTTTTCAAAAAATTCATGACCAGACACTTTTTCAAATCCCACACAAAACTGTTGCAAATCAGGACACCACAAAATTCAAAATTTTAACAGTTTTCATAACTATTGGATATGAAACTTACTAATAATGGTAATTATTAGTATTTTCCTGTGGTAGTACTCTTGAAAACTTTCACTAATATTACTATTAACTCAATGAGCCCCTTTAATTTCATGTTTTCCTAGATTTGTATGAATTTGTCCACCCATCATTCAGTAACTGATTACTCCTTTTGATTTATATTTAACACCTCATTGTATGCAAACTTCAAGCAAACCATACTCAGCAATATAGCAGTGACCCAAAGTTTACTCAATCATTATTCATTTATATAAATGCCATTCATACTGCACTCACAACTATACAATTTATTGAGGTTTATATAGCATTACATATTATAGCATGCACACATCACCTTCAAAGGGCCTTTTAACTATCTTTGTACCACCTCACATAATGGCAGTACTAAGGGTGATTCACTTGACCTTTAAATCTTCAGGGTTCAGTAGGGAGACACCTGACCACCACAACCACCAACCATTTATTTAACTTGCTAGCAGACAATTCACTGACAAGTCTATGTGGTTTTGTAATTGAATGATCAAAAGAACAGACTCTATTCACAGAGTAACTAGAGCTGTTGTGTAGGATTAAACACAATGCAGTGAACAGCCTAAAAATACTACACAGCTACAGACTGTAGGAATACTTGAAATAAATGTTCTATTCAATGCCAGTTTAATATGGCAACCTTATGTAATAAAATTGAAAAAAAAAAAAACAAAGGATGGAGCCTGAAGCAAAGTCCTTTGGAATCATTTTCAGTGTGTTCCCACTTGAGAATGACCAGACAATCAGATCCGGTTCAGACCCCGCCCAGGGGATCAATTCCCAAATGTGAACACTCTCATTCCCCGGATCAGATCACGAGAGTTTGATCACCCCTTCAGGGACGATCAGACCACGTGCAGGCGATCAAGAAAACAAGTGGAAGGTCCTTTAAATTATGAAGAAGTGTTAAAAAGTCTTAAACATATGAAGAATAACAAATCGCCAGGACCTGATGGTTTTACTACGGAGTTTTTCAAGTTCTTTTTGGAATGAATTGGGCTGGTTTCTTGTTCGCTCCCTCAATAATGGCTATGATAAGGCTGAGATGTCCATAACACAGAGGCATGGTATTATTTCTTTAATTCCAAAGGGTGATAAACCTAGAAATTTTCTCCGTAACTGGAGACCTATTTCTCTTCTTAATGTTACGTATAAAATAGCGTCCTCGTGCATTGCTAATCGCATTAAAGGCGTACTGTCTAACCTCATTTCATTTGATCAGAATGGCTTTTTAAAAGGAAGCTATATAGGGGTTGCATCAGAACTGTTTATGACATTATGCACAGCCTTCAGGAGGATCAATCCCCTGGAATACTTTTCTCCATTGATTTTGAAAAGGCCTTTGATTCTGTTTCTTTATCTTTTATCCGTAAAGTCCTTGATCTTTTCAATTTTGGCCCTTCAATTTTGCAGTGGTTTGATACTTTTTATAAAAATGCCTCATCATCAGTTTTAGTTAATGGTTTCTTATCTCACAGTTTTTCCTATGAACGTGGGTGTCGACAGGGTGATCCCTTGTCTCCGTATCTTTTCATATTGGCCTCTGAAATCTTAAATGTATTTGTTAAAAATAATAATACTATTCACGGCATAGTTGTTGGAGAACATGAGTACAAGATGACTCAGTATGCTGATGATACCACTTTTTTATTGAAGCAAATGAACGATCTTTTGTCAATTTATATAATCAAATAGAGTACTTTGGAAATTGTACTGGTCTAAGGTTCAATCTAGATAAATGTTTCCTTGTAGGTATTGGTTCCTTATGTGGTAGAACAATTGATTTTTGAACATTTTAAAGGTGATATACATTGGGTGAAAAATGATGATTTTACAGTACTTGGCATCACATTCAATACAGATCTCTCCAGTATGGTCCAAAGAACTATGATAAAGCCATGACTAAATTAAATAATTTGACGACTATTTGGGGAAAAGCAGAAATCTTACTGCTTTGGGAAAAAATTACTGTTTTAAAATCTCTCATTGTCCCACATTTTAATTACTATTTACATGCTCTTCCCTCACCTGCGGATCATTACATTCAAACCATTGTTTCTCGGTTTTTAAATTTATATGGCAAAACAAACCTGATCGTATTAGTAGGCAACAGCTTATTCGCAATTATTCAGATGGGGGCTAAAAATGATCGATATGTCAAAACATATTATTTCCTTGAAAACTTCTGGTATTGCACGTTTGCTAAAAAATGCTGTTAATACTTTTTCACATGATTATCTAAGGAAACACAACATCGACATGGCTAACGTTTTCACAAACGGAGACTATTTCTTTGAGTTAGCACGGCAAAATGTAAATAATCCATTTTGGAGGGATGCATTTAATTGTGCTAAGTACTTCTTTGGTAATCACTGCTACTCTAATCCCGAAAATGACGAAGCTATGATTTTAAGTCAGCCCATTTGGAACAATAGTTTAATTTTGATTGACAACAAGCCTGTATTTTACCATCACTGGGTTCAAGGGGATTGCTTTCATTAATGATTTACTTGACGAAGAAGGAAAGTTCTATACATATGATTATTTCGTCAATACTTTTAATATAAAAACAAACTTTCTTGAATTCTATGGGATTCTTGTAGCAATTAAGAAACAGTGGACACAGTGTTTAAGGAACCTTAGTTATCGATTAAGTAATCCAATGAATAGTTTTATGAATATCATTCTTAAGAGTAATCAATTGTGTTGTACGGCTATTTACGATAAACTATTAAACTCCTCTACTATTTGTAATAAATCCTATACAAAATGGTCCCTTACTCATGATATCTCTAAAGATTCATGGTCAATGTATTGTTCCATTCCTTTCCAATGTTCTAGTGATGTACAAATTAGATGGTTTCAATATAGACTCCTCCATAGAATTATTCCTACTAATAAATATCTTTATCTTATCAATGCTATAGACTCAGATAAATGTTCATTTTGTGGCAATGATGTCGAAACAATTGATCATCTTTTTGTAACTGCCATTATACTTCAGCCCTTTGGAATTACATGCAAAAATATCCTTGTAAACGCTGGAATTAACGTTGAATTAAGAAAATAAAACAGTAGCATTATTTGGGGGGTGATTTCTCACGTGCTCTCAATCTAGTGATAATTTTAATAAAATATTATGTATTCCGCTGTAAGCAAATGAAAACACTCCCATCTTCTATCGGGCTATTGCATTACTTAAGAAATTATTTCATGCTCTACTCATACATATTAAAGAAAGACTTGAAGGTGGGTATCTGGGAACGTTATTGGTTGCCCTGGTTTAATTTACTAGATTTGGATTTGTAGGTATTGTTGAAGCGTTACAAAGATATCTTCTTTGATATGTTACTTATTTTTACAAACGATTGTTGACAATGTTGAAAATCTACTTTATCACCTGCATTCTATTGTGATGTTAATTTATGTGATTGGAAAATATTGTAATATGTGACAAATGAGGAAAATAAAAATTTAAAAAAAAAAAAAAAAAAAAAAAAAAAGAAAACAAGTGGGAACAAAAACGCGGGATCTAGGTGACCCGAGATCAATGACGTACTTCCTCACCGAAGCTCCTCACGCCACACAAACTTGTGTAAACAAACCTGACCTGCAGACATAATTTCAATGAAACAACTTCCTGTTACTTGAACCGGAGGAGGGGATCAGATCTCGCGCAGGCGATCAAATGGGAACACTCATGTGGTTGGTCACAAAATTTTCCAGTTGATTGTGCTTGGGGCAATCAGCATAGGGGGATCAAGTGGGAACAGGGCCTATACTTAGCAAGATGACTTCTCAATTTCCACCTGTGAAGTTTTTAAGGGGTCATGTCCCAGTAATAATTAAGTTGCATAATTTTAAAGGAAGCTGTACCCAAGGTAACCAAACAAAATGTATACTTGGAAATATTAGGAGTACTTCATGCAGACAACCATAGGAAAATTTCAAATCTAGTTTTGGTAGCGGATGATCATCTGGTGGATTCTTGAATGATTTAGGCCTAAATGAACCACAAGGCTTGGTCTCAAGTTACCCTCAACACTCAGTGTTACCCTGTGTTAACAGGCTGTGTTTAAAATTTTAAGGCAAAATCGCAGGTTAACCTTGTGTTTTCCAGTCTATGTTCTCACGTACCTCGAGTTTTATTTAGTTGGTTGGATAGGGTTACCATAGAAACACGGTCAAATATTTCTAGTACTAATTACTGTAAAATGTTAGAAAATACGTGTCATCAGTGCAATAAACGCCTGTGACCTTGCCTGCTTGAAACAAACATGGTGTTTAAAGTTGCAGGACCCTGAGAAATTATGCCAAATGTAAGCATTGTTATGTGGTAGTGACCCTTTAACACTCTCATGAAGCTATCTATATCAGCTCAATGATCCTAAGGTAAATCGGAACTGTTTGAGGTGAAAGGATTAGGCCTTTATACTCTTCCTTAATCCAATACTATAATACTCCTAAAAAACTTCTCCACAAAGACAAAGATGCGGAACCAGCAGCCCTTGAACTTTGAGGCATGCAAGTGAGATTGCTCCCCAATTTCTGCCTAAAATCACTGTGAGGAGTGTCATTTTTTGTATGCCTCAAGATCAAGAATATGAACAACTACGTCGGTAAATGGAGCAAAGTTTGGTAACATAGTACACTGTCCTACCACATCCTACAATTCCCAGACAAGTGTGATTTTTAGCCCAACTGGAAAGTCTAAAAATTAAACCTTTCTTTAGGGTCCCTTTTACACTTTCCACTCTCACTAAAATAAGTAAAGTGGGAATTTTCACAAATTTTAAAAAACCTGCAAAATTCGAATCATAAAATTGTAATTTGCCTATGTTTGGCAGGTTCTTTTGATCCTGTTCTCAAATAGAGGGGCTCACCCAGTCAATATCTTAAACTAATGTGATACACTGAAAGGAAACCACTGCATGATAATACTTTTAATTAGCCACACTTAGTCATGTATAACTTCCTATAATAGTGCCTGTAAACATCTCAAATGGTGGCAAGTTAAGGCTTAAAGTATATTGTGGAAGATCATGAAGCTTGTTCAAGCTTTGATGGACCACACTTTCTTAGTTGTTTGGCTGTTCCTACATGCCCTCTAGTGTCATTTACGTAGTGTTGACTTTTTGACTTTTTTTGTCCTCATTCCCGGCCCCTTTACCCTTGGTGCCCTGACAAATTTAATATGCCACCCAAATGTCATTTGACCTTCAGCTCTCAACTTTCCCCTGTAATATAGGGCTGTGGATAACAACATATAAAAAACACATTAGAGTGGCCTATGCCTAATTGTACAGCCCAATGAGCCCATTACGTGTAGCATTTATTAAACTTACATTCCCACTGCTTATACTGAGTAGTAATACTGAATAGTCATTTGCCAATTGTTTAAGAAATGAATTAACGAAGCTGTGATTTTCTTTTTTTTTTCTACATTACTGGTACAGATCCATCAGTCTAATTGCAAGTTAACTTTTCTGTATGAATATTTTGTGTGGGAATTTGCTGGTGTACTTCTTGCCCAGTGGGCATAGATATTGAACAACACATACTTGCCCACGTACATACGTGCTCCTGACTGTCAGGTGAGGAATTTATCAAATCCTGGAATATTCATCTTCAGTTGTAGCAAACACCCAAATCTATTAACTTTGCCCATTACTTTTTTGATTTACTTCTCCATACTTCATAACAGTGACCCAACAAACACTCTAGGTTTCTCTACAAATACTCAAAGGAGAACATCCCACAATATTAACAATAAATTGTACAGTCCTGATTGATCTACTCATTTTACTGTACAATATATACTGATGGGGTCAGTGCTTACACCATCTTCCAATAAAATATTTCCTTTTTGCTCACCAACAAAGATAAAAGAGGCTAACTATACTGTTGACAATATAATGGTAGAGATTTAAAAGATTAGCAGCGTAAACAAAACCTCTCTTGATGACGCCTATTCCAATTGGTCAAACAAGTTACTGTATTGAGGAGGCTCTCCCTCACCACGTTATGAAAACATCTATTTCATTACGAAATTGACTGCATCTGTTTGAACTACCTCTACAACTGTTATGAGCAAGTCGTTATAAGTCAAATGTTAAGAACGGATATACACTGAAGGCAAAGCAGAAAAGGACTACCAAGTTAAAAAGGCCATTTTAACTGCATCACAGTCAATATCAGCAGTATAAAAAGGGAATCAGACTAGTATTATTTCTAGAAGTTTAGAAATTGGTCTGATCCCTTTGTTTCAGAAACAGTCACGATTAAAGGCATATTTTCATCATCCCAAACAGTTCCAATTCTCCCAACCTACTTACTTCTAGCCCCTCCCACATTTATCTGAAACTCATCTTTATCCAGACACAATCCTAGTTTATTGCTTCATGGCTGGTCCCAGTGGCCATACAAACTGTCCATAATGTGTAATCAAGACACTCTCAGTGCCCATACTGTATAATTTAGCTATGATGCATTGTTTGAATGTGATGCCAATCAAAGAGATGTACCAATTGAGAGTTTTGATATACGTATACTGAAACTGTAGTTTGGGGCGATGAATGACTGCCTTTAAATATTCCAGGGTTTAGCGAAAGCAAACCGAAAATTCATCACAATTTACAACTGGTATGGATGCTCCATAGAAACCACACTTGGCCTTTGCTTCATCTTTTATGCAGAAAACCCAAATTACTTGAGCCAAATACAGTATAGATATTTTGGAACCAAGCTTTCTTTTACGAGATGGCCATGTCTGCTGCAGTATTAGTTAGAACCATCCCTCCCTTTCTCTTTGTTAAAATAGTAAGAGCCTCTATAATTTAAACAGATATATCTTGTAGGTTTTTTAGGTATTAAGACATTGCTAGGGAATCTTATAAATACGAGGCAAGGAGGAGCAAAAGAGATCTCAAATTTTCTTGAGGTTTTTTTTTTTTTTCATTCTTGTATGGAGTGACTCAGGTGAGTTCTAACAACACACCAACAAGATCAAGTTACCTAGTGTCAGTGAACTCCATAAAAAGTTCAAAGTTCAGGTATAGTTCAAGTGGAAGTTTGGTTTTTCTTTAGTCTCATCTTACAACAGGCGGGAAATACCCTGGGCATATTCTACAACCCCCAGCCCACAGAGGCAATTCTTGTATGGAATGGGTTATTTCCACAGTAAATGAGACAGTCCATTTGTGAATCAGGTGATGTAAGCAGTGGCCAAGTAGATCCTTATTTCTCCCTATCCCCTTTGAAATTATACACTTGGCAACTCTGGACGAAGGAAACTTACCGTAATTGGTTACATCTGCCACAGAAGACTCCATTGAGGGAGATGGCTATGTCTGGTCTTCATCAAAGCTTCTCTCCTGTTTCTTCATTCAATGTCTAAAATATCTGTCAATGAATACAAACAAAACAACCTGTTAAAACTACTGGCCTTTACAATAGAGGTCTAAATAATTAAAAAACGATAAGGGTCATAAAGTCAGACATTATACATTTATAGTTTTAGTATAAATTGGATTTACCCATCTAATGCAAGTCAGCCGTGGTTTCTTCATGCGATATAAATGAAACATATATGCCAATGCCAAGTACTATTGAAGACATCTACAATGACAAGCGTATATATCTACTCCACTATTGCAATCTTCCTCTTTCAGCAGTCCAAACAGTTCGAGCCTTCTCTACAAATTTAAAAGGCCTGTTTTCCTAATATTCTTACTTTAGCCCCTCCCACAATGGTCCATAAAATTCGTTCTCATTGAGACGCACTCTCACTTTATTTCTTGGGAGTGAGTATACAAAACCCCAATGTGTAATCAAAACACTTGCAGTACAGTGTATGCTGTGTAGTATGAGCTTTGGTACTCTGCATTTTTTTTAAGCTTGCTGTCAATCAAAGAGATGTGCCAATTGAGAATTTCTGTGGACAACTACAAAAATTGTTGTTTGGGGTGAGAGGAGTAGCCCTAAAATTTTCTCAGTCTGGCTACTGTAATGTGTGAAGTAACAAAACACCACTGAGGAAGCTGCAGCCTACAGAGAATAATTTATCTGGTATCACATCGCAAAATGTGATGGAAAGTTACAGATTTGTGACACAAATAAAAATATGTGTAGCAAAATTTGCGATACAATTTCCGAGCAAAAGCTCCGGTACATGGTGAATGGAAATAACAACTGGAATACTGCACGAAGGCCTACAACTGTTCAATATATAATTTGTACACGCACACTTGTCAAGCAACGAAACACTGCAAAAAAGCAGCAAGATTAAAGAACCCAGACACTTGAGTGTGTTCAAAACAGCAAGGTAATTCACACAACTTTTACGTGCACCTATTGGCCGCTAGTTACATTGTCGATGGTGCGACTTTAACGTATGCAGCTGTGTATGAAGTATGAGGCTGCAGTGTATAGTGTTGACATCATGCCTTAATTCTTTTCTACCATCCTGACACTTTTGAGGGCAGGCTTCATTTTAACAGCATTCAAACTAAGCATGTACCCACCAGACAGACCGTTTACCTGTTTTACCACCATCACTATTTTCTACAAATCTGAAGCCAAAACACAAAGGAAAGTCCAGGCACTGAATTTTAGATTTCCCAGGTGTGCTACAAATTACTTTCCTTAGAAAGTTAAAGAGTGTGGTAGGTGTGCTGTGTTTTTAAACCTAAACAGATTTATATGAGTTCCAAATCTTCATCTAGATATGTAAAAAATCACACTTCTCACAGTGAATTGAGGTGAGGGTAGGGGATGGCACTCACAAGCCTCAAATTCATATTCAGGGCATAAAAGGCATTCTTTTGTTCTATAAGAGGGTATTGATATTTAATTTGAGAGCCCTCTAAGGAAAGGTATGTCCCCTTCAGCATGATGAGGAATTAACAAAGGATAACAACTCAGCGCATGATTACATGTTTAAAGTTCCTTCCTACTGTGCATGAGCCCTGTGTTTAGATGCGAAACACCATGAAAAGCATGAATTAACAAATTTATTGGACGGTAACATGTGACATCTGCGCACAGTGTAAAGGTACGAAAGTTCTCAATGGAAATGTATTCAACCTTCAGTTGTATCAAGTCTGGTTATATTGTAATGTAAACTGTGCAAGTCTTCATATACTGTACAAGGTTGACTACAACTCTATCAATTCTCTGGGGCACATAGAACAGCAAGGTACTCTCCCAAAACCTGATATGGCAATAGACAGTTATGAACCAAACTTAAAGTCAGTGTAAAGGGGGAGGGAGAAAGGAAAAATTATCATTTTCCCCTGCTTTCAGAAGAAGGGGGTAAGAACATCCACCCATTTTTACTGTATGTAAATGAAAAAAAAACAGCATCTCACTTGAGAAGAGGACACCTTTGAAGCAATTGTTTGAAAACTTCCAACTTTACACAAATAAATATCCTTGAAGCTAGCACCCCCTCCCTCCTAAATCCACCCAGTAACTTTGGCCAAAGGGAACATCAATTTGAACTTGGGGTTTTGCAGTAACAATTACCTCTCCCCTTTGAGTTTCCGAAAGAGCAAGTACAAGAAACATATTGAAACAACAATTCTTATGCAGATTGCAGAGTGCATGTACAGTATATCTTGCAAACAGATGCAACAAACACTTAACATGCAATAAGCTACCTTTCAGTTCCATTTTACCTTGACCTTGATTTTCAAATTTGACATATTTCTGATTTTTTTTTTCATTTCAAAATGGTAAAACAGCAGCAGATTAAGTGTTGTGCAAAATATAATGCACACACAGCACACAAAAAGACCTATGCTCTGGCAGAATCTTCATTTGAATATCTATATTTATACAGTACAAAGCTTTTGAAATTAAAGAACATCCCTTTGAATAAGAGGCTTACAGAATCTACAGATAATGTACAGGCTGGTAGGGTACTGATATTTTAAAATTCCCCTCTGCATATTCAAAACTTTTGACAATTCAGCTCCAGTTTTCCCCCGGGATCAACTTCATAAGTATCAGCCATACAGATCACTGTGTTCTCAATACAAATGTCTCCTTAATGTGCCCAAAGTTAGATCACCCACTTTTTAGAATAGGTGGTTTGATAAATGTGCTGCAAAAACTTAAGAACAAGCTGCCCATGGGAGCAATCAGCATGCCAGCACACTGCATGAGTAAAAGAAACTTTCAAAAACTTTCAAGCTGCTTTTTGTTAATTTTTGTTTAATTCTGTAAACCTTTCTTGCTTTTTGTTCGAACCACGGACCTTGTTCCTGTTTTTCCTGTATTTAAGTTTGCCTATCTGTTTCATTTTATCCTATCTTAATGCTTTTTTTTTCCCTTTCATCTCTCTCTCTCCATTTTCTGTTGATTTTATGGTTTGCTTCATTGGTATTCTTAGCGTTAGGATGTTTTTAGTAGTTTGTTAGGTTTTATTTTTGTGTTCTGATCTTTTTTGTTATATACAGTTTGCAGTTTTGTTTTCTTACTTTTGTACAGCGCATTAGTGATTTCAATCTTTTAATTGGATGAGGCATTTTTAAGTTTCATCTATTATTATTATTATTACTACTGCAAAACAGACAGTTCTCCTACTCTTCCCTCCCCCCTCACAAACAAAAATCACAAATAGGAAAAGGTAAAAACAAAATAGCATGTCATAATTTGTTTCATAAGTAGATGTATGTTTTTCACAACTCCTTGGTTGTGAATACAGGATGATATGGGTACCTCCCCCTGATGCACCCCTACCACTGCAGAATCTGAAAAAAATTGTCTTGTAATGGAACCAAAAAAGTGATGCTAAATGTTGCATGAGATTCCATCTCAAGATACTCAGATATTCAAAATTTCTCTCAGAGAAGCCCAGGAACCTCCAGCAATCAGGTCTTCCAGTTGGCCCTCCTCTCCCACCTACAGTATGTAAGTCAATAAAGCACAACCATTTAAGCAATGTGAAACTGAGCAAGACTTATTACTGCACTGATCATACTTAAAATTTGCATCATACAGTATCTTCACTTTAAATGAACCGAGCTAATGCTGATCTAAAATATCTATATAATTAATATTTAATAACAATCTCCCTTTTTCATCTTGGAAATGTTCCTCCAAATCTCTCCAATATATTTGCTCTGTGTCCCATCTGTCTGCTTTTCTGTAATCGACACTAGTCTATGTATGCCCTTCCGGCAAAGAGCTAAGTCAATTAATAAACGAAGATGCGTTGAAAACACCAGTTCATTTGTTATATTAAATCCATACAGAGTTTAACGACTTCCGCAGATGACTCCACAGAGCTAGATTGATATCACTGAGAGATGCAATGTCAAGATTATCTCACAACCTCAGGATAAGAAGAAACTGAAAAAAAAAAATCTGATCAGAATCTTCTTGTCAGAGAGAGCAATAAACTGTGTTGGCATTTTATGAGACAAACATAATGAAAGCGTATAATACTGACGCTAAACAGTACAGTTATGTTTTTTTAATAGTGCATAATTATTGTTTGATTGTATCAATCCCGATGTGTCGACTAACTAATTTGCCAAACTTAATCATGAGAGCATCATAGATATTGGTTAAGGTCAAAACAGGAAGGGATGACCCTATAGGAACAAAATCCTACAGAAAACAAATTGTTTTACAAGTGGCGGCAGAATGGGGGGTTAAATTAGGCATGTTCAGCTCTCCCAGGTTTTGCAAATTGCGGTTTCAAGAAGTGGCAACCATGGAAAGAATAATAAAGTGAGCGCACGATAAGTATAATTGCAAACATGAGATCCTTCTTTTGAGGCTGGGTAGTGGGTACATTAAAACATTTTGGAAGCAATCCAAGATGAACATTTTTTTCTTCCCTGTACTATAAATTGATACATATCATGACACTGACTCCTCAGACAACTTGATAATTTACATTACCACAATGAGGCAAAAGTGAAGAAGGAAGTAGGAAGGGTATCGAGCACCCTCTATTGGCAGGGGTTACCAGCGCGCTATTCATTTTTTGTCAAGTGGTTGTGGACAATAATGACATGATGTAGCCAGAAGCAAAATAGAATCTGGTGATCCTAACCTGCATGTGCACTTGTTTTCATTTTAGAAGTTATGCAAATGTGCTAACTAGTGCAACATTCAACATTTTTTCTACTGTAGGCCTATAGCTATATATGTAAATTTCCATGTGAAATTGTATCATGTACAGTAGCACAAATACTACAGTCCTCTCCTTAAATCTCCATTGTACAGTAGGAATATGTAAATGGACAATAATCACTAATCTAATTTGACCAAAATTAAGTTAAATCCCCAAGTCCCTGCTGGGATATGTTCAAATCTTCTTATGCAAAGGTTGCAAATCCCACAAGGTATCACTTCACACATTATGCTGATCACAGATTTTCAGAAGCATTATGGAGATTCTTGTCGTTTTTTCTTTTTTATTCTTCGTAGTTTTAAATCCTTCATTGAACACTTGACTGGGTGCATACTGTTACTGCAGTAACCATGAATGCATACACTGAACATGTGCAGTGAGACATCATATTACCAAGATACATAAACTGGTTCACTGTACCATGCATGCAAGCTGCTCAAGTTCAAATAAATTCTATAGAAGGATATTCCCAGGCAAAATTGCCATCAGATAATGAAAGGACAAAACGAAAGAGGAAAGCAAGATATGTGCTATTTATACAGTTTACACTTCAGGCAGAGCAGCTTTGCAAAGTTTAAAGTCTAACCTCTTCTGCGTACACAGTTTTTTCTATACCCTTACACAACAGAGCCATAAAACTCCATCTAACTACACAACAGAGCCATACAGTGTTCAGTAATAGCTGTCAAAGTGTTCAGTGCAAGCACTACAGGTCACCATGGGCCATATTATAAAATCCAATATTGATTCTATTTTACCATTCATTGCAAGGAGTATGCCTAAGAGTTGGTATCATGTTACACCTAACAACTGGTAGATCAGGGTCCCCAAGTTGACAGCTCTGTTTATATTACGAAGCATGACATCAGTTCAACCTACACAGAATGTTGTCACTGTTTGGCTCAAATGCTCCCATAGTTGTTGTAATACTACAGTATTACAGAACATCAATGCCATAGAGACAGGGAAAATATTATACCATATTCCACTTCATGAAATCACACATGGAACAATTGAGTGGGTTGATAGTAGTACATTACACCTGAGCTCTTACAGGTAGTAGAACAAACAGTACATTAACTCCGACTACCTTGGCAACAGACTGTATTGACAAGAAAGGTACTTTGTCAACAAAAATAACAGGACAGAAACCAGCAATCATTTCATTTGATGGGGTCCATGCAGCCTCATAACGTGACAGGGTTGGGCATAGCACAGACGAAACTTAAGTTGTATTTGATACAAGTAGATGTATGCAGCAGGCAGCTCTAGGGGGTTAGGTACAGTATCCTGAGTGATGGTTCAGAATACCAAAATAAATGAAAAAATAAAAATACACAAAAACAATAACACTATACATAACACTATACAGTGCATTGTGAATACAAGTACCAAATGGTAGGAACATGTATAATAACATACAGGACAAGATCAATTTCCCTATTACAACAGTTCACAACAACACTTGAATGTATCAAACTGTGCTACACAGGGTTAGCTTTGAAAGTCCTACTATTCATGAAACATACCATAGAGTATGTACCATACCTCTGGCATAGCACTCACGGGTAGGCACGCCCTCCAGGGTAGAGTACACTACTTCAACTTCCACGTGGTATTAGGAATACAAAGTTTGATTAAATACACCTCATTTTGTGCCCTACCAAATTTTGTGCACCATTGCAAATTCTTCTGCTTTATTGTACATAGCAAAGCGCTACTCTGGGTTGCAGTCCCACAATCTACCACACATCAAACATACTGTTCTGGTCAACAATGAAGTCAAACCATGCCGGTACCTTTTTCTCCCTTCCCAAATTGGTTGCATTAGCCTTCGCTGTTTCTGCTGTAGATTATTCTTGAACTATGATCAATAATCATTTTTTCTCCATCAATCTTTGCTGTTGAACCAGATTAAAGGGGCTCATTGAGTTGATATTGATAACTTAATGAGAGTGATAAATGCTTGTAGATTGCATAATGAGTCAGGTTTCATTTAGAATAGTTATGGGAAAAGCTAAAATTTTGGAATTTTTTAATGTCCTGACTTGTAACAGTTTTGTGCACAATTTGAGAAAGTGTCTGGTCACAAATTTTTGAAAACCAAATTGAACTGTTAAGTTCTCACACATAATAAAGTTATTTTTTTGTAGGATATGGGGATTTTCTAAGATTGACCATTTGTCATTGGTATGTAAAGAAAACTTAAGGTTTTGGAAAAATTTGTGGAATTTCATGAACCAACTCGATGAGCTGCTTTAAACAGATGATCACAAGTTGAGGTTTATAAAACCCTGTCTAATCCCACCGCAGTTACTCCTTTCCACCCCAACCACCCTTGCTTTCACACAAAAAAAAATATCACTCTAACTTAACAGACCATGTGTAGTAAATGTGTCTCCTTCATTTACAGAGATTAACCTTAAGCTTTCATTCTAAAATTTCACTCAAAATTCATTTACCATGGAATTATCATTAGCCAGCAGCATATTCCTAGATATCAGCTGGCCTCACCGATTGATTTCAGCATGTCCAGAGTAAACACGAAAGGCGACAAACCGTGTAGAGGTTGTGCCTTCAGAAAGGTAATGCACACTCTCACACACTGCCATATGCATGAGTTATAGGCAGAGGAGGAATTTATGGAGACTTTCAATTAATTACCATACAGTGGCAAGAAATGACCACAAACCAACAGAGAAGTTGTGCTATTTTTTCAACACTCATAAATGAAAAATATCTGAAACACACCTATAAACACCTTTGAGGAACTTTTTCAAGTCTGAACTGAGTCAAGTTTAATTTTAGCTTTTAAGTTAGCCACTTGGCTGAGGCAGGATAATACCCCTCTTTGCTTCATAGTTGTTCCCCTGACCCCTGGCCTAAAATCACCACTCCTTGGAAATTTTCAGCACTCTCAAATATACTGTATCACAAAAGAGGTATTTTGGAATTATTTTGCATTTTGAAATAAAGCATTTTCACACAGTCATATTTTTATATCCAATCAGAAGTTGGATAAAAGCCCATTCTCTGCCCTTTTCAGTTGCACACTGTGCCTCAGTTGATGTCAACCTGTAAGGGTCAGCATGCACCTTTGCCACTTAAAGTGTCAACCTGCAAGTGTCATAAAATACTCACTTGTGCTTTTGGTAAACTCAGAGATTTTTTTGTAGTATGACATCATCTAAGACATCAATGTGGTGGCCCCTCACAGAGTCATTTCTGGGTCACAGGTAAATGACTCCAAACATCCTGGAGTCACCCCAACCAAGCTGCTACAATAGTCCAGTTCCCACACAACGTTCTCCCATACCACACATGAAAGTAATGTTTCCTATGCTTCCTTGAAAAATAGGGGAGGGGGGGAGGAAGGAAGATTTGAGAGAAGTAGCAGAACCAAGACTTTTGAGCAGTGGGAACTAGGTGGTCCCAGGCCTTTTCCAGGGGCATACATTTTGCATTTTCTCCCTCTTTATTGGACCAACATAAACTCTAAAACTGTGTCCCCTCCCTAAAGTGCAGAAGTGGTCAGGAGATACACCACAACAGTCAAAATGAAGGCAGTTGTATGGAGAACATAATTTAGGCCAAGGTGTTTTAGAGATTTTCTTAATATTAATGAAATTTAACTAAATCAAGGACAAAAATTATGACACAATGGCTATCAATCTTGAATACAGGATCTCATAGCTGAACGTTACAATTACAGTCAGATGGTCCAAACAGTGCAGTACATCTTTTACTATTGTACAGTACAGTAGATGCTAAACAGCAATAAAGTCACACTGTTGCAACACACTCTTACATTGATAAATTAAATATTACGCACAATGATCCCAATAATTCAAGACTTCCCACAAACAGGCCGTCATGTTAGTTTTTGTACAACTGATGCTGACAGCTTTCCCAGGCAATATCTCAATGTCAGCACAATATTTGGCAAGTTGGGTTCAAATTAAACATTACTATGCATACAAGCAATGGCTTAATTCTGTGATATTTCCCACAGCAGTAGTAAAATTTCAACCTCCCCAGTTGTGAAAAATACTAAGATGTGCAGTATATCACAATTGTATTAATTGTTAGTGTACTGTACCACGGACAGTTGTAAATGAAGCACAGAGGAGAACTGTGTAATCTACTCTGTATCTGTCAGTACAACTTTGTTATTACGGTATCTGACAACATGCTCTATTCTTTTACACTGCAAACGGCAACGGCAACTGAAAGCAGTTGCTATACATCCACACATATGCTCTACAGTACTAAAACCAATATGCAGCTGCCTAAAGGGCGATCTTAAGCGGTCACCACAAACTTATTATGAAGCAACACATAAATCTCACAATTTTCTTCTATTTCTTTCTAATGTGTTTCTTTCTTGATAATTAAGGCCCAATTTTCTCATCCCAAACAGTACCAATTCTCCTCACCTTCTTAATTAAGCCCCTCCCACAATTGTCTGAAATTCACCCTCCTCCAGACACAATCTCATTTTATTGCTCCAGGGTGAATATAGAAAGCTCAATGTGTATAATCAAAACATTATCAGAACAGTTCATCCTGTGTAATATAAGTTTTGGTACTCTGCATTGTTTGAATTAGCAGTCAATTCCAAAAGCTGAGCCAATTGAGAGTTTCTGTTACCCTATACTAGGAGTGTAGTTTGGGATGAGAGGATTGTGCCTTTGAAAATATTGTATAGTTAAGCCAAGCAGTTACTCCAAGTAAATTTCACATTTGGGGAGAAAAAACCAATGAATTAGCCTCCTACATTTCATAATTTAGCAAGGGAAAATAATTACTGTCATATGACTCTGAACAGCCATTCATGAAACAGGGCAGTCTTCAAATTCAAGTTGGGGAAACTGAATTTCCTCTTAAAATACATAACTTCCAAAAGTTCATTTTAAAACTCCAATACAAAAAACATTCAAACAGCTTTGCAAACTAGTCTTGCCTGTACTTGTACTTGTGAGAATAGATTTGTACTCTGGATCCCCCAATTCACTGCTTAACTTCCATGTGCAATATGTTAAATCCTCAAATAAAATGAAAGATACCAAGAAGAGACAAAATGAGAAATTAGTCAGAATTGGCTGAGCTGTTCTGGCCTTTAAAACCAGAGACCTGTTTGTACTCCTGCAAATGTACTCCCACTTCCTATCTGTAATAAAAGTGAGGTAGGGTACTCAGTATCTCCGTAAACACTGCTTATTAACATATGAAGTCCTTCAATGTTCACCGGATGCTTTTTAAGCTGGAGACCGGTACCTGGGGGCCGTTCCACAAAGAGTTACGCACGATCTTAAGTACGATTTACTGTTGGCTTATGTATGGTGAATCAAACTTAAGACTGTGCGTAACTCTTTGTGGAACGGCCCCCAGGTACCTAAAATTATGTATACTACATACAGGTTAATTGGTAGTGTTAATATTGAATTTCACATCATAAAGTGCTTTCACTTTGACTGTATGTTCAATGTTTAGACCCTACGACTGAAAAATTAAACGTGAAAACACATTAAGTCCAAAATGAGAAGGCAGGATGCTGTCAAACATTTTGCAGTACAGTAATATAGTATGACAAATTTCAAACATGGGGCAGTGCCTTCTATCTAAGCAAGCAATAGAATAAAAAATTTGGTAAAATAAAACTGCAAAAATCAAATTGAGAAATATATGTAGAGTGGTATACTTTCAGTCCATTTGCAAGAAGACAAGTTCAACTGAACAAAGAGCCACTGTAAATGACCTTAAATGAGCTGGTCACAAACATGTTGGAAAATAGTTTTCAAATTTACAGGTAAAAAATTGCAATTGGGAGTGGAAAGAACATTATCCAAACATGCATAGTGTGATGTGTTTGTATTGATGTAAAAAACTTTATTTGGATGCATTTGTTAAAGTGAGTAGCTAGCAAGTAATATAAAATTTAGACATAGCAAGGGGGTAGGGTAAGTATACATCAGCGATGTGAATTATTCACTGCGATTTCAAAAGCTGGTGCTCAACTTTTCAATCCAGTGGGAAACTTTCAACCAAGACGACAAGAAGCCAAGTTAAATTCAAACCACGAGATGAGAGGGAACAGGACAAAAAAAAAACTCTATTACTTCAAATGGATTTTAGGATTTCTGCCTCTCTTCCCCCTCCCACTCCCTAAAGGGGTTCCCAATGATCCCTGGAGTTTTCTTTAACTCTTCTCTGTACCTTTTTTGAATGGCTACAGGTCTAGCAGAGTAAATCCAACTTGTAATTTAAAAGAATGCAGATCTACAGGTTTTTAAAGTGAACTTTGAAAGTGGTAATCTTATTGTATTTCAACAAATTTAAAGAAAGGTTTTGAAGTGGTTCTACAAAGCATGCTTATTATCAGTTAGTTAGATGAGAGTTAACAACACACCAACAGGAAAGTGTTACACAGTGTCAGTCAACTTGATGAAAAGTTGACAGTTTAAATTTATTTTGCAGTATGGTCAAGTTCAAATCTGGTTTCCCATTAGTCCCCTTTTACTACAGGCGGGAAATACCAAAGGCATATTCTACAACCCATTTTAGGACTATTACGGTTGAAGAATACTGTACATGAGATATGCTTGACATCTAGCTTCCAGATAATGTTAAGCCACTTGCAGTTGGATTAGTTAGATGGGATTTACCAACATCCCAATACGAATGTATTATATTGTCAACCTAAAAAGAAATGGAGAAAAGTTGGGGTAATGCACATTACAGAAGTGAGTACAATATGGGGCCAATTTTCATTAAAATTTCTAGGCAAAAGCTGGTGGGAGTCATGTCAAAAATTTCTATAAAGTCTACTTTCCCCGAGAAATCCCAGAATAAGGGAGTCCCTTAAAAAAATTTTAGGTCAGACATGGAGTAGTATTTTTGGAAAATATGGGAGTATTCATGACAGTCAAAGAGAATGTTACTGACAGTGACATCACAGTCACAGGGTATACAACTGATATGGTCTTTCAACCCCATGAAGTTGGTAGGCGTGAGGAAGGTAAGTGTGACCAATGCATGCCCTAGTCAGGATTAAATCATCCCTCTGTTTACTTGGGACTCCATTTTCCCGGAGTTCCGACAGTTGGTTTAACTCACTGCAATTTACAAAGCCAATTGCAAGAATTTATTGCATTTATGTGCCAAAGATATGTCATACTTAGCCTTGTATTGCGCATTGCAGTTGGTATTTATCACCCCCAACAGACTCACCCCATTTGTACAGTAGGGACAAATTTCTAAACATCTGTGCATTATTCCAAACCATGGACAGGGTGGAAAAAGTATAACACTATAACTTTAAAGTATGGATTTCCTTGTGATTTTCACTCAAATAGACTATTGGCTACACCTCATTTAAAGTACTTGATTGCTCCTGAAATTGTTTTAAAAATAATAGCTGATCAATAAATGAAAACTTCAATTATCACTTACAATCCATAGTTGATCAATTATTAATGAATTAATTAGTCTGTACATCTGTTAAATGTTTTGATTTCATTTGCAAATTTTCCCAGGAATCTACAGGGTATGAACCTCATAAAACTTGACACCATAATATTCTTTCACAAATGCATACCAATGTGGATGCCAAACACATTTTTCACAACAGAGTAACTTCAAATACAGTATATCAATCCTTTACACTAAGATTTGCTTTTCATCCGTGCACAGTAAATGATTCGCAATAGATTCTCCTAAGTGACATTTTGATTTAAGTGACAACTTGGATACAGGTGCCCTTCAAATTTTTTTCTTAAATTAACACACTAACAAAAAATACTTTATTTTAACAGGCTTCAAACAGAGTCCCAAGTCATTATGAAACCATGGCAACAAGCTAAATACATTTGTTGACAAAATTCAGTGAGCAGTCTTATTCAAGTGTACCGCTCCTAACTATGTGAACAACACAGAACAGTGTGAATTTCCTTTGAATTAACTTTAAAAAAAAAAACACTGCATGTAATTGAGTGAGAATTTAAAGTCCAGTCTGCCAGTAAAAGATCAGCTATAGCAGATCAGCTATAGCCTAACTGTCAAGTCATTTAAGGCTTCAAGGTTAGAGTTAAAATGTCATAATTACATTCTGATATGTTATAAGGGAACTCAACCCAAGCATTTTGGTGAAATTTGCATTGAAATCTAATGAGTGGTTCTCAAGATATGGGCAGTAAAGTTCGCACATTTTCAACAAAATGTGAACTTGAAGCAAGAACATATGACATCATATCCTCACATTAATGGACAGTCTTTTGTTTTTCTTTAAACTTTACATCCTACTCTCTCCTCAACATTCCCCTGTTAATAAAGTGCATTTGCCTAAGTGGCATAAGAACTTTTCAAACTTTGCAATCCCCATAGGGAGGTCCAATTCTTATTAACATCAAGGTCAACACAACAGTCTGAAAAAACAAAGGAAAACAAAGCATTCATTGTCAATGTGAGGAATTGATATTATCTCTGCTGCCCTACAGTAAATCCCACCTTGGAACACAAATCTATCAACTTTTTTTGGTGATATATCCAAAAATAAATGTCTGATTTAAATGGAAACTCCACCACACTGGGTTGATTAGTTCTTCTTTCACATGTGAAAATTGATATTTTTGGCCCACACTTCCCCTTTAAAATGGAACAATTGCATGGGTCTGGGAAGCTTTTTGCTGGAAATGTTTGGTGTGTGGAAAGATCATTGGGCAATAAGAGGGAAATTTAACTGGTTATAACATACAATGAAAAAATTAGGGAAATTTTTATTTGCTTCCCAGGTAAAATGGCTTTCCAGCCAAACCCACTCTCGGTACTTAAAAAAAAAAAAAAAAAAAAAAGGGCAGACACAAAACAAGTCTGCTGTTAGGCCATCGTAATTTAAAGGCCCAAAAGTTACTACAGAACACCCTCTAAAAGGCAATTCCCAGAGACAAAATCAACAAAAACAGGACTTTTGATTTAAAAAAAAAAAAAAAAACAGAAAAGGAATCGGATGCAACATGTCCACATCACCCTTGAGTTAAGAAAGGGATATTGGAACAGGGTTTGGCTGACACCACCTAGAATATTCCTGTCTTTCTTGCACGACACTGGAATATGTATTTCCAGCTGAAAGTAAATGAGAGCTATTCTGCATCTTTTAAATTTGATGTTGGTTTAACAGCAGCCAATCACTCAACAAAATGTGCTTGGGGTGATGACTTCTTGTTTACAGTATAACAACCAAATCTGATGAGAGACTTTCCCCCAAAAAAGGTAAACTTGTTTTAAAAAAGTGGGGAACATTACTTCATTTTCAGAAAAGCTACAGTGTGAAAACTCAATGTCAATGGGTGATTTCACAATTGGGAGGGGGAAATTTCCTTCAACTCCCCCCCCCCCTTTTTCCTGATCTCTACAAATGTCTACTTATTATTTTGTGTTGACACTAGCATCATTCTTGATTTCACACTCTAAAAAGAAGACTTTTTTCCTGCATTTTTTTTTCTACAAATAGACCAATGAACCAGAACCAATGAACCTTAATAGCATTTATCCTTGATAAAATATACAGGGTCACTATTGGGGACCTCACTTCATATTGCTAAGGATTGCATATATTGTAATATAAAGAAACATAAATGCATCCTGAACTCCACAGATCAAGAGTGAACCTGTTCACCTGTATCATTCAAACAACTCACTGTAAGGTCACACATTTAGGCCACTGCTTTAACGCTTAGTTCGTTTTTAATGCCCAGGGCTTTAATTATATGCAAATTAACATTTTTGTAGCAACTACTGTATTGAACTCAGTTACCTTTACAACATCTCACCCATTGTAAGCAGAAAGTGGTGTTACAATAATGTGCAGATAATTTATCTAAAGTATGCCATTTAGTATGGTAAGTGTATATATATATGTCAGTGATGTAAATTATGTAATTTATCATGGTACGTTATAGAGAAAAATCTGCCTTGGCTATATGCCTTGAATTTGTTCTTTGAATCAATGTGTTGCAACATATCTCAGGTATATGAAAGAAGAATCATTCATGGAAAATACATTTTGAATTTTATTTAAAGATAATATTTAGAATATAATTTCACTGGTTACAATTAACCATCTTAGAACTGATCATAGGAGTTACTTATCATACCTGCCAACTTTTTCCAAAGAAAAATAGTAATGAAGATACACGTGGTGATCGCCGGCCCGGGGGAGGGGTCTAAGGGGAGGGGGTGTTTTTTACCTTTGTACGACAGGCTAGATGCAAAATGGTGCAACATTTGATACAAGATTTGAATGAAATGAAACACCCTCCTTTGTTTATTTTTCTTGCTTAGTGAAATATCTTCAAGGAGAAAGTTGCATCTTTACTTACATGCAGTTAACTTTAAATCTGTGAGGAAACAGAAATGCATGAAATAGCCCCTGCGCCATCTAGTCTACATTTCCCTGGCCATCCCAAATCAACTGTAGGCTAGATACCCCATAAGAATGGCTATTTGTTTCCCTTTACTAGGCTTTTCTAGGCCTAGATGTTTTGCACATTTTCACCCTGCAAAACTAAGTTACTAGTAAGACATAGGCTAGGCCCTACTACATTACATTTACCTACAAAAAGGCTGGGTGTTTGGGTCTAGTGATACTATTCTTCATAGTTTGACACACATTCCAACAAACCAGAGAGTGCAGAGGCCTATCATTGAAATGGAATCCTCACTCTGTCAATTGCGTCGATATAATTATAAGCCTGTCAGCTAGCCTATACCAGGAATCTCACGTTATGCTAAGGCATACTGTATAGGCCTAGCCTACACTCAGATACTAGTTACTACAATAGTAGCTTAAAGTTCAATGAAATACATCGTGTATTACTTCACGGTCACATACAGTAGCCTAACGTTAGGCCTCACTGAGAGACATTCCAAGTTTCGCTAACCGGAATCGATGTTTCCAAACGTGGAGCAGTTAGGCGGTTCGTACAGTAAACTGAGGTTTGAATTTTTAAGAATATTCACTGGTAAGAATCTCAAAAAAGAACGATGTTTACCATCAACAGAAAGCGCTACGAAGCATAACCATTAACACGTCATTGACATATGCACAGCCAGCCAAAGGACCGGATGCGACGAACCACTGCACCAGAAGTGCAAACATGTCACCGTGTTACATACCGTGCAGCCGTATTGCGTGCTGCATGCTATATAGAGCATGTGTGCTGTATCCCTACGTACACACAGAAGCAGCGTGGTATTGCATAACACACACAGAAGCCAACTTAACACACTGCCAGGGGGTATACGGCAGTGCATGCAGCGCTGAGTGTATCACCACTAGTTGGTGTATGCAGGAGCTTTCCACATTGCATGTTTACATTTGAAGACTGTACTTCGGGGATCGGGAAAATGAAAAATCGTAATTTGGGCGCTGTAATTCGGAATTCGTAGTCAGGTATAAAAAATCGTAATAATTACGCCAAAATCGTAAAAGTTGGCAGGTATGACTTATGTTTAAATTTGACCATTTGCGGTAAATTTGAGAGCAAGTACCCCTAGAGCAGAGATTGCACTGTGACACTACTGGTCACAAGAAAAAGTGAACATTTACAAAACCTGCCTCTGTGTGCACAGCTGACATGGATCTACGGTGCAATGTTAATGATACCATAGAGTTTAAGAAATGGAACCCATTGTTCTTGTGCTTAAAGGCAAAACCTCTCACCCCAAACTACAATTTTGGGGTACTGAAATTCTCAATTGGCTTGGCTCCTCTGATTGACAGCCAATTCAAACACTGAAGAGTACAAAAGCTTATATAACACAGCATGAAAGGTACTGAGAGTGTTTTGATTATATAAATTGAGTTTTTCTATAGTCACCTTGAAGCAATCAGCTGAGATTGTATCTGGATGAGGATGAATTTCAGACAATTGTGGGGGTGGCTTCAGTAAGAAGGTTAGGAGAATTAATACTGTTTGGGGTGAGAGAACTGGGCCTGTAATTGATACGCTCCACATCAGAAACGAAGGAGGGAAAATATCAGGTAAAGGGGTCTTGGACACCACTAAATTAAACTAGAAAAGTTGAGCAATAAAACCTTATCTCACACACTAACTAAAGCTAACCTATTTATTGATCCATCATTGATGACCTATTTGACATTACTTAATGTCTTAGTGAAAAAAAATAAACAAAATATCATGAGACAAAATCCTTTATATACAGATGATGTATTCATAGGTCTCTAGGTCAACTTAAAACTGTTAGTAACCAGTAAGTTTAGGTCAGGCCTGCCATACCTCTTTTCCAATTGTGGCTTTCTGGCGTATTACCGCTATAGAGATTATGCAATTGACGACAGCGCTTTTCGCTGGATGAAAATGATCAAAGGCAGTTGCTGTGTTACTGAAACCTGCGCACATCACCACCTAAGTAACAACTGTTGTAAAATGGACACCTGAATGGCAAAACATTGAGATGCGCAATGCAGTGACATAGGTGCATAAGCCCTATACTTCAATGCTTATACTGAGAACCAAGTTCAAAAGCAGTCACTGTAGGTCCCATTTTGAAGTCTTTAGTATGACCTGGCCAGAAATCAAACTCCAGAATTCCGAGTCAGTCGGATGCTTTTACCACTTGACCATGCAGTAAGTCTCTCTGACAAAGTGTAATAATAAATCATAAATGTTTGTTAGTCTTAACTATGTATTGTTCTGCCCTAAGCATATGTATCACTTGCACCTGCACTTTCTAGCTGATCGGCAGTACAGATTATCTTCCTACTGCAGAGCCTCTTTCGAAGCAATAACGTCAAGAAGTGTTTTGTATCAGGACAAAATATCTGTTTTAAAGGTTTTACCTCTATGCATGTCCAATGATATTTCAAGTATGCTTAGAGACTCTAAAATACACCTCAACGGCACTCTACATCTTTCAAGGGTCGGAAAGAGGTGGGTACATATCTCACCAGTCCAAATTGATGTCTATGACAGAGAGTGGGTTCGAATATTGACTTCATTGACTTGTTTATTCAGTTGGAGGGTGTTCAACACATAGGTTTTTGGTCACTACCCATTTTATTTGGAAAGACTGGCAAGTTGGTCAGACCCAGTTTTATGGCCTGATTTCTAACCAATTGGTTAAAGTGGGGCCAGCCATATTGCCTATATGGAGAAATACACTTTCATGGGGAGAGGTTGAGGAAGGATTAAAGGGGTGGGGTCTATTGATAGAGAAAAAATCAGCTGCATTCTCAAGGTACAATATATGGGATTATTTTCCTTAAATGTTAGTTCACATAAATTTCAAAATTGTAACAAGATCTATACTGTAGGCCTACACATTGCAATATGATTGAAAAGAGGATGTTCCTAAATATGATGGAATACACATATGCATTCAAATTGGCCAGAGGAGAAGGCCCAGTGACTGAATTTTCCCCTTAAGAAGTGCTGTCTCAGATTTGAAGCAAACAGGGCCCTTGCAGCAATTATGTAATGACATGTTGTAAAGTTGATATTCAGTTTACATTTTACATTATAACTGTTTCTTTTTTTCATTGCCACATTAATTCCTATCATTTAAGTTCCATTAAATGCCCCATTGTCTAATGCATGCACTAACTTTGTAATCGAACAATTGTCTAGTGCTCAGTGTACTTTCACTACTTTGTAATGAAAGTTTACTCTACATACACTAAAATAATGTAAGACTGTGCTCTTCTACCACCAACTTAGATATGTCAGTATATGCTTGAGTTGTGCCACTATACTGGAATATTAAAGGCTGTCCTGTACACAAACACACAGTAATTGAAATTGAATTTGTAAACCGTGCCCTTTTAAAATCACCTGATTACTATTACCTACCAAGACTCCCAGGCATGGCAGTACAGATCTTTTACTAGAAACAACAGTACAATGCAGTTAAGCATTCCTCATGAGAGATGGACTGACAAGATGATATTCATGTTACATCAGCTGCCTGTCATGTTAACCTACTCTTTATTGACAAAGTCAATACTCAGCACTCTACAACACACATCCACTTGGTATTATATGCATACACTGATAACACAGCTTACTGTAAATTTATGTTTCCAAAGCCATGTCTACATATATCTAAACCTATACCATTCTTGACAGAAAACACTGTCACACCTCTGTTTTATTAGCACTATACCTTGGTACATTTAGGCCTACATTTTGGCGAGTGTGTATTGTATTGTGCATTATGTACTATGTTTCAGTATCATGCTGTGTTGTATAAGTAAATGTCACAGGTAATCAGCTAATAACCTGTTAATTTACTTCTGTATTGGAGTTTCCTTCACAAGGTCAAATGCTTCGAATAATTATGACTTAATGGTCCAACAAATCATGTGAGAACCACAGCAGGTATACACAATTTATTTGTACCACATCAGATTTATAGGACCTGTATAAATGTTTGTGGAGAAATCTGTAGTATCTCTCCAGTCCATGTGAAAAATTAAAGGTTGTGAGCTGTCTGAGTTTTCCGAAACAGAGGAGTTGTTTCTTTATCCAGAAAAATTGGTGAAGTATTAGTAAAGTTGGAACAGGTAAATGAGGTTTTTTAAGCTCAGTTTCTGATCAATTAGTTTAATTCAGGCTGGCCATTTCCTTTTTTTTTACAGTTGCACAGCTCACTTCCTTGTTTTGTTCCTTCTCAATTGCTTGCTTTTCTGAACATCATGAAGTTTCAGGGCTTCAAAATGTTGTTTTTTCTCATGAAGGGAGTACAATTATTTCCCAGAAAGAGAATATTAGAATTTCCCACAATTCTTCCTATTTTTCCATGTACAGAAGAGGGAAATTTTTTTCCAAATCCCCAACTGTCCCTCCAGCTGCTCAAATTTCCTGGGAAGGAATCTTGATTCAAGTTCCAGAAATTTTTTTAGGTGGGTTCCATTTTGGAAGTCTTTGGTACGAACCGACAAGGATTGTCAAACTCCGGACTTTCCTGCTGCAAGTCAGAGCACTCTATTGGTTTGAAAGCATTAATTAACGACAGTACTGGATGAAAGAATAAAATGGGAATTTTTTTTTTACAGAATTTGGCCCCTGCAAGGCTGCATAAATATATGTTTCAGGTCCAATTAATCTTATTCTGATACCTCATGGTGACTCAGAGTGTGATTTCAATGGTATACTGGTTTTAAAACCTGCCTTATAAAATTGCAATTATTTCTTCCGTTACATTTTTCAACCATAATAATGGAAATTATCAAACGTTTGTCTTACTGTATTGGATATCATAAATGGAAACTGAGTTTTATTACAGGCTTTGGGGTTAAAGATCCTGAGCCCCATCCTGAGCCCCGTCCACACTCTGCTATGGAACTTATTGCAACATGACTGTCTTGTCAAAGTGAGCATAGTGTCCAAAATAAGCAACACGTCGCAGGTCCATAAAGCAATTCACGCAAAATTTAAATGTTTAATATACAGTATGCATTGGTTCTTTTGAAGAGACAGGAATGTGCTCTGTCTTTTCTACTAACTGATCTTCAAAGGCTTTATTTCTGAAGTTCGTCGCTATTGTCAGTTGCACGTTTCCATCTCATGCGACCGAACATGTTCAGTCCCATGAAACTGGGTTGCTCATCTGCTTGCAACTAATTGCAAAGCATCCCACACTCTGCAACTCATCTGAACAATCCCATTGCAATGAGTTGCATCTCATCAAGTCACATAGTGTGGACAGGGCTAGAGGGTTCAAAAACCGCACTTGTCATAGTATGTACAGTACTTTGTGGGTGATGGTGTGCAAGAGGATGAACACACCTCAGAATTCAAGGCATGTGCATCACTTTATTAGAAGCCAGGAATGCATCTAGGGCCTAACCGATGTGGTTTTTCACTGCTGATCCGATGTCCCATGTTTTTTCCCCAACATCGGCCGATATCCGATCCGATCCGATATTTTCGTCACCCCGCCGTATCTATGCGTTTAGGCCCACAATATTTTCCCGTTTTCTAGTAGGTCTAGTACAGCTACAGTGATTCATACCGTAGCAGCGGGTGTGCCAACACTGCAAGTCAGTTTTCAAGTTATGTAGAAACTTGCAGACAAGATGTACAGTACTGCGTGCCATATATTCTGCAAGAATCTTTAACAACTCTGTCTAAACCGAGCCGACCCTGCGTACAGTAATACTAACGATTTCCTAAAATACACAATACGGGACGCTACTTCGCGTATACCGAAATGAAAATCAAACCTACAAATAAATTCGAGACTTGTACAGGCTGATATAATGGTTTATTGTGTCAATATTTTCCAAACGAACACTTTTCCACTATAGGTTTAGTGCCAAGATATGACTGCAATGATTTCGTAAACATTGACCATAATTTAAGACACCAGGATTGTTGGTTTGACTCTTCACCACGAAGCAAAATAACCTTGTGTTATGTATAAAATACTAGGATGCAACTACCAGCACTAAAATTGTTTGGGAAAAATAACGACCTAAGCAAAATTTCATTATCTTGTAAGCACCAAAATAGCACCGTTTACCCACGTATGGTGGTGAGTTTCTTTGCGACAGGAATTTGAAGGGTGTCCCAACCTCAATGGCAGGGCGGTTATGAATGAACCTACATAGTACTCCTAGGTACTGGACTTCCTAATAAGGTCACGATAGCGTCGGTGTTGGCCCACATGTACGACAAATGCAAATTTCACAAGAATGACGTCACTTTTTGGACGTGATCAAGAATACCGTAAACAAAGGCTGGGATCGGTAGATATTTTAACCTTACGTTCTGAAAGAAGTAACACAAACAGCTCCAAGGTGGAGTTAGCAGGATTGCTTTTTGAGTCCAAAAACGTTCAAAAATTAAAATATGAAAAAGGCAAAGGTGTAAAGAAGTATTGATTTTCTTAGAAAGGTTTTTTTTTATCATATTTCTAACATCTGTCCGTTTGATTTGAACAAGTTTGTGAACGTGATCGCTACCTCTTCGATACAGTTATAAACTTCTCATGAATATACAGTACCCAATGGGGCATGAACAAATCGTTGCTATAGGTCTACTTTATTCATCGTCAGGATTATTGCTTCTCTTCCCCAAAAAGCTCTTCACCACAGAAACGGGACGACTTTAGAAAAAAATGTGTAATCACCATACCTGAGGGATGTTGCGATCGGGACCTTTTTATGAAAGTTTTTTTTTTAATACCACGTGCAAATACTAGGTCTAACCCATGCCAATATTGGATCATTCCATCATGAAAAAGGCGGAGCAAAGTTTGTAACAACATCGGAGTAACTCTTGAAAGAAATTTTATCATAGTTTATATGCATTGCAGGTTTGTTCTTTATTTGAGCAAAAGGAATGTATGAAACTGTCATCAAACATTTATGGGACCAAAAGGAAGTGAAGATGCAACTGAAATAAGTAAAATATTACATAGTAAATAACAACTTTGCTGGCTTGTTATTACTAATGTTTACTTATCCTTTAGTGGTGATTTACAGAAACTTTTTGCAGCTGAGGCTTAGGGAATGGCTTGCACACGGAGACGCAAGATGACACAGTAAAAAGTTTCTTTGTAATTTTAACAAAGTTATCAGGATATGGAATATTGGTAAACATCGGCAAGTGAACTTAGCTGAAAAATGCCGATCGGATTTTTTACCGATGTTGGCGAATATCAGCCCAATCCGATGTCCGATCCGATTATCGGTTGAGCCCTCAATGCATCCTTCCAAATCTATGGAAATTAAAAATTCAAGGGAGGCACTTCTATTGAAAAGCCAGATTAGTACTATAAACACTGAACATTCCACAACGACAGGTCTGCTCACTCTTTGTTATAATTTTAGATTATTTAAAATATGAAGAACAATCGAACTAGAATTTTTTATGATATAATTAACCTGACATAATACCCCACAGCATTGAATCAATGTATAGTATAGGTACTATACCTGCACAAGTGGGAACAGTGTACTTAAAGCTTGATGTACTGATGAACTAATTATTTCAAGTTCAACCGCAGACCCTAGCTGTGAATTTGATACAATGGAATTTCTGACAGGATATGAAAACTGTGTCAAGAAAATTCTACACTGTTGGCCAATGCAGTATTGTACTTCCTATTGCCCTTGTGTAAATGCACTATACTGTTTGCTACTACAAAATGTACTGCTTGGCTGAATCCATACAGTTCGAAGTATTTGGAGTTATTATAGAAACTCTACATTGAAAGTATTTTCTAATGTAGGCCTATTTAATATCTATTTCCTCCTGTGAAACTAAGTCATGTTATAGTATAATATAAAAGCATATCATTTTTTTTTTTTGTATTATTTACTGTTCCTACAAGGTGCCATACTAAAGTGCATATAGTTAGTTACTGTACTGTATGCAGTGGGCCACACACAACATTTGCGGATCATGAATAAATACAAAGTGTGTATATAATGTACAGTACTTTGTATTGTACACTGTGTGGTGTGTTCTGCCCACTTCAGTACAAAACCATGTGTAATTGGCATGAATGTACTCCAACATGGTGAAACGGTGAAGTCATACAAAGCCTATATAATACAACATACCATACATTAAAGTATACCTTCTTATATTTATTCAAGTTTCATTGACTATTTGTAGCATGGATTAATGTGGGATTTGTGATCCCTGACCCTAAATTACTTCCAGTAATTGCTCAACTAATGCAACCATATCCACCCCCCTCCCCAATAACCCCCATATTATGCTTTTTAGAAGGATGCAAGCCTACACTACTCATTTCTCACTTAGAACCAACTCCTGCACTAAAGATGAACCCCAAGAGTCAGTCTCTAATTTACCTTTACAAGTCACCCAACACTACCCCAAATCCTCAAGTTAAAAGCCAGCTTTGCTCATTTCCTTGTTAAACACTCACCATTCATACCATGGTTTCCTCTAAGAAATTATACATTAGGTCCATGGGTCAGTATGAGAAAATTTGACTCATTGGAAATTTAAGTTTTTTGGAACTGTACACTAGGCCTGTCATGCTAAAACGTTTTAAAAATGAACGATTAAACGTTTGAGCTATGAAAGCGCTGTTTAAACGGCACTTTCTTAGTGAGGGTGGGTGGCCTTCCCATATGGTCATGAATGCAATGAATTCTATGTTGTATAAAATCATGCCAATGCAGACACTTCCTAAAAGTTCCATCCAGTGTATTTACCAAGACCTGAGGATGAAACTTTCCTGGGTCTGGTGTGGCCCAACAACAGAATGGTCTGAAAATCAAAATCAGGCCATCACACACCTTTTGAGGATGAGCTGAAATTTCTTTCCACTCTTAAACGGAAAGAGCAGCCACCCCATCTTGAAGTAGTTTCTAGACTGTCCTGTTTCATGATTTGCTCTTGAGAGTCATGCAAGGCTTGATTTTCATGGTTGTCTGATTGTCCAGGACAACTAAAATTCCATGCGGACAACCAAAAGTTAAAGGTTGGTTGTCCCATGGACAACCATTTCTCTCTGTGACTGAAGAAGTATACTGCTAACTGATCAACTCTTTCAACTTTTCCCATCTTACAATATTTCAGACTTTAGTATGTTTGTTTCTCAAACATTAAATCTTTGAAAACTTCTTTTTCAAATCTTCTTCTTAACATGAACACAATTACTGCTATATAATTTAGAAAAAAGTATTTTCCATAACCAAATTTACTTGTGGACAACCAAAATTAGTGAAATGGTTGCTCGAAGGACAACCATAAATTTTTCTGAAAATCGAGGCCTGGTTCATGTGACAATATTTTTCCTCCTCAAATGTGAATTTACAAGAGGTCACTGCTTGATTTTACCTTAGATTTATACGGAAGTCTAAAAAGGTTATGAAAAATACTTTGAAGAGTAATACAAAGAAAAATGTGAGATTTAGCTGTTGCTTCAAAATGAGTTTGGGGGGACTGTTCTTGACCTTTAAATGATTCTTTGTGTAGAACTTAGTCTTAAGGTTGCTATTTGAGTACTTTTAGTTGTTTATGTGCACTCTTTCTACTTGACAAAGTGGGGGCTGACAAGGCAGCTAAACAATGAACTGTTTTCATAAAGTTGTATAGCAAATTAATATTACTCCATTGAACTAACATCATTACTGACAGATCCTTAACAACAGTTAAATGAGCCAACACTGTAAGGTGTTGCAAAATCTACTCCTTCTCTGAGCAATGAACTAAATGAAAAATTGACCTGACACTTCCCTAACCCACCAATCTCCTCTCTTTTAACATGTACAGTCAAGTGTACAGTAAATCATTTTAAAGAAGGCAGGCAGATTTAAATTGTCAAACTGGAATGCAGCTTGTCCAATGGTATAATTTAACTGACAGTTAGCGGTACCTGTAAAGCCAACTGTGCAAATTTCTTTACATTAGTCAAAAGCATGTGAAACTCTCATATAATGTTTGTTTGGACATGCCTCTAATAACAGTATCCTAAATACAGGTAACAAGGATTTAAAATGAATACTTTTGCTCATTTGATGCAATCCAAACAAATTAATGACTTTGTTCTATAAAAAGATCCTTTTTACGAGGTCTAAGAGATGTAATGTCTAGTAAGTTACTGTATCATACATATTACACATCCTGTGTTCAGATTTACAGCATCATGCAATATCATGTCTGATAATTGTATCATACATTGAACAGGTATATTTTGCTTACAGTATACAGATGTATCATGCAATATAACTCTGATTTATATAACTGCATCATACATATTACACATCCTGGGTATACAGTAGTAAGCAGATGTATCATGCATCTGATAACTGTAATAATTTACTGTGCTTACAGGATACTGATGTATCATGCAATGTAATGTCTGATTTAACTGCATCAAACATATTACACATCCTGTGTTGACAGAATACATATGTATAGTATCATGCAACGAAATGTCTGATAATTGTGTATACAGTATTACTCGTCCTGTGTTAAAAGTGTAGATGTATCATGATGCAATTTACTGTCTGATAACCACATCATACATATTACACATACTGTGCTTTGAGGATACCAATGTATCATGCAATGTAATGTATGATTTAACTGCATCATACATACTGTACTACACATCCTGTGCTTAGCTGATCAATACATATGATGCAATGTAATGTCTGATAACTGCATCACACATATTATACATCTTATGTACACAGTTGTCATGATTCATGTCTTAGAAGCAGTGTTAACATGATAAATGTTCTCAGAGTCATGAGAGTCAATAGTTTCCACAAAAGGGTAGATGCAAGTCATATTTCAAAACCAGAAAGAAAGTTTATCTCAAAACATCCAGATCTGACAACACAGTACCTTTCTATCCTACATACTGTACATCATACACTGTTACAGTATGTACACAAGTGCTGTGTACCAAGTTGTGGGTTCTAGTTGCAGGTGTAGGCAGTAATGTATTTTTTCCAGAGTGAGCCATACAAATATACTTACACATTAAGTCAGGGCTCAATTTTTGTGGCTTTCTGATTGTCCGGGACAACTAAAATTTCATATGGGCGACCAAATGTTAAGGATTGGCTGTCCAATGGACAACCATTTTTCTCTAGGACTGAAAACATACTGCTGACTGACCAACTCTTGACGTTTTGAATCGTACCATATTTCAGACTTCAAGTGTTTCTTTTTCTCAAATATCACATCTTTTTATTCTTCAAGACTATTACGTGAACACAATTTTGTTTCGGAAAAAAATAAATTTTACTTGTAGACAGCTAAAATTAGTGAAATGGTTGCCCGAAGGACAACCATAAATTTTTCTGAAAATCTAGGCCTGTTACAGTAAGTGTGCATTTAATATACGATGAGTCTGTTGATTACTCTGCAAATCTAGGCAATATTCTCCAGTTTCAGATGTTCCCTGCTGACTTTTAACTCAGAACAAAATGTACAGTGCTGAACATGTTCTTGATTTACTGTACAGTACAGAAGATTAATGAGACACTTCACAGGTAACTGAACATAAGTTGTTAAAGTTTGAGGATCAATAAGGTATTGACCATAGATACTGTAATGGAGTGAGCACGGAAGTACACCGGTCAGTTTTACCTTCTCTTTTCAACTAGTGCACACATGCTAATAAGGACCTAGGGCAAGAACCTATCTTCCACACCTTTCTGAAATGGACAATCAGGTTTCCAAATTATAACTCACCATTTCGAGCATTACTGTGAACAGCTATGCTGAGCATATGGAATTAAGCCCCATATGATTTCATAGTGGTTCCACCTAGATTTGATCAAGGGACCTCTAGAGTGTATGTGGCAGCACACTCCATTATAAGGCCACTGGCACCTCAATTGAGGGGCTCTAGATGAGTCATTTGTGACAATGTACAGGCTAGCAACCACTAATTTTCAAAGCAAGAGATCTCAGCAAGTGCATAACCAGTGGGGTGGCCAGGGGAGTAGCTTGTCCCCCACCCAACGTAGTGCATGTCAACTCAACTGGTACAAAATTGGGAAACATCTTGAGTTTCACCCCCACCTCTCCTGGACGGCCAGGACTGGTTCTGTCCCTGGATTTAAGGATCACTTAAGGGCCCAGGTCACAAAAAGTCTTTGATCCAGAAAATTCTATGAGGCTTTTTGCAAAATTTGAAATTGCAGCTGTTCCCATTATTTTTGTTGAGTTTGTTCTCATTAAAAGGGATCCAGTATTGAAAGCTATGGAAAGTTTAATCATGCAACTTTGGCTTCAGTTCTGGACAAAAAGTGGAACAGGGCATGGGGGTTGTATTGAACATAATTGCCTCTTCTTTCAAAAACATGCAGTTGCCCTATGGAGGGTACTGTATCTGGTACAACTGTTGACACTCCAAGACATATTGCGTGCTGGTGTAAAAATTCCTTGAGTCTTTCTGTGCCAACGCCAAGAACCTTACAAGTATGAAATATGCCATAAGTTTGAAACAGTCCTCACAATTTGGCATTCCTGTAACTCATAAAGAGCCACGCTTCTTGCTACTCTGAACATTTTGTATGCTTTATATGCCCCTTAACAAATAAAAGCGACTGAGGTTCAAAGCACTACAAAGTGTTAATTTGTAACCTGTTAATTTAATTTAATTTCCTGGAAGCACTCATGTCCTGCATTTACTGCTTCAGAAGCAGGAAGTGGATAGTACAACAACAGGGTTTGATGTTCATTTCAAATAACCTTAATTTAATCTAATGTGCACAACCTCCTGAATCACAAGATCCACAATCTCATTTGTAGACCTGTGACATGACCAGAGTTACTGTACCAGACCCATCCTGATATTCATATTCAGTTCTTGAAAGGTTCAGTAAGCAACCAGCTTTATGATGGGCAGTGCCAGATAGTGGCCGAAACCATCACTCCATTACTGTCCACCACTCAGCGATTGCTCTATGGTGGGTGGTGCCCAATGGGGGAAAGCACAACTCCATATTACTGTCCACCACTCAGGGATTGCTCTATGGTTTGTGTTGCAAGATGGGGGATAGCATCACTCCATACTACTGTCCACTACTTACTCAGAGATTGCTCTATGGTGGGTGCTGCCAGATGGTGGTACCCACTACTCAATACAACTGTTCACTCAGAAAACTCAGGAAATTTAGTTGTTTTTAACCATCATTTTTTTTTCCAAAACAAAGACAGGTTCATATTCAGACATGTCGCACTACTCAACTTTTGACTCTATTTCCTAAGGTGTGATTGTGTGACAAAGCAAAAATCTCTTACTCCAAACATGACGTTGGATTGAATTTAACGCATTGAATATCATAATTTCACTTAAAAATTGCACATAACAGCACAACTGCCATAACCTTGCTGTTAAACCCCTCCCCATACTGTACATCCAAGCTGCATAACGGAAGTTACAGAAAATTGTCTGCTAACATCTATAGAATTAACAAGTTATTTCTTTGGCCGTAACTTTTATCCTGTCAGAAATGGTTTTTTTCACCATGAACCTTTGAAAATTCCTGGTGTTTGGTAAAGACCCCCTTGATTAGCCAATATTTTTTATAAATGTTCATGAAACTAAACTGAGAATTGAGAAATGTACCATGCAAACTGTGTTTAGTTTGTAAACTGCAGTGATGTTTAACAATTCCATGAAGCTGCTTTAAATTTAATTGTACAAAAACAACCCTAAAAACTAATGGAAATAACCTTCATGAAAATGCCAAATTCTGTTTTCCATTTTAAAACTTTCCATATTCTATTTAAGACAAGTTCTGGACTTTGACTGCACTGTGTGCATGTGACATGAGGCACAAGAAAACCTACTGTTTAAAAGTGCAGTTATGGCTTGGGCTTTCAAAGGTATTGAAGCACATGCAGCTATACAAATTGCCATCATGCATGTATCAATTACTTATGTTCTTGTTAAACTCCTCTTCATGAAATACGCAAGAAGGCAGTGTTTCCACCAATGGGGAAGATAAGGGGAATTTTTCCCCTTTTCCAGAAGAAGGAGGGTAAAATCCACCCCACCCCATCCCCCTTTCCATTTCCAAGAAAAAAAAACATACAGACAAACAAAATGCCAGCATCTTGGTTTCTTCTTTGAAGACAGGACACCTTTGTGACAATGTTTGAACCTTCCTCAAGAGCTGTTAAAACCATTCAGGTTGCACTTTATGGGGGCCTTGGAGGAATTTTTGTCCCCCTGTAAGTTTGGCCAAGTGGCACCACCAATTTAAACTTGGGGTACAGCAGTAACAAATCTTTTCCTTTTGGGGTGCTTTTGGATTCCAGAATCCTTAGCAGGGTGTGTTGTCAAAAAGGTTACGCCTCCAAGAGATAATGCTACCTTATTAGCATGAATCGTCATTCGCAATGCACTTTTCATTCATACTGTAAGACAGTTGGCTAATCAGTGAAGAGGATCATCCTAATAGAGATTGTCCAAGGCTAGTGCAAGTGTAGTGTTCCTCATGCTGTGTGAGCCTACTACTGTGTACAGATGTCATTGTGCAAACAACATGTGGTGTGAATACTTGACTATGGGATAAGGGGTTGTAGACTTATCTTCCTGATGGGAACTGGCGGGCGAGCACAACAATGGCTCTATTCAGAGTGTGTATTAAGTGTGTGGCTGGCTCTCCTCTTCACAGCCACAGCATATGCAAAGGGGAGTGGCTTAAGACTACACTTCAGTGACTCTGTGGACAGTAAAGGCTCATCTTTAAGCAATGGTTGTCATGTCCTTTTGTTATGGTAACAAAAGGAGCTGCTCAGAAAACCTTTAATGGATTATTGATTAACTGTGCCTTATTTGGGATGCAGTTTCAGTCAGTGTAGCTCTTTCACTGAATTCAATGATGCATGGAGAGCTACTTCTTTTCATACCAGTCTGCCACTCAAAGCAGTTACTAAGGAAAGCTTTTGTTAGTGAAAACTCACAGCTCTCCTGCTAGCTCATTAAGCTGTGTGTGGACTGGGCTGTGTTCACTGAAGAGTGCACAAGCTGAACAATGGCTTGGAGTTTTGCCCGTCAGTAAACCCCGGGAGGAATTGGAGACAGTCCCTAATCATTAAATGCTTTCATGTAAGTAGGTTTTATGGAGAACTACAGGCTCCAAGTAATGTCATGTTACTTTTTTGAAAATAGTGAAAAGATAGGCCTACTGTAATTGCAATATTTCTGATATGTATTCAACTTATTTAAAGATTTTCCCCCAATTGTAGCACACTTCCCAGTTGTACCTCTGTGCTTGTTTTTTGGTTTCTATATTCACAGTAAATTCCTGACTTAGTGTCTTCACTTGAAAAACAATAAAATCCTCTCATCCCAAACAGTCTCGATTCTCCTAACCTACACAATTAAGCCCCTCCCACAACTGTTTAAAATTCATCTTCATCTAAACAATCTCAGTTTATTGTTCCACGGTGAGCAACACAAGAACATGTTGTGTAATCTTAAACACACTCACTACAGTACATGATGTTTACTAGGAACTACATTACTCTGCATTGTTTGAACTGGCTGTCAATGAAAGAGCTGTGCCAATTGAGAATTTCTGTGGACTAAGTACAGTAACTACAAAAACTGAAGTTTGGGGTGAGAGGATTTAGTCCTTTAAAACAGACAACAGAAGACCATACAACAATGCTACAGCACATAGAATAAAGTCACTCTTTGTAGATTTCCTTCTTTTTAGTATCAAGTAACATTTAACACTGGAAGTGGGATAGCATTATTTGAACACTTTAATAAAAAATTCCTCCAGTACAATCATGTGCACACATTTTATGCACCTGTTGAATGCATGTGGGAAAAAGTTACTCTTTGTCTAGAAGCTTATTGAGATCCTGCTTGCATCTTTGAACCTGAATACCCCAAACATTTCAAATGCATCCTGAGGGGAATTCGTCTTGGTTGTAAAAAATGAGGGAGATTTGACTTGCAGGTAAAGATACCTTTTTCAGGCAATGAGTTCGACAAATTTCAACATGTGAAATCTCAGGCTCTAACAACAAAGAATGTTAAGCGTCTCATTCAGTGAATCAAAAATGGCTGTAAAACCCCACTTTTTTTACAAAACACTGTGCTGAGCATAAGTAAATCACCAGCACATCGTATCATGCAATTTGAGTTTATCCTTTTTTGGAAACTGATTCTAGTTGATAGGAAACTGATAGTATTGCAGTATTCAGTACAGTATTATTAATCTCATCCTCATTGAGCAAACTTTTTCAGCCTTAGACATGAAACAAGAATGCTATCTGTATCTTCGATTTCTGTGGCATATTTCAATGCAAACATAACATCTTAAAATTCCCCTTAATCCGGAGGTCCACACAAAATAAAAACTTAGAAGAGTAAATTGTTTTTCTTTTTTCAACTGTGGATGATGCTGCTACAGACCTTGTCTAGTACAGAACATACTAGGGTGGTAAAATTATAGTAATGCAGGCCCACTTGAACACCACTAAGCATCTGGATCAAGGCTCCATTTTAAATTAAAGTGTCAGAGCAACTGAGGACATTTTGTAATGGCTTGCAACAAAAATTCATAACCTTCGCAGCAGAGCTTGCTTGACTGGACACCTTAAGTTTGTGCCTAAACCAATATACTGATACAGACAGATTGTAACCATAATATTAAAAGTTGCCTGTAACTAATAACACTAAATTTCTGCAAATGGATATTTCCATAAACTAGGGGTCCAATAGTGTGACATGAGGTCAAAAATTAAAAAACGTTTTGACTGGTTGAAATTTACACTCTAGGTAGAGTATAGTCAGCAGTTACAAAAAATACAAATATTTTTACAAACAACATTATGTGTGTGTGATGGGACTCATTCAAACAAATGATGCCAACAAATTTACCAACATAACAGGGGACACCAAAGCAGTCCTTAATCTCCTCTTAAAAGAATGAAGAAAATCCTAGATGGTTGAAAATCCATAGTTGAGTGTGATTTAGGATCCTTTCTTGAAAAAATATGGAAGAAGTTGAAAATAATTCTCCAAAACTTAAAAAAAACATTCAGTGTCATTTTTGCCAACATTATTTTTAGGTGTCAAAAAGTCCACACTTTTGCATATTTTGGACAATTTTGACTATTTTTAACCAGAAAAGGATATTCAAATATACAAATTTTCCTCTTTGGAACCTCTAAACTGTTAGACTTGTCATTTGGTTTCTTATTTTTTATCACCTTATGAAAATATGTAATATTTGAAAGATATTTCACTCTATTTTTGAACCAAGGTAATGGGAACAACAAGATTTTGTGTCCCCATTACTCTAAATATGAAATGTGCTAGTATTTTTTTTAAAGGTAAAGCTGACCTGGAAACGGTCAAATATAATATAAACCACTGTTTGCAATAATAACATACAGCACGATGTCTCTGTTACATTAAATTTTTGTTTCTCATTACCAACATAACTACGACGGCAGGGGGGACACCAAAAATTCAAATGTTCATCAAAATAAAACACTTGGTTCAAGAGTCATGGAATTAATGTTTTTGTTAACCTTCTGGGACTATCTTTTCATGTTACTTAATTGACCCCAAAATTTAATGGTTTGTGTAAATGGTAGAGCAACAAAATTCACCAACGTAACTCTGTGAGGGGGACACCAAAATACTGCCGATTACTAAAAATGACATAAAAGATGCTTCTTTAAATCTTTCCTTTAGAGGTGTGCTACTTTCTGGGAGAGTTTGAACCAATTCTTGCATCAGGAAAATTTCTGCCACCTGAGAAAGATCACATTGGGTCAGTGATAAAAAGGAAATAAGAAAACCAACATATAACTAAGGGGACACCAAACAGTAAAGTTGGTCATTTTTTGGCATTTTGTTGGCATTTTCTATTCTCTTGCTTGGAAAGTTGGGTGAAGCTGTAATAATGATATTTGGAAAGAACGAATAATAGTGATATCCTTACCATGATAAATGAGCAAAACAATGCTCAGTTTATGATAAATATGCTTTTCAAATGAATCAAATTTGTATGTTGGTATGTCACAGCTGGTACCCCAAAATCAGGGGGGACACAAAAGCAAGAGAGACCATTTTCTAGAAAATGCTAGCCATTGAATATTTAGGTTATATATCATAAGACACTCTTATTGGTGAGGTATAATAAAATACCTGAATCAATGGTTTGCTGTATTCCAGGCTTCAACAAATTTTTTCTTTTGTACTTGTCCAATGGGCTAGCTGTTTTCTCAGTCTACTTGTCCGCATAAATATCTACTTGTCCAATTCAAATCTGTTGGGTACATATAATTTTTAAGTCTAAAAATACAAATGCCATTTTGCACAACCAAAAAATTTAAGTCTAGGGGTACTTGCCTGGCGGGCTGCAACATTGAGCACAGTAGTTTCCCAAGTGATTTTTTACTTGTCCCAGGCTGTCCGGTGGGGGATTAGTCAAAGCCTGCTGTATTCCCTGTCTTTGAAATATAGCATTACATTGGCAAAATCAGTAAAAACACCATTGGACCTCTAGTTTATGGAAATACCCAAATGTGCTACACTCATGGTGTTATAGAACTCAATATGGAACTTACATGGATTATGCACCCTAAATACAGCAGGCTAGGCTTTCAATCATTGGCCGTGGCCTTCTTCTTATTTGTGTTACCCTAATAGGACCTGACAAAGCATTCGATAGAGGATAGTCAGTGTACAGGATGGAAAATTATTGATGCTGAAACCAGTTGTTTTTTCACCCTCTTGAAGGTGGTCTCATTTTCCAGTTGGCTATGTCCGGGAAACTTGGAAAGTCTGAGGGTGGAAAGGTAAGCACAATGCCTGGAAGGGCGATTTCTGGTGATCTAGGAGGGTAGTTTTGGTCAAAATTTTTCTGGCACGCTCCGCCTGAACCGAAGGTGGCGCTCTGCTCCACTGGCCATGCAATTCTTTTCATCTTTATTAAAATCCCCCTTGCATATATTGCAAACATTGCAATCTGGGGAATTGCTAGCCCTCAAACAGGGCTGTGTTTTCATTACATGGCCTAGGTTCATTCCTCCCACAACAAAGCCCTAGCGTGGGTAACATGCACAAACGTAGTCACTAACCAAGATGCACAAAATATGAAATAGCTGACCTGGTTTAACACTTTTACAACTTTAAGTGTCATACAATGAACAAACAATGTGTTTTTGTTGAGATCTCACCAGAATAATCGAAAATATGCATCATTTGGAACAAGTACCAGTAGCAGCAGTAGCAGCCATTTTCTTTTGGTGTATGATTGGATTGGAATGCAGTTGCTAAGTGGCGGTATTCCAAATAACACTCACTTCTTATTGTTAGTGTTACTGAATCAGAGACGGTAATGTGAAGACACGCAGGTAAAGTGTCTTGTTTTGCCCTTGTGATCTTTGACCTTTGCTGAGAACCCTTGTTAAGAACTTAAAAACATGAGCAATTGACCTACTGTTACAGTCAAAATTGGCACTAAAAATTCGGTCAGTCTTTGATAAAACTTTGTGAACATCTTTTTCAAGAAGATACCTGTAAATGTGGTGCCAGAGATCATCTGTGTGAAGATTGGTGAGAATATTTTGTTATTTGGGGACGCAAGAGATGACATTCCGCTTGTAACATAACATAACATAACATAACATAACATAACATAACATAACATAACATAACATAACATAACATAACATAACATAACATAACATAACATAACATAACATAACACAACATGTTAAAGGGCAAAGGAGGGCTGTAAAGGCCCCATAAGATGCCCTGTAATCCAAAAAACCCCCCAAAGCAAAGCAAACCACCAACACCTTTAGAGCCCAGAAAGATTAGATTCTACCACAGTCATGGAAAAACTTGTCAATATTAACCTTAAAACAGTGCACTGATGTGGAGTGCAACCCACTCAGGCAGGCTATTCCACTTACTAACAACCCTATGAGAGAAACTGAACTTCCTAATGTCAAGTCTAGCAAAACACTTTTCAAGCTTTTTGCAATGGCCTCTAACCCGAGGATTACTTTGGACCTTTAAATAACTGCAAGCTAACAAAGGATTCCCTTCAGATAGAAATTTGTATACCTGGAGCATGTCCCCCCTAATCCTTCTCAGCTCCAAAGTGGTAAGTCCAAGCAGCTTAAGCCTTTGGGAATAAGGTAGATTTTTAACCTCAGGTATGAGTAGGGTAGCTCTCTTTTGAACTTGCTCTAAAAGCAATTTGTCCTTTTCAAAGAAGGGACTCCAGGCCTGCGCATCATAGTCGAGATGGGGTCGAACCAGCTGCTTATACAAATTCAGCACAATTTCTTTACTAAAATTCTTAAAATTCCTCCTGATAAACCCAAGCACCCTATTTGCCCTTGCAGCAGTAGCTGCACACTGCCTAGATGACTTTAAATCTCCTGTAATAACTACACTAAGGTCTTTCTCAGAAGTCACTTTGTTCAAATTAGTACCATTCATAGTGTAATCATGGTGGGGATTCTTAGAACCATTCTTGTGTCTTCGCTAGTGACTACGTTTGTTAACGTTGTCTGTGCAAGGGCTGCGTTGTGAGAGGAATGAGCCTAGGCCATGTAACAAACACACAGCCCTGTTCAAGGGCTCAGAAATTGCCACAGGAACCAACACCACAGAACCAGATTTGTAGAGGGCAATTCCCATTACGAAATGTGACGTCATGAATTGGAGAAGAGTGATCTAGGTTGTGGTGAACGAAGAATCAGATGAGAAGATTTCTTGCATTAGATGTGAGTTTTTTCTCAATGTTTTATCAGAGAAAGATGTAAAGAAGAAGAAACTCTAGATCATTTGTTTTGGAACTGTCACATAGTATCCTCCTTTATGTTAGACTTAGAACATTTGTTTTTGGACCGTCAATTTACTTTGTCAAAAGAAGATATTTTCTTTGGTTATTGTAGATATATTAAACATCCATTCAACTTTCTCATTTTGCATTTGAAGTACTATATATTCCAGTGTAAACAAAAAGACATAATCCCTAATATTACCGAGTTCTCTTATAAATTCAAGTTTTTATTGGAGGTTTAAAAAAAAAGCAGATATCTAAGAAAAGTAAAGGTAAACGTTTCTTTCATTATGATGTTTTATGCAGATCGTTTAACTTATAGGTTACTTAAATAAACAATCATTTCAGTTTGTATTTGGACGTTGCTTGCTGCTTGTATGCATATTTGGATGTTCATGTATATACTTACTATTAATAGTTTTAAAAGCGATGATCAATAAACAGAGGTGTCAATAAAAAAAAAAAAAAAATCAGAGAAAGATGTAGCCTAGGAATGTTTTCGCGAGATCTGAAGGGGTAAAATCTAGTGGAAGGTGAGGAATCATGAATAATTTTGTGCAAAGCACTGCGTTGGTGTAAGGCGATGTGACCTATCTTTTCCTTTTTATATATATATGCTATGTATACTGTATAACGCTAGGATGACCTGTGTAACAGGCTAGGCCTAACACAAACTCTTCTGACTTGCCTGCTAACAGGCTGAATTCAAAGTCCCTGCAATAGGCCTAGCCTAGGCTAGGTCCACTCCAGCCAATGCCTGATTTAAATAAAAAAAAAACTAACTATTACTGGCCATACTACGATTCTTGGCGGGGGTTACAATACATCCTACATTACTGTGTAATTAATAAATTATGTATGGGTACGGTAAATACTAAATTATTGCTTAGGCTAGGTCTAGCCTAAGTTAGGCCTAGGCCTAGGCCTAGGCTATATATTGTAGGCTAGGCTAGTCCACCTCAAGTAAGTAACCAACATTAACTAAAACAACTTCCGGGATACCTACACTGTCTTCGTGAAAGTTAATATCGTTTATATGCAGGACAAAATTAACTTTGGTGGAGGCCAAATTGACATATTTCGCTGTAATCCAGTAATTTTCCTTGATTCTTGACGAAAGTTTAAAAAAAATTCCAGCAGGTCCTACATCGCAGTCGTCATTAATCTTGCATTATGTACGTACATGGCACGAATACATACACTGTACTGTATATATACTGTTCTACTTCAGTATAGTATTGTATTGTATTGCACTTTCGACTTCAGTCGACACTACTTCTATTGAATCTCCACATACAAGATACAAGTACATACAAATGCTACGTACTCAGTGTAAGTATGTGCTGTCACACTCGTACTTGTACCAAGCTTCGCTCTCTACGACACAGAGAACATAGCGAACCAGATTAGGCAACTGCCCTCTGTTTTGATCGTGCACGCCCAATGCATCAGTCTTGGAAGAGGGAGTTGCGAGGAATTAAACTTGAGAATTGATTCAGAACTTAAATCCTCAATATAGACTCGTAAATCGTTAATTATCTAAAAAGAAAAGCATTTTCTGAATTTATGATGGGAGATGAAAAAGCCTCGTTGTGTCTAAATCTACTCTTGTTTCCAAATACACTGTTCTTCACGAATGAAAGAGGAAAGTTTTGGGCATAGCCTGCTCTATGATTTTTGGTCTCAAAATTTACTTAGCCTTGTCATATTGACTATGGCCTTGTCTGTGGTTATTTTACCTTCTTATAGTTTCTTGCGCATTTGCCCCATGACCTCAGCTCTCACCTCAGATGATTATTGTTTGCGGTACGGTAATTTTTTTAGGTAAAGTAATACGATGTACCTTTCACATTGACCGTATGACACACCATACTGTTCTAACTCGCCGAGGGCGAATTTATGCGCGCTTCATGAGTCAAAACAAGTTTTTGGATTCCTTTAATGAGGTAATTGTCCAGCTGCATGTTCCCGTACTTCCGAAACACGTTTTCTCCAACCGTTACAATGAAATGCGGGCTCTTGGCGTATAATCCAAGCATGATGGAAGTATATATTCCCATGATCCAAAAGAAAAATTTTGGTTTAATTGAGATTTGGCTAAGTTTGAAAAGTTTGCAGAGGCCTTATTAAGTTCATAACACCTCAGTGTCTAACCTTCTATTTATTAAAGGCAGCCATTGATCTTACTCCAAATCTGAAGTACCAAACTGGCAAACTCCCAACCTATAAGACCTATTTTAAGCCCCTCCCTGTCATGGTGCTTGGTGCTCAGCATATTAATGGACGGAGTAGGGAAAACAGGCCAGTTAGCCACGACTGAACAAAAAAGGAAAAACTCTGGCCGGCTCGACTTAAACCAATTGATTGCAAACTGGGCCGTAAAACTACTAACTATAACTCGGTCGGTTTCTCCTACAACTGCTCAGTCAAGGACGTGGGTATATAACAACCGGTCTTAAGGTGTTCACTCTCTCAGTACTTGATTTGTAATAGCCTATACGTGCATGGGTTCTCTCTGCATGTCGTTACGAGTTCTGCCAAATGAGAATTTTCGTAGACAAGGCCTACGGGAAAAATTGTAGTTTCGGGGTGGTGTCACGTTAGGCTAAGGAAAAATTAAATTCAGTCAACCCGTCCAGCCTTAACCCAGGTAACAAACCTTTATGGCCCCCGGGTCCATTTAATTTTGCACCCCCACATTAATAAGGGGCCATATGGCTAGCCCATATGTCCTGAGGGATTATAGGGTTGACCCTCACCCGTATTTTCCCCACATTTCCGTTGTTAACTTGGCCCCAGAACTATCCCATATGTGTCATATGGGTCAATAAGGGACCCATATAGGCCCCTTATTAATACCGGGTGCAAACCCATATGGGCCCCTTAAGAAATGGGGCCCGTTAGGGTCACATATAAGAATGTTACCTGGGAAGTAGGGTCAGCGGATAGTCCGCGGCAGTGATGTAACCAGCGGGGGAGCATGGGGGGGGGGGGAACTGCCCCCGGACAAAAAAAAAATTGAAGGGAAGAAAGGGGAGGAAAAAGAGGAAAAGAGAGGGAATAAGAGAAAAGGAAAAAGAGAAAAGGAGGGGAAGGAAAGGAAAGGAAGGCAGAAGAAAGAAGGTAAACGGAAAAGGGGAAAGGAAAAAAAGAAAAATGAGAAAAGAAAGAAAGTGGGTCAACTATAACATCAAAAGCAGGATTGATCGGTGTTCATGGAACACTGTTTTGGTCAATATATACACATTCACGTCGAAAAATATATGAACATTCATTTAGTCGCCTAAAGTTAACAAAATAATATCTGAGGTTCACTTTATCAAAGGAAAGATAAGAAGCAATATAAGCTCCATATCAACATATTATTGTTTCAAAAAGGCAGAAATTTCGGCACGCTTTGCGCGCCGCAATGCATTCCTTATACATTGATGTCCACTTTTGCAATAAAAATCGGAAAACTTAGCTCTACTTACAAGCCCGAGACACATGTCATTTCCGGGTGTCCGAGGGGTCGCGGTTTTTCAAAATTTTCTGTATGCTCTACGCCAACTGAAGATAATCTTTCTAGCACGACCTCATACTCTAGGCAGGGAATCCATTGGCAGGGAAACCATTGGCCTTCCGTATTCAAATGTTTTCATACACACCTGTCATCTGATACTTTTCAGCCCTGTCAGTCTGTCAGTTGTGTATAGTCTTCTTATTGATTCTTTAGTTATTGAAGTATCAAAATTTTATCAATGCTGAATGTTGCAGAGCAGTGGCGTAGCTGCAGGAGGCAGGGGCGATTGCGCCCTTGCTCGAAAAAGTGAAAAATTCGAAAATTTGCCATTTGAGACGCCAGTCAAACACAGTGCGGTCTTCCCAAGTTTTCCTCCATAAAATTCCGAATTCTGCTTAATAAAAGTTGCATATTTAAAATGATAAATTTTAAAAAGGCAAAATTTTCTGCGCGCCTTAAATTGCAAGCTTTAAAGCTGTAAGTGACCGCTCATAGAGCAGGCAGTGGGTAATTTGTCCTATAGCCACTACACTGCCGTATCCGTAAAGTTGTCTTCAATAGGCTATAAGCTTTCATTTTTGTCTAAAAAGTCAACAAAGTTTCGAGTCTTTGACTGTCGCCGAGAAACCTTAATCCCCACTCCTTAGATAACACGATCTTCAGTCGACATGCTATCTCAGATATATGCTCATAGGAAACGCAGATTCTATGGTACTTCCCCAAATATGCAAATTTCCCTACAGGGAACCCTGAATCTAATCTATTTCCTGCAAAACAAGCTCTATATTTACAAATGTGTAAAAGGACCCAAATTTCCAAGGTAATACTTTCATGCTTATACAGTAGTGTTCACACTTAAGAAAACATAAATCAGAATTATTTAAACAAAGTTGTACTTGCTCGTAGAAAAAGCAAAAAAAATAGCATAAAAATGTACCTTTTGGTCAATGGTGTAGGGTGAATTGTAAGGTCCAAAATTTTCCCCAACCCCCAACACTTCCCTTAGGGCCCTAAGACACCCACAAACTAACACATCTCAACTAGTACAAAATCGGGAGACCTCAATGCTATTGCCCTCGGGCAGTCAGGTCTGGTTACGTCACTGGTCCGCGGAGCGGAGACAAACATTTTTTCGTTCACCTCATCGCTGCAGCTTAGGGGAAACGTAATGGCAGATGGGAGCGATACGCAGACAAGGTTGTAGACTGTCCTGTTTCATGATTGGCTCCTGAGAGAGTCATGTGACAATTTTACTTCTTCACTCATGTGTTGCTTTGGTTACCTCGAATATTAAAGTCATAAAATATTACTTAACTGACTTCAAAAAGGCGAAGATAATAAATGTGAAATTTACTCAATCAAGCTCACTTCAAAATAAGTTTCGGGCCAACTGCTCTCTATCCTCAACCCAGTGCCAGATTATTGCGTTGAGAAAGGTGTCGACCTCACCGGGAAAGAAAAATTATCACTGTGAGCGTTTTTTCTTTTTTTTGTTAACGTATCATTTAAGTTTGTTTTTTTTTTTTTTTACGATCAAGAGTATTAGGTGAGACTATACGCTCAGTACCTGAAATTTTCGTCAGAACATTTTTTGTTCAGAATGACATCCAAAACCGGTTATGAACTCCATATGCGGAATATAAGAAATGGTCGCCATTGGAACCATTTTGACGTATACCTTTATCTGCTGGCTAAAGAGATACAGCCTCTGTCCGATTCCGATCCGATTCTTGTGACTTTTTATTAAATATTCCGTCCACTCTCTGGTCGGAAAAGTAGGCCTACGTTTGTATGTAAGGTAGTGTCATAAGTTAGAGCCCCCAAAGTGCCTTTCTTTCAAGAGCAAGAGTGAAATTCGCTGGGGGACAAGTGACGCGTAGCGCGGCCAGACTTATATTCTGGAGTGGAACGTTCCGCCAGAGGAATTAAATATTATAACTGCCTCTAGATTGCTTCGGGAAGTGGGACGTTTGCTCCCCCAGCTAAAAATTCCAGTCTACCTGTTACTGGCGTGTCGGGTTAAGTCAGTTTTCGTCGCCGTTTTTTTAAGATTTTAACTGGTTTTGTCAGGAATCATATCTAACACCAGTTACCTGTTACCTGACTGGAATTTAACTTGTGGCTGTCAGGTACCTGTCAAAACTCGACAGATTCGTGTTAAAATTATGTCTAAGAAATGATTTTGGGCAGTTGAAATGATTGTGTACAGTTAGTCAGTCAGTCAGTCAGTCAGTCAGTCAGTCAGTCAGTCAGTCAGTCAGTCAGTTAGTTAGTTAGTTATAGTTATTATACATTTCCTTGGTAGGGAAAATTCGCGAACTGCCTGCTTATGTTGAAATTCCGGTTTTCGTCAGTCACGTGACGTTGATAGTACACGAAAGCCTTGTTGTTGGACTCCCCATACGTACTGTATACATGCAGACAAGCTAAGCTGATTTGTTCGACAGTCTCGTACGTACAATTATCAAACTGTAATGATTTCAATTAGGGCGTATATTATTGCGAAAGTTTTGATGAAGATTTCTGTCTTCAATTAGAACGACCGTAAAGCGAGAATAACTGTACCCAAACTAAAATAGAGGGACAATCGAAGGCTGGGCTAGCAACAGTAACTTGGTAAGCACACTCGACAATTCCGCGAAATTGCAAAGCAAAGAAGAAGTCGCACTGTATAACGTTAGACTAGTTGGATTAAACCATTTTAACAAACGAGTGTAACGGTTCATTTGACGAGTGTACTATACAATATTTATCAGTAACTATGGTCGTACAAAATTTTAGGAAGCCCACCTAGCGTAATGAAGTAGGTCTACTTTACCCTTACCGCACACTGACTGCGGTATGATAAACCTGTGCGTAGGGCCTACTGGAGGTCCCCAGCGAATGTCTTCAAACGCCAGACCTCGGAACCTGTATTTTGGGCTTAAAAAGAGAAAAAGAAACCCGAGAATATAGAATTTCTTCATTTATTCACAATTCTTAAAAGCTTACTGATTAGGAGGCCTCTTTGCAGTCAGTGGCGTAGCCAGGAAGGGATTTTTTTTTTGGGGGGGGGGGGGGCTGGTACCTCCGAGGGTCAGGCACGGCAAGACTATCTAAGCGGAGCGCCACCATTGGTTGACGCGGAGCGTACAAGAACATTTTGGGCTTTAAAACCCCTCCAGATGGCCGGAAACGGCACTTCCCATGTGTGCTAAGCTGGATGTACCAAGCCTTGAAAAACGAATCTCATGTCTGCGACTTCTCAAATAATGAGAATAAAAAAAATCAATCTAGGCGTAGCCAGGAAGGGATTTTTTTTTTTGGAGGGGGGGGGGGGGCTGGTACCTCCGAGGGTCAGGCACGGCAAGACTATCTAAGCGGAGCGCCACCATTGGTTGGCGCGGAGCGTACAAGAACATTTTGGGCTTTAAAACCCCTCCAGATGGCCGGAAACGGCACTTCCCATGTGTGCTAAGCTGGATGTACCAAGCCTTGAAAAACGAATCTCATGTCTGCGACTTCTCAAATAATGAGAATAAAAAAATCAATCTAGGCCTATGAAAAATGGTAATACATAACCTTTTTAGGGACCCCAAAATTGGGCACATCTGATATGTGGCCTAGGGTATGAGACTGAAAGGAACCGGTATCTCCCTTTCTCTTCGAAAAAAATGTAAACTTCAGAAGGAAGTAAATCGCAAATACGGCAATATTTGAATCTAAGCGGAGCGCCATCATCAGTTGGCGCGGAGGGGGCAAGAAAATTTGGGGCTTTAATACCCCTCCAGATGGCCGGAAACGGCACTCTCCACGTGTTTTAAACTGGATGTACCCAGCCGCAAATGCGGCAATATTTGAATGGATTTCAGCTTACTTAAGGCAGTACCTATACCCTTTTACAGGAAAACCAAAAGTAGTTGTATCCCCCTCTGAGAAACTTTCTTTGCGTTAGATTTCCTAGATGCAAAATGGTGCCATGTTTGGCAAAACTTTAAACTGATTATAGGCCTGAGTTAGGATTTTCCCTTCTTGGGGAGAATGAAAAATACAAAAGTATTTTTAGTTTTTGTAGAGATTTTACAAGAGACATACATACTGCCAAAGAAATAATGTGCAAAATGGTGCAGTATTTGTCCATGGTACATTACATAGTCAAAATCAAAATGCTCCGAATAAATCTCTCAAAATAATTGAACCGCAAAGCAGAAGTATGGATCATGTGGGAAACACATGAAATCAGGACCTTGTGGACTTTTTACGAATCCCCCGGACGCCAGCGCCAACTAGTTAAAACAGGACTTGTCGAAAAAAAAATCGTCCCATACAGTGGCACTTGTCATGGGCAGGAGTGAGGCACGACATAGGCCTAGGCCTACTTGTTAAGGATGGAAGGGAAGAATTATCCGAAGGCAGTACCTTCTGACCTTACCTGCTTACGGCATATTTTTTGTATGATTAAGTGTAGGAATGGTCGTGTAAGAGTGGTCTCCAGTGTACGATTGCCTTACTTTCAGTAAATCAATCAGCCATCCGAAAGGCAAAAAGGGGTCTTAAGCTGACAAAGTCACATTAATGTTTGTCGTCGAGACTTTCGTTTCATCTTCTAAGTGAAATGCAATATAAACGACAGTGCAGATCACAAACGGTTTCTAATTTAGTGAAAGTGGGCAGTTCCCTTTTAACACCACTTCCCCACTTCCCGCAGAATCAGCACATCACTCAATGGAGCCATATCGCTACCGATCGTTCGTGTGCATCTTCAAGTCATGTGATGAACATTTTTGAAGAGCTCAACATGCTTTTACGGACAATTACGGACGCACGTTACAATAACTATTAACGTACGTACAGCATACAACATTAAAGACACACCAACACGAATGTGTTATAGCGTTACACTGTTCAAATACTGTTCAAGTCCTCCCATTTAGTCGCCTCTTACGACAGGCAAGGCATACCGTGGGCATATTCAACAACCCCCAGCCCACGGGGGAAAATGATTGGGTGTAATACGGTATATCTGGAATAGACAGTCGGTCGCAATTGTTACTTGGTCATAAGCAAGAAATCGAAATCTGCATGACGAATCGTTTGCGTTATAAGTGAACGCTTTTACTAGATGGAGAAATTCATCTTATAAGCTTGAGATTTCGGCTATATGCGTGACTCCCAAGCTGTGTGCGTAAGAATTGACAGGGCAGTCTTCCCCAGCACATCGCACTAACTAACCATGCTAGTAATTCCATAATTCCATTGAACTTTATTTTCAAAAAAAACCTTAACTTCGCACAGTACCCTGATAGGTAAGGGTTTTAAAATACATTTTCAGACAAACTTTTAAGACAATTGCCCTCCCTCCCATGGCTCGAATGGCCACGACGCCTCTGCTGTATCAACTACTGACCCTGTGCTTTCGACTAACACAATTTCAGAAAAATTCGTGGAATCAGTAGGCCCTATAGTTAGTAGATCAGTATAGTTGATTACAGGAATGAGAAATTAGTAGCATATCCCATGGGACTTTCACTGGGAAAGCCCCGCGTCCCTCACAAAAGTAGAGAACTTTTTCGATATAGAGGAACGGGGTCAAGACTTCACGTATGGTTTCCTCGCATTACGCAAAAAATACAACACTTTTTGCCCGAATTCAGTGAATTGTGGTTTTGTATTCCCATTTTTGTCTCTGCTACAATTCGTGATAGCCTATACGGTAGCTCTGTCAAATATAACTTTCGTGCAGTGTCACCTTCTCACCAGAGAAAATATATATGCACTCGTGTACTTTTCAGTCAAAATTGAGTTGTGTGGTGTAGTTTAAGTTATTGTTTTCAGGCCATTAATTTTGGCTTGAATTTCTATCAAAATTTCAAACAGTAAATGATGGGACAGCCAACACGATCGATCTTTACGACACATGTCAGACGCAACGCTTTCGTTACTTTCCTCCTGTTAGTAACACATCTTTGCAAGCCTTTTTGTACTTACATCAGCAAAAACGGACATCACCGACTGCAATCACTATGAGTTTTAAGACAGACGGTTTCACTATAAAAATATTCTTAGAGTCACGTAGGGATAATGTGAAGATGGTGGGGGGATTAACTACCATGATGACGACCCTTGTACTGTCCATGGTAAACCCAGTGCAGATAAAGGCAAAATAAAGACTTGTTAAGATTATAACTCTCTTTAAAAAGGTGCATCTTAAGGGAACGTTTAAAAGAAATTAAAGAGGCAGCAGTAGGTATGTAGTTTGGAAAATTATTCCAGAGGCGACGTGCAGCAAAGTAAAAACTTCTGTCACCATATCTATTTAATGATCTATTAGTGACTAGCAAGTTTGTGGAAGCTAAACGATTAGTTTTGTGTGAAAGTTTGGACTTGCTCAAGTATATCCCCATATTTTGCAAGACAGTTGAAATACTGTTGAAATATGTCAAGGTATGGTCAAAATCATGTCACACATTCTAATATTATGATATTATTTCCCATTTAAGTTCAACTTTTGCTTAAATATTGCAGAGTCGTCGTCAAATCAGACGATTTATAGCTTCACGGCGGCCATCTTGGTGCGCCTTTTTTGTCCCAGTCGGTGGCGACCATACGAATAGGACGTATACGTTACATGCTCTGTTCATGTTTATAAGTCCGTGGTTGAGACAGATTAGTGGGGGGCCCTATTATTCAAGCAGCAAAAAACAAACAAAATTAACAATCTTAAAAATAATGCGTTTATTGACTGGTAACCAGTGTAATTCAAGAAGGAGAGGAGTAGCATGGCAAGAACGAATTAAATCGACTAGATTGAGGAGAAAGAGGCGCATCAACGGAAGATTCCTTTCAAAGCCAAAATATGTTGTAAGATATTGAACCTAGCAATTTCTAACAGCGAAATGGGAACGTGATGAGCGATGACGGGGGGGGGGGGGAGGGAGGGGTCACTTAACATTGCAAGAAGAGGGGAACGTCGAGACATAGCAAATGTGCAGTTTAAGACTTTTCAAGGCGATACTGAATCTGCATGTTTCACTGACTTTCAGTAAGCTCATCGGAGATATACATTTTATTGATGGACCTCCCAGTGTACTCGGGTCCCGGTTTCTTTCTTGAAGACAGGTAGAGGTGTAGGTAAAACTTTGTGAATTAGACCATCATTTTGCTTGGAGAAAGGTATGCATGTAATCAGCTGTTTTACCGAAGGACATGCGATCCTAAAAGGGGAGAGAGGGACTTTGCCCCTTCCCAGATTTTGGCCTCACCCCCTTGCCCCAACTTAGATCAGTTAGAAGTTTGGTTACCTCCCCCCCCCCCCAACAAAAAATAATATACCTCTCCAGAAACATAATTTTTAATCCAGAGATATGCTAACGCCTCCCAGCTTCAGGGGGGTTCCCCCTGGACTCCAGTCCTCAGGGAAGGGCGCTTTGGGTTCGGTTTCGCGCTGCGCCAGCGAAATTTTTGTCACAAAATTTTCTTCTGCCCTTAGTTCCCCCCCCCCCCTCAATTTTGACATTCTGGTACCTCCACTGGGGGTTGGCCCCTTGCTCCTCGGTTGCTGGCTTGGCGGCAACTCACTCAGGCAGCCACCGTTCTATCTTAAAATTGAAACTATGATAAATCGCGCACAAGTGTATGCAACATTTTCGAACTCTAGAGAGAGAGAGAGGGGGAGGGGGGCGGAGGGAGCAGAGAGATGTGACATTGTTAATTGCAATTTTATCAAAGGTGACAAGCCTTACATCTTGTCAAGGCTCATTTGTGTGCATCAGTGCATTGAAGCAATACCCAAACCTGTCTCCACTTAAACTCCAAGGTCACATTAGCCATATTCTACAAACTTATCTAAATCAGATATTCAATTGTGGAGTTGATGTAGCCTATAAATTGTTTTACAACACCATTATTGAAATTATAATTCATCAAAATGACATAGAATGGTCATAGTTATGATTGAAATATTCAGCATTCATCTATAAAGTGATCGTTGTTTACTTTTGTATCGATTAAAAGAAAAATCAAGATGTAGTATTTGACTTGAATTTTAGCCAAAAATGGTCTTGACCTTAAATAAAAAAAAAAAAATAGTGCTCGGAGAACCTGTAATGAAGATAAATTTGCAGAGTACATGATTCTTTCGTTATGCATATGACATTGTTTCATATACACGATGAAAAGACTAGTTCGAAGTTCCGTCATTGAACAGTATTCAGCAATAAGTCGAAGGTCAAAGGGTAAAACTTTTACGTGAGTGAACAGCTAACGCCGGGATGTTAACATACGTTAAACTGTGATATGCGTGGCCTTCGTAGCGCTCAGGCTGATGTTCCACAAGTTGACCTAAACGGATGCGTCACGCATGCGCTGATATGAACTTTTAACTCGTTTATTCTCTAAATTCTATATTGAAATTGGTCATGAATCTAGACGAGGGAATATTTACTCTTAAAAGAATGAAAATAACTTTTTTGTATTTGTTTTTTTTTCACTCCAAATGTAGATTGGTCTCTACACTATAAAAACCGACAGAGACGATTTTTGTCACGCTTTAATAGAGTGAAAAGTATGAGTTCACTCGATTAGAGTGTTCGTTCACTCGATTAGAGTGTTCATTCACTTCAAGGAAAGTAAAATTCAGTCCAAAAAGTGAAATGAACTCCAAGAAGAGTGAAATTCACTCTTTATGGAATTCTTTCAGGAATCACTCTTTTTCTAGAGTGGTCCCTCATGGCACTCCATTAAAGGTGAAACTTCACTATTTTGGAGTGAATTTCACTCTCCCTGTAATAAAGTTCCACTCTTTTTGAGTGAAATTTTCAACTCTCACTCTTCTAAAGAGTGAAATTTCACTCTTTTTGTTTTTAGAGTGTACCCCTGAGTGGATTTCACTACTAAGGTTTTAGAGAGATAATTTTGGAACAGTTGCAATTGTCATTTAGGTCAACAGCTCACTGAATAGAGGACTCGACCCAGACAGCTAAAACAAAGATACTGAAAATATACCTCAGTTTAACTTTTGATAAGGATTCGTGGAAGACAGAGGTTTAAGACAGTCATTTCTTCAACCAAATTGCGATTTTACTATGTGGTCTGAAGAAATTTTAAATTGGCACAGCTCTTTGTTTAACATCAAATAAAAACGCTGAGCACATCGAACTACACAGTATGTTTTGCGAGTGAAAAATTACTCATTAATGTTTTGCATACTCACCAAGGTATACCCGCAAGAAATAAACAAGAGATTGTGTTTGGATGAAGATCAGCGAGTTTGAAGGCCCGTCCACGCTGTGCGACGCGACTTTTTGCTACAAGACTGTCTTGTCGTAATAAGCGACTGACGACTAACTAACTTTCAGAGCATAGTGTCTACATTATGCAACAAGTCGGAGGTCCATGAAGCGATTTAGTACGCAAAACTCTAACGTTTAACATATTCTTTATTTGATACGTTGAAGAGACAGGAATGGGTTCTGTTCATTTCGATTAACTGTACTTCGCGGGTTTTATTCCAAAAGTCCGTCATTGTCAGTTGCACGTTTCAGTTTCATGCGACAGATCATGTTCGGTCTCATGACTGGGTTGCGCGTCTGCTTGCAACTAATTGCAAAGCATTCCGCACTTTGCAACTCGTCTGAACAATCTCGTTGCAATTAGTTGCGTCGCACCTACCCCGCGGGGCGGACGGTGGTTTTCTCAGCTACCCAGCTTGACTGACAAAGGAATATGCCGTACAGTCTGCTACGCAGGTAACGTCGCACCGAGACGCATAATGTGGATGGGGCTTTAGACAGTTGTGGGAGTCGCTAGAAATAAGTAAGTCTGGAGAATTGAAATTTTCTGGGCTGGTAATCTACTGTAGGCCCCTATTCGGTATTTGATGAAGTTTGGGGTTTGATCACGCTTGACTCGCTATTTATTTATGAGGACAACTACCCGGAAGACTATCTATGCGGAGCACCACAATATGTTGGCGTCAAACGTACAGCAAATCTTGAAAAATTGCGACCCCTCGGATGGCCGAAAATGGCTTTTCCCAAGCTTGTAAACATGACATAAGCAGTTTTTATTTTGAGTTTTCGTTTTGGCAATAGAAACAAAATAGAACAAATCACAAAATGATGAGAAAATGACCAGATTGTGGGCGCTATTGTTGTTGTTGTTGTTGTTTATTTCAACTGTACTACATACAAACGTACATTCATTATCATTATTATTATGATACAATACGTAATAATATTTACAAGAAACGTGAGTATGAAGACGGTAGAAAAGGAACCGGATGATGCTTGCAAGCTTTTCTAGTCTGGCCCTAATAACTGAGATGTTCTTAATTGCTTACACAACTAGAAAATATTATTACGGATACGACTCCTATAACATTTACATGATTGTATATAAAGAATTGCTGCTAGTTTGATGCTTACTTTTAGCCAGATTTTTAATTATTTATTTATTTATTTGATTATTTATTTATTTTTTAGCCAGGTAAAATTAATTATCCACATACAATAACAAGAAGGATTTCTTTAAGTACTTCTTGAATAGATTAAGGTTAGGGGCATTTCTTATGCTAATGTCAAGAGAGTTCCAGAGAGATACCCCGCTACTTCTCACGTGAGAGTGCGCAAAAATTGCCCTAGTGTATGGCTGGAGAAGATAATCTCTTCTTCGTGTTGGATAGTTGTGATGACAACTATTAAGGTTGAAAAAGGAATGGAAATCAGGAGGGAGTTGACCGCTGTTGTGCCTATACAAAAGAACGTCTAACTGGTAATTGTAGTGGTCCTTTAGAGTTAGAATATTATAATGGTGAAATAGTGGAAGAGAATGAGTGTATGGTGAAGCTTTGGATATAGTTCGTACAGCCCTCTTTTGAAGAATAAAAAGCTTGTCTGTATATGTTGGCAAGGCATTACCCCATAATAAAATACTATAAGTAAGGTGTGGTAAAATTAATCCATTATAGATAGTTAACAAGGAACAACTAGGAATATAATGTTTTAGTCTATTCATAACACCGACGATTTTAGAAACGTATTTAGTAACGTTGTGAATGTGATCCTGCCATGTAAGTTTATTATCAATTAAAGGGATTGAAAAGTTTCAAGCGTATATCAGTCTTGGAGGGAGTAAAATAGGCCGGGATGAGGTAGAGACCCTTACTTGAGATCCATTAGCAAAACATCTTTTGGAAAATGGTTATGATAAATCGAATTGGTATGAATCGATAACTTGTAAGCTTTTTGCGCGTATTGGCTTACAATTTGTAAAACTTCGACAAATGTTTCTCAGACCATTTCACTAATTCAAATAAGAGTGTTAGTAATTGAAGGTTTGTTTGCATTTGGCTACGTTATACAGTCGGAAAAAAATCTTTCGAAAAATGCCGTAGCAATTTAATTCTTCAGATACATCATATCTTGCAGCCGTCAGTCCCTCATTAACTGAAGTACTTGAATTTGGTCGTTCCGAATGATTTTGAAAATTTGAGACGGTGGTAAAGACAAAAAGAAAGGATGACAAAACAAAAAAATCAACAAAAACTATATTTCTCTTTGACTAACACAATAAATCAGGCTCCTTGCCCGGTCCCTAGTTACTCGTACAAGTTTTCAAATCTGGACATTTTAACCTCCAGTAAAAGCTTAAATGTTGGCTCGGCTTTATGAACATTGAAATTTTAAGCTCAGAGTAGAGAACTTGGAATAATAGACTAGGCGACCTGTTTCCCATCCTGGTCGATGTTCCAAGAGGGAATAATCCCACAACGGAGTTACACAATCGACAACTGCTACTGAAATTCGTCTGAATTGCCTTGAATTTTACACATTTTGCATTTCGGCTCATTGTGTGTAATTAGCACCTGAAAAATAATCCTGTTAAATGAGTAACTCAGTCAGAAATAACACTGAAAATTATTCTTTAGGTAATATTTTAAATAGTCGTCTGCTACGTACAGCTAGCAAAAGTGCAAAACTATGTTAGCGTTGGTATCTGAATATTTGTGCTCTAGCTTGAGACCAAGAAAGAAAAAAAAAAAAAACGCGTAGCAAACTGGACATTGTGGTAAGATACAGAGATGACTATCGTTTGTTTGCTAGTTAAAATCGAAAGTCCCGGTAAAAATGTCGCTCTCGAAAACTCGGCAACCCAAAACGCTCTTATCGCGCGGTTTCATCCTGCAGTCGAACGTTGAGAAGCTCAGCACCATGTCCCGCAAACTTTGGCGCTACTCCAGTGTCGGCAGTACACACTTTATCATACATACAAATGTCTCATGAAGAAATTGAAGAATTCTAGCTAGTAAAGTCACTGCTTTCTGTTTTCGGCACTCCTTCTTTATGTTTGTAATATCGACAAACCGACAAAATACAAACCTTGCGAAAAATGGGGAACATTCAAGCACTACAACATGATTTCGGACAGCATGAAATATGGTACCAATACTTAAAGATGGGAAAGAAAAGGGACGCTTTTTCCAATTGTCCTGTATCCCCTTCTCCCGAACTTTCTCTTGGTCTACAGATAGCCGTACACTGATAGTATGAATTGAGTAAATTTAAGTGAATTAGTGGAAATTTAAATAAATTTCTCTACGGTATTTTATTCGTAAGGTAATATATCTTCAGCACTACCAATGCAGGAAGAACAGTGGCGGAGCTAGGGATTTCGGTCAGAGGGGGCGAAAATGGTCTGCAGGGGCGCTTCGAAGGAGTAAATACCCTGAGCCTCAGCACGATCGAAGCCACAGCTTTTAAGACTTTCCATTTGATTTTCCGCACCTGGTAGAAGACTACTTTGACATTTTTCCTCAGCAAGTTTTTCTATTAAAATATGTTTAAATTTTCTATCCATGGGCCTCCGCGGAAGAAAATTCGGGGAGACTAAATTCTTTCAGGGAAAAACTCCTCGCCGCCATGAGTTGGGGCGGAGCGCAAGAAAATTTTGGCCACAAATTCCTCTCAGATCGCTGGAAAAGACCGTATTTCTAAAGCCTGTTTACCAGATATAAATAGGTAAAACACTGAGTGAACTGTTAAAAAATATTGATTTTAACTTTTCTTTGTCTTTTTCTTTATGTGTTCTTCGTTTTTTCATGTTTTTATTTTTCAGGGGAGGGCAAGCCCCCCCCCCTTGCCCCTTCCTGGGGACGCGCATGTTTCTATCCCTCTCTTTCACATTCTAGTATGGAGGCAGTCATTGTAGTTTGTGTGTTATTGTCAGGTCTCGATTTAAATAATGGGCTACTTTGTGAAGATAAAGATTAAACCTGCTAGAGCTAAATAGCAAGCAATCTTACAGAGGAAAAAGTTATGGAAATTAATCACCGTTAGGTGTACATTTTTGGCATCTGGAAATCAAGATAAGTACACGAAGAAACATTAATTGACGTAATTTACATCATGTGACCACTCTGAAATAGCCATTAATTAAGTACATTTAAAGAAATAGCCAAGACAAGAGGTCTGCTTGGCTCTCTAGATACCGAATTCATAATAAATAAAAGTAGCCCAAACTTAAGCTTATTTGATGCAATTTTCTGGCTTTTGAGACCACGGAAGTAGAGAAGTAAACGTTTTCATGGGATTATCTTGCAGTGTCAGAAATAGCCATTTATCACAAGAACGGTCACTTGAAGAAAAGCAAAATGGAAACTGCTCATTAAAACTCTTAAACCATTACCACTATGATAACAGTTTCATTTTATTTTATTTTAACCTGAAGGTTCCCTTCAAATGATTTTGAGAAATGTAGTGGAATCTATTTTAATATCTTTATAAACTCTTTTTCTTGTCTACGTTGGCAATTATCCCCGACAACAAGAGGGCTATTTGCGCTACAATTATTGTTGCGCCCTTTGCAACATCTTCTATTAGCCGGGAGGGTTAATTTAATGTCAGTCTGTGTATTTTGTAAGCTTAATCACGCTTGGTGTGGAAGCAATGAACAAATCACAGCGACAACATTCATTAGTGCGTATAAAGCATGAAGATACATTTCGGCAAAACCTATTCCTATATATTACAAAAGATGGCCCTTTTCATCAGTCAGAATAAAGTGCAGATAGTACAGTTACTGGTGGCTGTTTGAGCATTTTGTTATCTAGGCCTTAAAAAACGCTTTTAAATTATGTCTTTTGCCAAAAATGGTGCAAGAGTAAAGTATGTTAAAAACCTAAAAAGGGCGCCGACAGACGATTTTGGTCCGTCGGGGGGGGGGGGGGGGGCGGCCGCCCCCTGACCATATGGCAGCTCCGCCACTGAGGAAGAAATACAAACGGAAAAACGACTTGGTCAATTTTCAAAGAATAAATGTATACCACAGATTTCCTATGCATTGACAGATCATACTGCACGGTGCATTGTCGCTGCCGTACGAGATGGTTGTCTGCTATGATTTGTGTGTGAGCGTAAGAAAGTTTAGACTTGCTCCAGGAAATCAACAGATTTTGCAAGAAAGTCAAAATAGTTTGAAAATAATGCAATATAAGGTCAAAATCACTACACGTGTTGCAGGAATATAGTATTGTTTTTCATTCAACTTTTGTATAAAATATTACAGAGACATCATCAAATCATGTAAATTTTAGCTTTACGGCGGCCATTTTGGTGCCCCTTATTTGGCCCAGCCGGTGGCGACAATCTACGGATAGGACGTACTCGTTACATGCTTTGTCCACTTATAGCCTATCAGAAGTCCGTGATGTATATCGTTTCGAAATCAGGACACAATGAAACAATGACAATTGTGATCTATTTTTGGGAGCTTTTTGTAGGGGTACCACGAAGGAGGTTTATTTTATAGTTGCAACAGAAGAAGAAAAAGAGAAAAAAGAAAAAAAAAATCCCTTGAAGCACCCAACTCCAAAGATGGGAAATTCATTCTTTCAAGCTTAGTATCGTCATTTATGATACATACCTCACTTTTCACACCTGAATTCGAACGATGTGAAATGTATTTTTGCTAGCTTAAAGTTGACAGTGAGTGAATATAAACTTCAAAATCAATTTTCTTGCCTGGGAAATACCATGTTCCGCTGCCTAATGGTTGCGATTTTTCAACATTGTCTCTACAAGCGAGTCAGCGCCAAAATGGTGGCGCTCTGCTTTATTAGATACAAAGATATTATAAACGTAGATACCAAACTCCTATCCCTACACTGTTGGACGCGCCGACTCCTCACGGAGGCTCAATTGTAGGGGCGGAAGCGTTCATTTGACATGCGCACAGTTTTGTTCGGTGATCTGCGTGCTCAATTACTCATGCGCAACAGAAAATTCCATTGTGACGAGATGCGTGCATGTTCAAAAGGAGCTCTGTACGCGCACAATGCATTTCTCTGTGTGCACTCCGGAGTAACTAACGCGTACTTCCGCGTGCTTGGAAAAAGAACGCAGTAGCTGATTTTGTGTTGTAAGCGCGTAAGAATGTTAACGCGTGCACAGGTGTGCGCTTGTGAAGATACCATAGAAACTGACCAATCAGTAAGCTAATGAACTTCAAACCAGTCGTTGAGCGTTAATGTTCATATGTTCTTAAGTAAAAAGCCGGCGAAGAAGCCTAAAACTGTTTCATGTTAGTGAAATTTATTAAAAGAACGGTGCTTGCAGGAATTTCAATGTTTTGAAATCATACTTATTTATACTACCGGAAGATATCAATTTACTGTTGGCTTTCAAAACGACTGATCGGTGATCAGCACTTCCGCCCCTCCGATTGTGTCTCCATGAGGAGTCACAGCGCCATTTTAAGTGTGGTATCTTTGTTTATAATATCTTTGATTAGATAGTATTTCAGTCCACATTTTTATAAAATCTAGATCCGCGTCTGAAACGGTGTGTTATAGAAAAATACGTGTTTAAAGTTCACGGTATGGGGTTTGAGGGTCAATTTTATACAAGTTACACATAGAAGATACAATTCACCGCAATAAGTACTTTTGTTAAAATGTATTTCCCATTAGACATGATAAATTGGGATAGCTTATAGAGAGCGACGAACTCTTAATTGCAATTGTGCAATTATCGTCAGAGTTTTATTTAATTGCACACGACAACGAATATTCATGTTATATTATACATAGACCTAAATTGAAAAACATACGCATCATTAGAAGGTTAATCCCACAACTTAATTGTCGCATGTGAGCAAAGGTTCACGTGTTACACAGACGTATGGACTTCCTGTATACATGGACAGAGCATGTAACGCGTACGTTCTATGCGTAGATTGTCGCCATACCCTGGGGCAAAAAAGGCGCACCAAGACGACCACAGTGCCATTAGTGAAGCTGTAATCTGCATAATTTGACAACTGTGTAATAATTTAAACAAAATTAAACTTTGAAGGGGAACTATCATAGGCTATTCCTGCAATACGTGTAGCGGTTTTGACCTTACCTTGCATTATTTTGAAAATATTTCAAATTTCTTGCAAAATATATTATTCTGAACTACTTGAGCAAGTCCAAACTTTCACACACAACACCATAGTAGACAACCATCTTGCTACGCCTGTAGTCGCACGTACGGTAGCAACAATCTAAGGATAGTATGATATGTTTATGTGTAGGTAGTCCGTCGTTACACGTTTGTAAAACAGTCGACAGTTGTAATGTTGCCAGCTTTTCATAGGCTGCTGTACCAGTACTATGTTATAGACTAAAGTCATAATACGAGAGTTCGGTAATTCGTCTTGGTGGCTATGCACATGCGCACATCAACCAAATCTTCGGGATAAACAAAGTAATCCCGCACTTACAATACCTGTTCCAAAATTTGAGCTGACATGAAAATTTCCTGAAATCATTCTATCTTAATCGATGCATATAATAAGCAGGGATCTCAAGTGTTGTACAGTGCAGGTTGCGTCTAAATTGTCCTTTTGTGTAAAACTTTATTGGTGTATCTGCCGTAAAGTACCACTGAGACCCCTATTTTCGTTCCACTTGGTTAGACACTTAACGTTGTATGCGCGTACTGACGAAAACAACCGAACGCTCTACTGGCTACGTGCTGAGCTCGCTTTAACTGTGTATCCCACGCTAGCAATACCATTGGGCCAACGAATGATCGAACTCTCTTATTTTCTTATTGACTCTGCTTGTGTTTTACATACAATAATCAGTAGGGCTGACGCCTTAACCCAGTCTCAAACTCTATTCCGCTGCATGCACTCAAATTCACTGCATTTGTGAATGGTCCTTCATGGGAGGGGAACGTGATCGGCAACTACTCAGGATGGCATGCAGCTTAACTAACGGTGTCTTGGTCTGACGGTAGAGTCCAGCCGAGTCCTGAAAAAAAGTGAAAAATGAAAACAATGTTTTGTTATTGAATTGGTCCGAAATGGTTTAATGGATGATTCAAAATTGGTGGTAATACACTCGAATTGACCGGAATAGTGGCCTATAATAGTCAGGGAGCTAGCCCCCTAATCATTTATACTATCGGGTCCCACCTGTTCTTGTGGGCCTGAATGCGAAACTTAAGAAATGGGTTTCTTCCTTTGTCAGGGTATCCTCAATACAATGGTACCTCCAAACCTTTCGTTCCCGATAGTGTAAATGATTAGGGGGCTAGCTCCCGAACTATAAGATCGGTGATGACTTAAAATCGGATGTACACCTGAGATAGAGTACTGTGTTTACCTGTATCAAGTGTGTACATGGAACAAGTGCCAATATTTTCCGTCTGAAAACAACACAAGGTTTACTGCTTACCAAACAGTGAAAATCGACACTTTTGGCTCAGTCAAGACGTCAGGTGTACATGATAACCCGACACACGCACATAGCCACAACTACTGACCTACATACAGGACTGGATAAACCACGAGCTATACTTTAAAGCAGTGGTGTATGAAGCAATATGAAAGTGGTAGGAGAGAGGGGGACGGAATAATTTTGGACCATGCACCTCGTTGACCAAAAGGTAAGTTTTTTAGCTCTTTCTACGAGCAAAAAAAAATTTTTAAATAAAAAAGATTCTGATTTTTTTCTTAAGTGTGAACATTACAGTAATGCATAATTTGCGCCGCGCGGAAAATTGGGATCCTTTTACACTTTTGTAAATACTGCTTGTAATGCAGAAAATAGATTACATTCAGGGTATTTTGTAAGGAAATTTGAATATTTGGGGGACTATCGAAGACTCTGCGTTTGTTGTTACATAATGTTCTCAAAGGTGTACGGATAGAGGCTTCTCGGCGACATTCAAAAAGCTCCCGAAACATTTTGCGTCTTTTGTAGACAAAAAAGCCTCATTTGTAGAAACTTTAAGGGAAACAGAGTTGTAGCAGCTCGGAAAAATTTAGACGGTTTTATATGCGACCACTTGCTGCATTTAGGGTTGCAATTTACACAGTTACCTATTTTGAGAATACCAGTGAAATTTGCATTGAAATCCGATGTATGAATTGTTACCATAATGTGTAGAATTGATTCCTCTTTCTCATATGAAATTGAAATTTTTGCTCACACGTTCCCCTGATATCACCGCGCATCCAGGTATACGTAATGATTACGAAAAGGAAAATGATGGAAAAGAAAGATCGCTTGTTTGGTCTACCGGCAGAGCATCCACCTCTAATGCGGAAGGACCGGGTTTCGATTCGCAAGTCGAGTTATACCACAGAATAAAAAAATGGGACCTAGTGCCGTTGTGTGTGATGCTCCACTTAAGCAAAGGAGTAAGGAACACAAGCTAGTGACCCCCAACTGGCCGGCTTGAATAGAACCAATAGGTCGAAAACTGGGCCGTAAAAATTTAACTAACTTGATGGAAAAGGAAATAGACTGTGGAAAGTGTCAAATTATTCCTCACTTCAAGTATACCGCAAAATTCAGTTTCTTAAATGTCTCTCTTGATACTTTTTTTTATGAAATTTGTGGTAGAGAAGTTCTGGATACCGTATCAAAAATTTTGGAAAAATTTGACATAGGAAAGCGGTCAGCGATGAGACAAAGTTGAGTATTTAGTCAAATGTCTGCTAACGTGCACTCTGAGTGCATTCACAGTGTAGAATATAAAGACGCTAACTTGTCGGAAAGGTACATACTAGTGAATGATTCGTGTCAGTGGTTTTCAATAGAACTAGCCTGCCAGGCAGACTCTGTAGTAGCCGAAAGATGGCGCTCTCTCTAAAACCATATTATACCAGGTCTCTGAACAGAGTATAATCTGTAAACCTTCGCCGGGTTTCCATTTACGGGAATCCCGCATTTTGTTTGAGGGACGAATTAGTAAACATGAATGGTCACGTGGTGCACGAAACAAGTATGATTAGTGTATTTTCGTACATACAACTGATGGAACGAAAGGCGAACAACCTAACTAGCTTTTGTACGTGAAAAATGTGTACCTGGTCGTACGTTCGATGCACATATATTACCTATTACGCGAGATATAATTCAGCATTTTAATTTTTGTGGTGACGTCATTTTGGTGGCCGTAAATGGGGTTCGATAGAAAGTTGACAGGCTATTATATACCGTAGGTATGGCATGCAACAGGGGTGGCGACAGGATTTGCCCGACAGGGGTGCCAAGCTCCCCGACAAGGGGGGCCAAAATTTCAAGGCCCCGACAAAGGTGATGTTATGTCCCGGTGGGATATGACTCGGTAGAATTTGAGGCGCGCGTAGCGCGCCGAGAATTTTGGGCTTTCTTTTTATCAGATACTCAAAAATCTGGTATTTTTTGAAAGAAATTTGGCTTTTGTTAGTACCATGAAAAATTTTGGGTCTGTATTGGAGAATCAGTCCTTCATATGGCAAAAATAAAAAGCGTTATATAGGCAACAGCTGAAATTCTTTTGAGGTTACGCGTTGAATCGAGACTAGACTACAAGTTTGCCCTGAAAGTTTTCCCCTTTTGAACGAAGAAAAGAAAAGTTAGGGCTTATTAAATTGGAAAAATTTTGGAATTTAGTGGAAGAAATTTTTTTTTGTAAGGTTATAATGAATGTTTGGTGTTTTTAGTTATATGCCTTTCAAGAGCAAAATTAGGCAGTATGCTGGGTCATTAACAGAGTTGACTTTGGTTATTTATTGTATGGAGTATCCATCGGAAATGGCAAATTTTGCCAACTTTAGAAATATGAAGCTTATATTGAGGAAAAATTGTAAAGCTTATGACAGTTTGGGCGTTTTATGGAAGAATCTTACCTACTCATGAGAAAAAAATCACGTAGGCGGTGATCTGTAGTTTTGTTGGGGTTACTGAATATCATCATGCAGATTCAGACCCTCAGATTATATTGGAACATTCTCCCGAGGAAAAAGTTTGGCTTCGCATGTATTCCAAATTTCATATTTTATGTTGTTGTCACAGGCGTACGGGAGTGTTTCAGTTTGGGAGGAAGCAGAACTGTTTTTTGTCCGAAAAGTGTAATCCGCGAAAGACCACCTAAATCGAACGCACAGAAATTTTTGAAAAATTGAGAACCTCCAGACAGCAGGAAATTGAATTTCCGTGTTCGAAACTAGAATTTAAGAAGTCAGCTTTCGAGCTTTCTTTCGCAATAAAATTTTCACTTCATAACCAAATCCCAAACGAAGAACAATTTAAAAGCTTGCTTTGTTCTGTTTGGTAATCTGTTCGACCAAAATACTATCAATGCGGAGTGTCACCATCAGTTGGCGCGGAGCGTACAGAAAATTGTTGAAATATCTAACCCCTCCGACAGCCGGAATGGCATTTCCCAGACTTGCAACTAGAAATGAAGCAATCGGTATTTTGAGCTTTCTTTTGAAATGAAAGTTTCACTTCAATAGAAAAAACCTAAATTGCTAAATGATCAGAAAAGTATCAGATAAAAGATATGGCTACAAGTAAATGTAATGGTCTTGTCTCTTTTCGGGGGGAGGGGGACTATGCAACGGAATTACTGTAATTGCAAGGTTCACTAAATAAATGAATATTTTTACGTGACTGCCCGAATTTCAGACCATTAATGGTTTTAAGTTCCAACTTATTTGAAAATATGTCACTTTACAAGGTACCTTCGAATAAATTTTTCAGTCTGACTTATAGGGAGACATTCTCACACTACTTTTTATCAGTAAGTGTACCTGAAAACGGGCTGGTCCACTTTCATTACCGTTTGCTAGAATTCGGATGTCGCGGCAGGCCAAATGGCAGAAAATCGGGCACTGCATACACATGATCAACCTCTCGTATGTTTTTGTCAAGAAAAATCGGAATTGTGAATTTCATTGAAGAATATGGTCTTCTAGTGTGAAAATCAAGAAGAACTTTCGGGTGACTGAAGTTTATCAGACCCGTATCTTTTATCAGTTTACCGTGGGCATGAAGATGAAGGCTCCCCGACGAAATCGGGTTTTCTCAACAGCAGGGGAAAGGCCGGCAGCCTTCCCCGACGGGGGCATGAACTTGCGGATTGAAAATGGGATGAGGGATGGCAGAGGTAGTAAGAATTGATTATAACTGATTCAAATGGGCATTAAAATACCGTTACAAAGAATAGAATAGTGCAAAAATAAAAAACAGAACAGTTCATAATCATCCATCCAGTAACTTTAAGTCCTTTACGTTCATTTTAAGGCCTCCCCGAAGAAAATTGCGGTCCTTCCCCTGACGGGGAGGAGGTTGGACACGGGTACATGGACTGTGGTATAACGGAGCAAAGAAGAACTGATTCAAAATCGATTCCGATATGTATTAAAATATCATTTCAAAACAAAAAATATGTTCACCCATCCAGTAACTTCAGTCCTGGTAGGTTTTTTATTATAATTAATATTTTAGGCCTCCCCGACGAAACCTCCGGCCTTCCCCGACGGGGAGGGGGAGGGGCAATGGATCCCCGACGGGGAGGGGGCGTGGCCCCATCGCTCCCCCCCCCCCCGCTGGCGCCACCCCTGGCATGCAACTAAGTTGGAAATGTCGACTGCCCAGCAGTGAAGTCGTTGAAAGGCTCATATAGTTAGATTTTTAAATGTAGGTCTAGTAGTTGAAACGCAAACACAACAGCCTGCTTTTAGCAGGCTACAATAGGACAGACATATGGTAGTATAACATTGTCGGTAAACATAGCGTTATGCGAGGGCGGAGGAGACTAACGTCATCCCTCGTTGGTTAAAGTTAACCTCCAGTCTGATTCAAAATAATCATAAATACCCGCTTGCTGTTGTGAAAATGTGAAAATTCATCCCCATTCGTCTATCTTGAACTCAAACACGCCGTGTATGTAACACACTCAAGCCGTATTTGTAGTGGAATAAGTTTTGTCAGCCGTGCTGTCATCGTGTATTAGTGTCCGATTTACTCTGCATATTCATTTTTGAATAAAATAATTTTTATAACCCATATCGCTCAATTAAAGATAACTACATGTAACGATGAACTCGAGCTTGGCTTCGACGGTTGTGGCCACTATGGATCGTAGCCTACATGCTAGCGACAGTCTGTCAGAATGCAACTACTGAACCATAGAGTCCACCTTCTATAGACTATGACCGAACGTCACTCACTTGGTGTCTCTCCACTGCATTTGTACATGGCCAGATGTTTTAGGAGGAGACAATGCTGTGTGGGAAGTGGTTGTCGTTTTTACAATCACTTTCAATGTCCAGTCCTACGACCATCGACATCGGCAAACTTAATGCGCCCTCATTGCTTGCATTGGTGGTAATTACACAGTATGCATGTGTGGGCAACTTTTACGAAGTGTTGGAACAACTTAACCGTTGATCCACCAAAGATGCCATCTCCACTAAAGATGCCATCTCCTCTACGAAAATTCTGTACTCCTATCAGGGAGCTGTTATTTGTCCAAATAACAGCTCCCTGCTCCTATATAGGTAAAAGACAGTTTAAAGCTCAGTATGGAAACAAGGCCCGTCTTGTCGGGAAAGGGCAGTCGAGCAATTTATTTTGGAAAAAATACTAAATTCTACAGATTCTTATCTTATTCCCTCCATAAAAGCCCTTTTGCAGTTATAATTTGCGAAAAGCATTGTGGGACAGAGGGAAAATTGTCTGTTAAACCGCAAACGCAGTAGGCCTACCTCATAAAGTTTGCGAAATACCCCAGTGGCGGATCTAGGGTTCTAAAAAGGGGGGTGGCTAGGGTTTGGGTTTTGAATATTTCAGAAAAAATAAGTATTTCGCCTGTATTACGGTTGCACCTTCAAGCTCTATTCTATGTTCGTACCAGACTGCCAGAATTAAATTAATCTTTGGTGTTGCTGAATTTAACATTGTAATTAATCCAGTTTTAAACATGTACTTTTAAAATTGTTGTTCGCGTTCCAAAGGAAATAGTTATAGGAAGGCGATAGCATGTGAAAACAATGCCTACTTTTTTTATTATTTTTTTTTGGTCAAAAAGGGGGGTGGCTAGCCACCCTAGTCACCCCCCCCCCTTAATCCGCCACTTTACCCGTTATTCAATTGGGCCAGTTCATTTTTAAGGCCAAGGAGGTGTTATATTATGGAAGGCATCACAGGAGGAGATCTCGTATACACTCATTGCTGTTAAACCAATTAGTTAGGAACCGAGCCCTTAAATCTCATCTAAGTGACTGTTTGGCTAACTTACTGACTGACTGACTGACGGGCTGACTGACTGGTTCACACAAACATGGGGAATATGGCATTTGTAAATTTGAGAGACAGTATTCATGTCCTGTGGAAAATTTACGTTGTTAAAAATTTGTATGAAAGAAAAAGGTATACCCTAAACCTGTGTTTTTACAATTTGGGGTAAGAATATGTTTCGCCATATGACTTTTAGTATGCAGTGCATGCAAACTTGCCAGCTTCTTCAAATTTCAAAACACTGCACAATTTTATTTTTATGTCCCACGTCCTAATTTACACGGGGATCAGGTATCAGGACCAACAACTAAACCGAAAAAATAAAGGAGGTCATTGAGTTATGTATATTGATATATTGAGTTGATATATTGATAACTTAACCCTTTGCCGTTGTTTGGGTCCTTATGGACCTAGACGGAGAGCGCGGCTTGTTACCCATCTTTACTGTTTCACGCGGAGCTCGAAACTGCGAGTAGCTACCCGAAAATTCGGCCACAACAACGAGAGAGACAATAGTTTAAGGTCACGGGGTCAATAACCTACGGAAGCTGATGCGGGGCGTGCCACGTCCGCTTTTCCGCCCACTCCCGAGGCGCGCAAATATGCCCCGATTGGAGCACAACGGTAAAGGGTTAATGCCTCGGTCACATTACCGCCGGGCGCAGGCCGATGAGTAGAAATCGGCCGATGTCTGTCATCGGCCGGGCGCCGGGGATTTTTACCAAATCTCACCGACATCTTTCATGTGGTCACATTGCTCCGGTCGCCGCTCGAGCGCCGCCAGGTGACCTGCCGATGGTTTCTCCATCAATTTCGCCGGGCTCCGGCCGGTGTCCTTTAGGACGTCTGCAGATCAGCTGCCGAACACCGGCAGGGCATCGGCAGATGTCCGACGGGACATCGGCAGGCACCCGGCCGATTTAAGTCATCTGCCGGCCCCCGGCAGTGCCCTGCCCGGGCGCCCGCAGGGTGCCGACCGGGCATCTGACGGTCGCCCTTCACATCGGGCGATGTCCGGTCGGGTGCCCGCCGATAAACATAATTTTTTCCGTGCCTCGGCGATGTATCCACCGGCGCCGATGTCTCACCGACGTCGGCAACTCATCTGAAAATTTTAACTCCGCCCGATGTCTAAAAATCGGCCGGCGAGGCAAATTCGTCGGTCGATCATCTGCATGACCCCCGCTGATATCGCCGATGTCTGGCCGATTTAGGTCCTGCCGGCGCCCGGCCGGGCGCCTTTTCGGACATCGGCAGTGATGTGACTGTAGCATAAGGGAGAAAAGCATTGTCACGTGGTTCACCAGATTTATTCATGAAATGATAGGGTAGCCCACTAAACTAACTCAAACTAGGGTTAGTACATTATTCATGAAATGGTAGGGTAGCCCACTACACTAACTCAAAGAACGTTCCATCGAGCTGCAAACGGCAACACAGAGGAGCTCCCAAGTTCCAAGAGGCTAGATGAGGGTGTATCTGACCTGTCCATTGGTGGACCGCCGGCCTGGGGGAGGGGTATAATTTTTGAAAATTTTTGAATTTTAGAAGTGTCTACACGCAAAATGGTTTCACTTTTTTGCAAATCAGTCAACACAATGTCTCTAGGTTACCGCCATAAAAGTTCAGTTCAGTAATGAATTTTTTACGGTAACCTAGAAAAATATTGTTTTGAGAGATATGCCAAAATAATATTATGCAGATACTCACAAATGCCTAATGATTAAACCTCTCCTAGTCACAATACTCAATCGTTATTTTTGAGGTAAATTTTAGTGCGGTACCGACACAGTTTGCAAACGTTAACTCTGCATGTCACCGGCGGTCGTACCGCACGTGCTGCCGGTGATTTGCTATATTTCCGTACATCTCGCATGGCACTGTAGCCGTGAAAACATAAGTAGAACGTCAAGAAGGCTGTCAAGACAGTCCAGGGGCCCGTTCCAGAAAGAGTTACTCACAATCTTAAGTTTGATTTGCTGTTGACTTAAGTATGGGGAATCAAACTTAACATTGTGCGTAACTCTTTGTGGAATGGGCCCCAGAACGTTTGGACAACTCTGGGACAAGTTCCGCCTGTGACCCGCAAAGTGGGTAATTATTTTCCTTATTGAATGCGGCGTTACAATACGTTATTACACTATTTTCTCAGTGACAGGAATATATTCCACACCTGCTGCGAAGGTTAGCCAATAACAATGTTGTGATAGCAAACATAGTTCCAAACGTACCTAAGCCTACGCATTGTATATCATCGCGAGCAGTTGGATGTGCTGTGAGATACGATTTACCGAATTGGTTGTTATTGGTAAGCTGAATTATTTGCTAATTTGTGTGGTTCTTTAACTAAGAATACTTCGGGGATTTGAAATGCGGGTTTTTCAGAGGGCTTGGCGGGTCAGCGGGTTTGGGTGTCCAAATGCGGGTCACTTGGGAGGTACGTTTATTTTAAAGCCTACAATTTCGTGAATACCTCAGAGCTTCCGGGTTCTCCGTCTCCTGGCCCCCACCGAGGCTTTGCCCCTGGACCCCACCAGGGGCCATAAGGCGGGCCTCTGGACCCCACGTCGTTAGGAGGAGCGCAAACCGCTCCCGCGGCGCCTTTTGTTAGTCAGCCTAGATTTACCCCCTCCACTTTCAGACAGCAAATCCCCCTAAGTCACTCAGAATGTTGAGCTAGAAGGGCTGGGAGCTTTGGAAAGATTATCGGAACGAATCGCCACCAACCGTTGACCCAAAGCGTACCAGATATATTCTGGATAAGAAAATCCTATAGTAGATCGCTGGAAATCGCCCTTCCTTTCAGGCTTCGCAAACAACTTCTTTAAATGGTATTGCTAGTATTTTCTTGGAATAGCTGGTTATATTCTAACTGTCAAATTTGGCATTGAGAATTTTAAAATGGGAATTTTTCTCGCAGAATACATGGGCAATATGTTACATAATAATAACAGGCATTTTGGAGATTTCTTGCAAATTGTGTGCTGTATAACAATCTGATATATTTTTTACATTTTCTGCCGTTAGTTTTTAACGTTCTAGAAACAAGCATTTGATGGATGAGAACTTCTTCAGTGTCGAAATCCAGTTTGAGGAGAAAAAATCGTACTATCGATCAGTGGCGGCGATACTTGGGGGCGCGGGGAATCCCCCTACCGATTTCTGAAAAATAATCGGAAAACTTTTAGATGATCTCAAAACACTTTCAAGATATAGATTCCTGTAGGGGTAGAGTAGGGTGCCCTTTCGACCAGTTTTGCATCTATTGCATTCATTTTCTATTACAAATGGCTCTTAAACTATCAAAGTTTTCGCGCACCCGGCGCGCTCCAAACCTTCCTTCAGTGTTTTTCCTCATACCGGAGACTTAAACATATACTGCCATTGAACTTGGTGCCAAGCATAAGCAATGGAGTGGAGTACAGGCCAGTGAGCCACATCATGAAAATAGGCCGTGGCCGGCTTGACTTAAACCAATTAAATAGAAGCTGGGCCGTAAAACTTCATCTAACTCTAACTCTTATGAATACCTTCAGGTAGCAACTTTTGGAGAATCACAGTAGCATATAACGAAAGCTGTTTACGAATTACCAAGCAAGAGACTGGCTTTTTGAGTGGCATTAAGGTTTGCTGGGCAATTGAAAGTGTCAAGATGCACAACCTGAATGTAGGTTTTGTAATGGAAATCTTTAATGAACTAATTTCGATGCGCTTCGCGCGCATTTCTCACTACTTCTTCTCCGCCAAATGACCATTTTCAAGGCCCCATGGGGTAGGGGGCATTCAGAAGGTTTGCTCACAATGTATCATTCTCTCAAAAATTAGAATTAATATTTTCCTACATATGATCAGTTAAAAAATCCCACAGATTGCACCATTTTGCATCTAAGAAACAGTTAAATTAACAAAAATTTCTCAAAGGGAAAGGGGACATTTCTAGGGAAGGCACATTTGCGTAGTGACAAAGTAATGATCCCAATCCTGCAAAGAAACCCTAGAACACATAGAAAGGTGAAATTTACGCAGACTTCGATATTGATTGAGGTGACCTTGTTCTTCCGCCTGTACACACGCTTGTGCACACATCTATGGGATTGAGTTCCACCATCTCCAAAAACGCACCCACCCAGGCTCAGACCAGCCTAAGCCCCTGGTTTGACTGGCAAGCAACATCCAAATATCTTAGGTTTTAGCATATGTCTTGAAAATAATTTTTCAGGAATTTTATACTTGGTAAAGAAGATAGGAGGACAAATTGTCTGACTAGAGGGCAGAAGGAGGGGAATAACCTCTTAGTACAGTCGTAGATTTGAAAAATGCAAAACAAAATGTAATTCCTTGTAACAAGCAAGCGAATTCGGTAATTCGTTGCCGAATGGAATTGTGGGACACTGCGTGGGATACACAAACAAAGTTCACCATATTGTGCACGGCGTGTTCCTGTTTTCGTTAGTACGTGCCGCATACAACACTGTCTCTGTGTCTAACTCAGTAGAACGAAAACAGGGGTCTCAGTGCTACTTTACGGCAATTTAAAATAAAAATTTCAACACCAAAATAAGACTTGATATGATACGATGGATTAAGAAAGAATGATTTCAAGCAATTTTCATGTTAACTCAAATTTTGGAATACGTGTTGCAGGTGCGGGATTTGTTTGTTCATCCCGACGTGTTGGAGGGGAGGATGTGCGCATGTGCTCAGCCACCAAAACGAATTACCGAACTCGCTTATCCACTTCCAGAAGTGTATTTGTCATTTACAGGTTATCACGGTGTAAAATACCGGTCAAAGTGCTGTTGAGATATATGCACGAATGAAGAATTCATTGACAACAATATTGAAGTACGAAAAGATATTGTTCAAAATGACAAAAGAACCGCTGTCGTGAAATAGAGAAATTCCTTGTTATGACTTCGATCTTTATTTATACGATGTTTCCGGTTGAATAAACACTTTTAATTTGTGTCGTAGCTTTCGCAAAGATACTATTAAAACGTGGTAATGCATAGCGACTAATTGGGGTGCCATTTAGTATTCCAGTGGCCGTTTGGACAACACCTATTCTTCTGCCGAGTTTCGATTTCGAAAGTGATAATTTTTTGTGAAAATATTCCCTGCCTATGTGTACATGTTTTTTTCTTCAAGTTTAAAACTGAACATGTAAGAAACTTTGGTAACAAAGAAGTTTTTGGCATCATCTGTTCATAAGCATATGAGTAGGGAAAAAAGCCAACGAGCTGCAACTGGAGAAGGGGTCTCAGTCTGCCCGACTTGAACCACTTGGTAAGGAACTGAGCCGCAAAACTGCGTGTAACTAACTCATCTGTTCAACGTAAGTCATAATTGTCAATTACCGCATCGATTAGTGTACGTTTAGTGAATATATTTCACAAAAAGTAGACATGGGATCCCACGTGTAGCAGACTATGCATGCGCGTATTGTTGACCAATCAGCTCTCTGCATTTGTCGGTATTGGTTGTTTTACCCCCAAAGGAGGGCGAACTTTTTACTCTGTGACATCATATGCAAACGATCCATTCAGCCCGGGAGAAAGTCTTTGTGGTTCCTCTTCCATGCCTTTTCTGATTAGCTGTTTCTGCTTATGCCAAACAGGTTTCTCTTTGCTCTCTCCCACTCTATCTCTGTACATTCCCAAGTTATTCTACGTGTGCAATGTAGTCACTATGAACAGTCGGCAAGTTCTAGCATAATGCATCGAACTCTGGTCCCGTGGGAATTGCGCCGTGTTCACGAAAGGGTTCCAGTGAAAAATACCGTGGGGTTAACTTCGCGATTTCGACCAGAAACATATTTGCTTTAGGAAGCAGTCACCACCTACCTCTGTAGACAGTCTGCAATCCAATGGGCGAAAAATCGGAAAATTGGGGGGGGGGGGGGGGGGTGAGGGTGGGGAGGAATTTTAGTATGCATCTTATCTTCTGGAAGTTCGCCCTCTTTATAGTCGAACAATTCTGCGAACAATCGTGCAAACACCTGTAAAAATTTGACAAAAGAAAATATTTTTCCCGACTAAACTCAGACTTTTCTGAGCCTTTCCTCAGTATACTCGTTCAACGCAGGTTATTCTGCAGATATCGCGGTAGGTGATGTATTTTTCTTTAAAGTGTGTTGAATTTACACGGTCGAGGTTTATGTCGCAAGGAGGAAATGCTGCATGCAGCAAATATGGCTTGCATTAAAAATAGTAGAATCGAGGGTACATCGATTAATACTCCTACATGCAATCAAGTTGATCTTCGTTGTGATTAAGTTGCAAACAGTAAAAAGGGAATGAACCGATTGTGAACAGGACACAACCCCTGTGGGGACGGAGAATCACCTTGCAATGTTGATCCAATAGTAAAGAACAGCGGTGAACTCCTTGCAATCAGGTTGCCCATGACCATCCGCGGCCGTAGTAAAACAGAGAAATACGGTAAGTATGAGGGTAGCGACTTTCCCTCACCCATTCACCAAATAATCCCCATCAGATTTTGCAATGTGCTCGTCTAGGCATGGGACTCTTCCTCTTATAGGGGGAGGGGCGTGTTTTTTGTCCTACTCTGGATCACTGTGCAGCCAGGGCATGATCACTCTCCGTCTGAGACACCAAAGTCTGCCCGATTCAGGGGGAAGGGTTTGGCCAACTGGGGGCTGACCCGATGATGAGCTCGAATAATGTTGTAGTGTGTTTGCATGTGCGAACTGATGGCTCATGAAAATTGTCTCCTTGTGACTGCATCTCTTTTTTGTAGAAAAAAATGTCAATAGACCGTATGCATTGACGACACACTGACGTCATCCTTGGGGACAAAATAATGGAGCTGCTCGCATAGCAAAAAAATGCGCGTATTCACTGGTTGACAAATCTGCAGTTTGCCTTTGTCGATGTTGGTTTGTTTTGCCCTCAAAGAAGGGCTTTATGACACATTGAGCCAATTAGGTTCGTCTCGTTATCGCAGTAGTCAATACATAAAACACGACAACTAAGTTAATTCTGTTACGTTCTCACAATAGCCAATGCTTAAAACATTAAAATTCAGCCAAACCAATCATTTATCAGGGCTACCAATACAAAAAACAACACAATCATCAATACTTTGACCAGGCCTGGTCTGAAATAGTAGAATCAGTTCTTTGATGTACGGAGCATAACCATTTATTTATTTATATAATATTAGCAGTACCTTAAAGGCTACAATCCTCGACAAAAGTACATGGGACAAACCACGCCCCCCGTATCAATATTGAAGTTTCAGGACGCCTTGGGCTGCCGCAACATTGAATGGGGGAGTGGGGGGACGGTGTTCCGTACATTGCTTGTTTTGCTTGTTTTGTCCCATCATTTTTGTCGAGGATTGTCGGAAGCCTGTACAAATGTGTATGAAGGTTTTGGTCATGGGCAACGTAATGACAGTTTGTGAATAAAGGTTGTGTACTTTGGAAGGAGTGATTAGAAGACAAATAACACGGTATTAGCATTATGAAGTACAATTGCTGCATGACAGGACAATAAAAGCGGCTTTTAAATATTTCACGGGGAAGAAATGTAACTTATTACGCATTACGGACTTCTGTCCATATTCGATTTTTCTAATTAGGACCGGGGAGTGATCAAAATAAGGTACCCATGGCTGGTTTAACGTCGTTTATTTTGTCATTAACCTATTCAGAAGACCCGTTGCCGCAGGATACCGAAGGGAGGGGGGGGGGGGGAGCGGTCGCTTTCAAGCCAGAAATATTTCTCGGGGATGGGGCAGATCAAAACAACCTTGAGGGGAGGAGGAACAGATATTGCAGATAAAATACAGGACAAACGCGGCGTTTTAAATTTTTGAAACCGAACTGCTACAGAAAGCTCCAAACGTAGGCTTTATAACGCTTAATTTATTCGTTATCCCTATGTAGAAGTCGTCACTGCTCCCCATTACTAAGAATATTTAATTAGCGCGACGGTTTACCGTTGACCTCACCACGATTTACGATTTACCTACACACTATTTTAATGACTGTCGAGGGTTAATCGTGCAAACAGAAGATCTCTCTATTTATAGGGAACTTTCATTGTGCAAAAATGGTTAACCGTTTCATTTTCGAGAAATACTGACGTTAATTGTCACTTTCACTACCCCTAATGCTTACATATAATTTCGTCTTTAACCAGATTGTAGTTCAAATCATTATTCAATGTTTATTTATGCGAAAAAAGAGAGAATTTTGTGGTTAACCGTTGTGTATATCGTGAAATATGTTACCCCCAACCCCTAACACGAAAAATAAGTTGGAAAAACTTCTTTGTTTTTTTCCCCATTACAGTACATGCAATTTTTAAAGTAAATTAAATCTCTCACCAGGCAAAGTACTATCTCCCCCTTCCTCGTATGAGCTACTTGAGGAAGACAAATCTTTATTCGGGCCCCCTTCGCTAATCTTACAGGGCAGTATACTGGTCGGACAAATTCAACTGTTACTACTTTCCTGTAGCTTGAAAAATAAAAAGGCAACTATACTCGTTTCAGAGCATTAAAAACGAAAATTTGGAAATTCCTTTACCTTTGTACAGGCTTCCGACAATCCTCGACAAAAGTACATGGGACAAACCACGCTTCCCGTATCAATATTGAAGTTTCAGGACGCCTTGGACTGCCGCAACATTCAATGGGGGAGTGGGGGGACGGTGTTCCGTACATTGCTTGTTTTGCTTGTTTTGTCCCATCATTTTTGTCGAGGATTGTAGAGCACCCCAAATTGAAGAAGTGTAGTGGATTGTCCAGTTTCATGATTGGCTGTTGGGAGTCATGTGACAATGTTTTCCTCTTCGAATGAGAAGTTCACCAGAAATAACTGGTTGGTTTACCTTGAATACGCAAAAGTAAAGTCATAAAATGTAATGAAAAATAATTTGAAGAGAATTAGGATGGAAACTGTGTCATTAAAGGTAAAGAACAGTCCCACAAACTGCCAAGAAAAAGCTAACTTGAAATAGCACAATTTTCGTCTTATTTCTCTTCAAAGTATCTTTCATTACATTTTACGACTAACCTTTTGCATTATGCAAGGTAAACCAAGCAGTTATTTCTAATAAATTTAACGTTTGAAGAGAAAAAAAAAACATTGTTACCTGACTCCCAACAGCCAGTCATGAAATTGGACAGTCTACTACACTACTTCAATTTGGGATAACTGCTCCTGCCCTTTAAGCTTTTTCTTCAAAGAAAGTTTGAGGGACTGATGTTTACCTTTAAACTTCTTGAATGACTTCAATGACTGAAAATAAGATTTTATTGTCGTCTGGTAACATGACGTTCTCGTGTAAAAGTTGAAAATCTATAAATAAAATGTACAAACAATGCCGAGACCAGTGTTGAAAAATGCAAGGGTCACTCACTTGAGTGAGTTGGTTACAGGTCAACTGTGCCAAAATAGTTTGTTTAGTGTAATTAGATGGATTGAGCGGCTCAGTTTCTAGCCAGTTGGTTTAAGTCGGGCCAGCAACTGCCTTTTTCCAAACAGTGGTCGCTTTGATACTCATCTCAAGTACGTTCAATACGTACATAGCCAGAAAACGAATTAGAATTTGCCTGAAGTTGAAAAATTTCGAGTTCGATCGGAATTTATACCCCTTTCACACTTGGAAGATTTTCAAAGGGAGCGACCATTGAAGATGCCCTTTTGGTTAAAGGCGTAAACTTAATGGAACTGCGAATTTGGGAAAGTTTAGACAACTTGTTGCCAGAAATTAAATGGCAAGGTCACTCGCCGCAAACGTATTTTGACACAAAAGCTGATTTTCAGTAATTATGATGATTTCCCCTGCAATGTACTTTTCTGTATCTACAGACTTAACTGAAATTAATTTCAGAAAATTAATATTGTAATTCCAAGGTGAGGCATTGAGTTTAACTCAATTTGACCATTCAGTAAGAAAATTATTTTCACATGATTCTCAAGTAGTTCAGGCGGAGAAGGGGGGGGGGGGGGTATCGTCACCCGAAAGCGAAATTTATGAGACCAAGTGGATTTGGTCAATTTTGGGTCGCTGATTCCGAAGATCGAGGGTATACAGGCCATATCGTGATGTCGTCATGTCGGGGCATAACATCAGCCTCTATGGGTTTGCGGATGATCACGTCTTGAGTGATGAAATTGATTTGAATGATCCACTTGCAGAAAGAAGAAGTATCTCCGGTTTAGAGAAGTGCCTAAACTGTGTAAAAGAATGGATGGACTGTAACAGACTAAAAATGAACAATGACAAAACAGAGTTTATTATTTTAGGGTCAAAAGTTCAAATTTCTAAATGTATTACAAAAGATCTGAATTTAAATGGAACACATGTTAAGAGAAGTTGGCGTATTAAATATCTTGGGGCGCATATTGATGAAAACTTATCTTTGAAAGAACACATAACTATCAAAGCACGAATTGCATCACTCAATCTTCATCGAATTCGCATTATTAGAAATTATTTAGATCATGATACCTGTCGTACTATTGTACATGCTCTTGTCATCTCACACTTAGATTACGCTAATGCAGTATTAATGGGATTACCGGCATGTGATATAAACACATTACAACGTGTTCAAAATCGTGCCGCCAAATTAGTACTTCGTGAGGGTAAATTCGCCAGTGCTAAGGACTGTTTAAAATCTTTGCACTGGCTTCCAATGAATCAATGGTGACGCTCCACAGTACTTAAAGAATTTACTGCGTGAAGTCCCTGAATCAAAGTACAGATTACGATCTAGAAACCAGGAGTCAATATCCCTTACTGTGCCCTTCACATGTAATTCCACATTTGCTGACAGATCTTTCTCCGTTTATGGTCCTAAGTTGTGGAATGTCCTTCCAGACAGCATTAAACGTAGTTCAAGTATTTCAATATTTAAAGCTAGGTTGAAAACGCACCTGTTTAAGGAAGCATTTGGTACTTAGTAAATTCTCTTTTTATTGTAAAGCGCCTCAGAAAACCTTTGGTTCCGGAGTGCGCTATATTAAGTATTATTTACATTACATTACATTATCCGGGCTTTTCTGCGCCATTTTGACGTTTAAAGTTCAAAGGGCGCCCTCTATTTTTCAAAAATCTCGTTTTCTCCATATATTTACGGTCCAGTCGTTAACAAATATGTTATTTGGCTCTAATATTCTGTAAATATAATATCAACTAATAAATACGGGGAAATATTAGTATTCATATTAATATGCTAATTAGACAAGGTTAAAGGTCAAGTTATAATGTTAGCAGAGAAATAGGCGAAGGGTTTGGGTCATGGGAAATGACATCAAAACAGACCTGCCTTACACCCTACAAACACCTTAGATACTCATTTTAGAGCAAATGGCAGGGGTGGCGCTATCTGACGACCTCCCTACCTCCCCACCTGGGAACAATGGACCCCTTTTGAAGAATTAAATTGCATAAGTGTAATGCCGACAACTAGGGTTGTGTTGGTCATCGCAGGATCGTCGTTTTTGAGTTGACGTCTTTTTCCAGTTATGAATTTTATACAATACATACAATTATAGTTATGGGGACAGATGTAGTACTAGTCATATCAAAAATTTCGGTCATTAACCTCACAATTGCATTAAAGTGTATAGGCGTTTGTTATTGTTCGGTTTTTCGCTTAATGTTGTGCTCGGGGTTGTGATTTAAGGCATGGCAAATTTGGATTTGTGATGTCTATGCTATTACGCACACAGTGAACACTTTTTTGATCGGGCACACCTTTTAATTTTGTCGTAAAACATTTATTAACGGGAATTGATGTCTTCAAGCAAAAATTTACTTTCACCCTAACTTAAGGATTAATACTTCTAACCACAAATATATCGAAATGGCTATAAACGCGTTTCTGCATGTCATAGGTAGCAGGAGGAAAGGAGTTGGTGTTATTTGGGTCTATAATTTTGTCGTAAACCGCGTTTGTGTGACATAAAATGACGCCTTATTTGGGGGGAAATTCCCCCAAATCGTGATGTCACAAAATTTTGGAATCGTCAAAAATCATGTATTTTGAATGGAAATTGGTGTTTCATGGGTTGCTTTCACCTAGACATATCATTTCGAAGCATTATTAGAAATTTTGGTGTAAAATGAACAAATGATCATTGTTGTAAAAAAAACTTTCGATATGGTAGTCCAATCAAGGCTTGACATATAATCTAGGACAGCTTTCGGAGAGAACATTCAATTGATTTCATTTACTGAGCCTTAGTCGGCACGGTTCTCAGAATCGGTTCCCGCTCTATGGCATAGGGAGGAATATGTGCATAAAAGTGCCATTCACAGTGGATGTGTACGCAGGCGTTGTCGAGGAACTGCTCAACTGCCCGGTACGTGGGCTCAGAATAGGCTCAGGAGAGAATTTTTAAGTGCGCAGCTATTCATCTAAGTGGCTCATTTAAGGGGTGGTGTTACCTGGGGCCAGAAGTTAGAATTTACTTGGGAAATCTCGATTCCTTGTGGGACAGTGATTACTACTTCGGATAGCCTTGTTCCGGGAAATATATATAATGTATGTATACAAATTGTCAAGTTGAGCTAAGGAATCATAAAGTATCAAGCACTTTTGCAGTTTGCTTGGCCCTTGTGGTACTTTCAGCCATTGCTCCATGAAAGCCAAGTATTCTGTTTGGTCACTGAAAGAAAGGTCAAGTGAACTTCATCATCCCATTTTTGGGTAAGAAATTAATATGCCAAGCATTTAAAGATTGATGTAAACATTTTTCATAGGCTACTTCTTCAACTTTGGCTCCAAGTTTACTCTGATGGATTTCTGACCACAACTTACTTTTCGCTACCCAAAATTCGAAATCGTCTCAAACTCCTATGCCCTCATATGAAATACACGTAAGACTGACCATTGTAAAAATCAGTGAGATATTCTATCACAATCGCACCTTTAAAACTAATATTATTGACGTATTATTTACGTAGGCTATTGGAGTAGAATTACATCAAAATTCTTGGGTGATCTCTACTCCACTTCCCCCCCTTTCGTTTAAGTCTTCTCCAAATCTGCCGATTGAGCAGGCAACGTAGGTGGGAAGATGATCGAGACGTGTCTATAGCCCTCTCCCGTCCATACAAGTATGCACACATTTCTGCCAAGAGCATTTTGGTCTGCTTCAAAATGTCATTCGTGTCGCTTTAATTTTACTAAAAAGGGGAACAGATGGCATTGGGATTTTTTTCTATAGGGGGACTTTAGTGAGAGGCAGATAGCAAATTGAAGGCTATGACATAAATTGCACATAATTTGAGAGCATATATCTTGCGAATAATGTATATATTTTTTCGTATATTTCCCGTTACAATGCCATCCGAAGAAGTGTCCCACAAGGGATCAAAATTTCCCAAGTAAATCCGAACTTCCGGCTCCAGGTAACACCATCCCTGAGCTATTCCCTCGATCACGCCTGCGTACACATTCATGTGAATGCACATATTCCTCCCTGTGCCATAGAACGAGGACCGATTCTTCGAAACGTGCCGATTAAGCAGTTTAGACTCGGATAATGATATTACGTTAAATGTTCTCTCCAAATGATTTCATGCAATTTATGTCAAGCCTTGATTGGACAACACTGGAAAAACACGATCGTGCGATGACCAACACAGCCCTAGTTGTCGGCATTACACTTATGCAATTTAATTCTTCAAAAAGGGTCCATTGTTCCCAGTTGGGGAGGCAGGGAGGTCGTCAGAAAGCGCCACTCCTGCCATTTGCTCTAAAATGAGTATCTAAGGTGTTTGTAGGGTGTAAGGCAGGTCTATTTTGATGCAATTTCCCGTGACCCAAACCCTCGGCCTATTTCTCTGCTAACATTATTACTTGACCTTTAACCTTGTCTAATTAGCATATTAATATGAATACTAATATTTCCCCGTATTTATTAGTTGACATTATATTTATAGAATATCAGAGCCAAATCTCACATTTGTTAATGACTGGACCGTAAAAATATGGGAAAACGAGATTTTTGAAAAAAAAAGAGGACGCCCTTTGAACTTTAAACGTCAAAATGGCGCAGAAAAGCCCGGATATGGCTCGTATACCCTCGATTTTCGGAATCAGCGACCCAAAATTGACCAAATCCACTTGGTCTCATAAATTTCACTCTCGGGTGACGATACCCCCCCCCCCTTCTCCGCCTGGTCTAAAGGGCCAATCGTAAAATAGGATGGACTACTTAACTCCAATTTTTGAGGGCGGGACTGTCTTTGCCCTATTGAAATATGAGAACTTGGTTTTTCATCCGACGGATGACAACTGCCTTTAAAATTCACGTAGGATACGGAGTCAAGTCAGCATATTTAATGAAATGAACCCTACTCAACATTATTCTGTGTCAGTTTTTAGCTTATATTTTGTCTGCATTTTGCCTATTGCTTGCCAAAATCATAGGTCCTAGAAAATTCCCTGGGTTTTCTAAACCCCTGAAAATCACTGCCATTTCGGACCTTGACAAGCGAAGTCTTCCTATATACTGTGAATTGCCGAAAGACTGTTGCTTTTCTCACACTAGCTTTTGTCATGGTGACTTTCACCCCCACAACCCCCCCTTTCAGCACACCCCCCTCCCCTCCAGAGCAATTTTCCAGATTTCAAACAATAAGTTGTGAGTAATATGTGTGTATTTAGATAAAGCAGTCGCATCGAGCAAAATTCCATGCCCATATCAGTACTTACCTGTGTAGCAGGCATATTGCTTTTTTCAGTCATGTGGTTTTGGAAGCTGGGAAGCTGAGAAAACCACCGTCCCCTCCGGGGGGTATATCAGTACTTTTCTTTAAGGTTATTGAGTAAACTTCACATTACATCTTCATATACAAAAGTCTTACAGAGTTGTGAAAATTAAAAAAAAAGGTATTGAAAGACATATTCATTGAAATAATACGGACAACTTACACATAATTAACAGGAAAATTTCCAATTACGGCAGATTTAATTTTAAAACATTATTTAACAATCCTGACAAAGGACTTTCCCGAAACCCAAACTTTTAGGAACCGTTCTCTTGGTAAGCGACTGAAATCCGCTGTCACTCGGTCTATGACCTCCCGAGAAATCATTTTTATGATATTACCATCTTCAATCACCCTTTTTTCGAACACATGTATACATTTACATTTCCACATGATGTGTTTAGCTACTGCAAAAAAAAAACCAAACCCTATTTAGAACCACCCTTGTTGCATCTGGGGATGGAGACCCAAACACACCGTCGACTCCTTTTATGGATTGGCTTAGTGTGTGGGAACAGCAAACACGAGTTTTATTCTAGCGTAGTATGAACGGACGGCGTTGCATGCCAAGTTTAGAGTAAGGCAGCCCCCAAAATTTTGCTGTGTGGTTATGAAAAAAATTAAACTGGCCGCCATGACTTCAGTTTGGGCTAACACTTGATTTGTTGAACTATGTTTAAAGGTCTAAAACTTCTAGAAGGTATATTGCCTGCTCACTGGCTGCTTTATTGACGTCATAAAAATCCAAAACCGCCGACTAAATAACTTGACCTGCCGTAACTCGGTTAAACAAGGCCGGATTGGCCTTCGAGGTGTACAAGTCCAATTTTCGTGCCTTGTTTTCCTAGTTTAAGGTTTAAAAAACTCTCAAAATGGCAAAATGACAGACAGTTAATGACGGACCCCTTAAATATTGGGTTGGTACCTGATTAATAGAGTGTAGACTATTATTTATGAGCATTTTTAATTTGGCATACGAGACATACAGATAGGCGCATTTCAAATCCAAGAGTTACGATTTTTTCACGGAGACCCCCAATCTGTAGTTTATCTATCCGATTTATCCGGTTTCCACCTTGCCTACGTAGCAGACTGTGGGGCATATTCCTTATTCAGCCATTTCCCCTTAAAGCCTTAAAGGGGATGAACAAACCGAGTCCGCTTCGCGGCGAAGTTCCCACCTTAAGGTCAGGCTTAACTGACCTAATGTTCGACCGAGTTACTTAAAAGTTACTTTCAAGTTATTTTGTCAGCCATTTGGATTTTTATGACCGCACCTAAAGCAAGCAAATGGGAACTAAGGAATAGACTTTTCAGATGTCATGAGAATTTGAATAGTGCAATTTCCACCAACTTTAACTCCCAGTTTGATTCGGTTGAGTTATAGCACTTTTATAAATATGGCAACTATGCATCTTGGATTTTTTTCATACCGCCTGATCAAGTGAACCCTATGTTGTTTCCCCCTCTGGGCTGGGGGTGAAGAATATGCTCACAGTATTTCCAGCCTGTCGTAAAAGGCGTCGAAAGGGATGGAACTGAACCGCTCATCTAGATGACACTGCATAACACATTCGTGTTGGTGTGTCATTAAATCTCATCTGACTGACTGACTGATTGATTGACTGACTGACTGACTGACTGACTGACTGACTGACTGACTGACTGACTGACTGACTGACTGACTGACTGAGTGAGTGAGTACTGACTTACTGACTGACCGACTTTCTTAATATTATTACATTTCGAGCAAAAATGTTACATTTTGTACCAACTTTCAGGTTGGAACATTTTGGGCCGAAAGTTGTCACATTTTGATGAAGCCGTTACATTTTGGTCAGTTGTAGGTTCATTGGTTCCGATATTCCAGGTTTCTGTACTATGACATTTGGTTGGTGATGGTTACAAGGTTTCTATTCTCCGGGTTTGATGTTCGCATGATTAAATATGTTCTCAGTCTGGGAACGTCCCGGTGGACTGGGGGTTGTAGAAAATGCCAACGGTATTTCCCGCATGTCGTAAGAGGCTACTAAAAGGAAATCACATTTGAACTTGAACCATACTTGAAAATAAATTTCAACTTTAAACTTTTTTTCGAGTTGACTGACAGTATATAACACATTTGTCTTGTTGTGTGGTTTAATCTCATCTAAAACTAACTACCGTAGACTGTGAACACCGAACCTTTGGGGAAATGAACTTTAGGAACATTGACAGACGTGACCAGATAAAAAATATCACAAGCCCCAGTAAGATAGAGTACTCTTGGATGAGTGTGTCTATCTACTGTCGTGAGGTTATTCGAGGACAATGAACGGTCACATGTCTGTAGTGAACCACAGAAGTAGCTATACATGATTTTTACATTTCATAAAAAGAAACATTTAATGGGTCATTTTCGCGTGTTCTTGTTGCAACTTAGTTAATTGAATGGGACTGATTGATGGTAGGTAATCAAACTGGGAAAGGGTAAGGATGTAACTGTGTAACCTATAATGCAAGTTACGTTACATTTATCCCACACAAAAATCTCCTATAGAATTCTATAGAAAAAAAATCTATTGAAACTGTATAAGATTTTCTGTAGAAATTCCTATAGTCCTTAAAGAAAAGCTTATAGAATTGCTATAGAATCCTATGTAATTTCTTTTGAACAGCTCTGTAGAAACTCTTTAGAAACCCTAAAGAAACCCCGTAGAGGTTCTTAAGAAAAATGGGTCACTTTTCTAAAGAAACCTTCAGAGAATTAGTCGGGTTTTATAGAAGCTTTATAGAGATTCTATAGAAAAATCTATCCCTTTCCCAAAGAGATGCTATAGAAATTGTATGGAAGTTCTAAGGACTAATGCTTGCAATTTGACATTACAGATGTATAGAAACTGGCCATTCACCACCCTAAGCATAATGTGCAAGAAATTTTGCAGCCAGGATGATTTTACATTTTTCAATATCCCTTTATGTCTCGGAAAAGACAACCAGGAGCAGAGAGCTTTTAACGTGCTTCAAAACGGACACGGTCGAAACAAAGTTCCAAACAAATTCCAGAACTAACAACAAACACAAGTATAAATCACTGGGCGGAGTTCCGCTTAATTGTTGAAGACATTGTTTGATGACGTAATATGTGAACAAATAGTATATGTACCACGCCTGTGACTCGTTGGCTATAGTGAAAAATGTTATTTAATATCTTTTTAAAGAAAAAAAGTTCATACATCTTAATACTCTCTGTTGATGAAGTACTTATCTTTTCTTCGAAAATTGTTTCTTGCCAAATATCTGATTAGTAAAACTACCATAAGCATAAACTTACAATTTTTGTGTCAAAATTGTTGCCGCGCCCATTTTACCCGATAACTTAAGTAATTCAGTGAATAGAGATGGAAGTTCAGGAATTCTTGCTCAATTTAGACTAATATTTTGGGTGCGGTCCTTTTTATCATTGTGAAGATCAAAGGAGGGATTTTAATAAACTTTTATATTGCAAATCATGCAAATTAATATGCATATTAGATGTTTGATAGAAATGTATGGAAATTCTGTAGAATCTTTAAGCAAGTTCTATAGAAGCGTATGAATAAGTTTCTACAGAATTTCTGTAGAGAGTATCCTGTAGAATTAGTCTATAGAGATTTTTCTCGATAGAAACGGCTATTCTATAGAATTCTAAAGGGAGTTCACATTTTTATAGAGGACAGTAATCATTTCTACAGAAAATCGTTGAATCTGTAAGTTCTATAGAGGTCTGTAAGCATTTTATAGAATTCTATACAAAACTTTTGTATGAGACATTTGTGAACTCGACCTGAAATGGATGCAAGTCCCGGGTTCGGTCTCAGCTTTTTCCAGGTCAATACCGATTTTTGGAATTAGTCCCATTCCGGGTCAGTCCTCAGTCAAGTAAGAGGTACTGTAGATTCCAGCAGACGCAGCGCAACGGAAAAATAATGATGACAGGGGGTTGGGTGAATGGGAATGCTTACCAGAAAGACTTTCTAAGCGAAAAATCACCATCGGTTGGCGGGTAGCGCACAAAAAGAAATTTTTCCTTTTTAAATACCAAGATGATAACAAACAACACTTCACGAGGCTTCTATTAAGCACTTGCATTGGGCAAATAACGAATAAGTTCAACACCTCTTTTGAAAATTCCTGGCTCGGTCCCCAGTTTGGCAAATTTGGCAAATTTGTTGGTATCAACACCCTACGCTTTATTGGAGGGGACTACCTCAGGTACCCCGTATCACGTTCACTGCCATCGAGTATTAACCCATACTTGAACGCATGGCTCATGTCTTATTACGAAAACAGATCTCACTAGGAACGGGGCAAAAACCCAGTCGATTGGTATTACGGAGGGTCAGCGGACCAATGACGTTAAAACAGTGCTTGATGATTGCCGTGAATTTCATGTTTTGACTTCTTTAAATTATGAAGCAATCTTACCTGAACACATTTACGTCTTTTTTCTTCATTTGTAAGTTTCAATATCAAGACTCACGATCAGAAGAGTATGGACAAGTTTCTACCAATTGTCCCCTTCATTTTTCTGTTACCTTGTTTGGGTAAGTAATTTTCATGTTTACCATGACGAATATCTCAAAAGGGTACCAAAGATATTACTCGGCTTTGGATCTTTGTCTGTTTCACTATTTTTCTTAGTACTTTGATAGTTCCAGAGACTGAGTTTCCACCATATACAAGAATAGATGCAGTCTATAGATGAACCAGGACAGCAAGTGATGGTCTGATTGAAGTCGGACATAACTGGGGTTTATTACCTTTAGTCTTTCCTATTTCCTCGCTTTCCTGTATCATGGATGGTTGTACAATAAATTGCATCTTAATTCCTTCAAATTCACTGAATATGTGGGTTAAAAGTTCATGTCGACAATAAATAGAGACGATTTAAGATTGATGAACCCCACTAAAGGCTGCATACAATCACTAAACACAAGCACTGATCGGATTCGCTATATGAGCACAACTTATCTTTTATCAGAACAGTCCAGAACGAGATATATGATGAGTTAAAGTGGGACACATTTTAAGCTTTCTGTGAAATTTTCCTTCATTTTCCAAGTTTGGTTTTATAGATATTAGCAATTGAATTGGACAAAGTTTCTATGAAAAGTGACTCTCGAAGCGAGCAGGTTTTATGTCACTGATTCACATTGATGACTAATGTTTCGTGTTTTTTTATTTTTTACTCAACTGATTGGTTACTTATGCCATCTTGACCCAAACGCATATAAAATTTTATAATTTCATTGCCCAAGATGCGCACATTTGGTATCAATAGACTATCAGAGTTAAATTGCATAACATTTGTTGGTACCATAATTGTTCAGGAACTTCGGGAACCTCGGGTGTGACCAAAACCCTATTTTACACGAAGATCGTATTGTGCAAAAACAACCATGCATCAGGCCTATTAAGCCATATGGGGTCACAGGACAAGAATTACCATCCAATTTTTGTGACCTTTTATTAAAATGTTTTCCATCTCTCGTTGGTAAGAACCCCAAATTTGCCAACCTAACTATGTAAATACGTAATTTTTATCGCAGAACTGTGAAAGTTTAATTTATGCTTATTACCTTGTATGTTTATTACCTCGTCGTCAAACCGACCGACAGTTTTTTATCGAACTGCGCATGTTCTATAAAAGCTGTCTGTCAGTGTGACGTCACGGAAAAAATGAGTGAACACTTCATTTTCAAACACATCAGATGCCAGACATGCACAACATCATATATGAGAATCGTGGTAGCCGCTTATCTGTTATAATATCACATACATCTACACACACATCAATGTTTGGATAGCACAAGTCCTGGAAACCGGGCCGTAAAACTCTAACTAAATAACCTACGGACAGTAATTTGTAGCATATGAAGGCGAATCGATGTGATCGCTTCTCGGCCTTTTGGCTAAGGTCATGTGTAATATCGGTTCTTTTCGGCCTGTCTTGAATGGAGCCATACATGGCAGACCCATGATGTAAATGGTCTGAGGGCAGTGAGGTTGGTCAACCTTCAGGAAGGACGTATAGCTTCTTTGGGAAGCAGTTATAGTTTGGTTTCGTCAAACGGCTCTTTGCCAGAGAGTCAGGAGGACTTAAGAAAAAGAATTTCATTAATATATGTTGAAATAACTTCGCATATTGTCAAATCAAATCGGTAGCCTATATGTCGAAATAAATTTGTCCATTTCCTGTAAACGGAATTAATTTAACAAACAGCAAATTAATTCAACGAATACCGATTAAGTGTCAGCACTTATTTTATTTTTTATTTCCAGTTTAAGTAAAATAGTATGCTAAGATACCGATTCCTTACCATAAAGAGCTGCCGTGGGCAATTAATAAAGCCTAATTGCACGATCTTTTAAAGTAACAAAACCAATTCGATATTTGATCGAAATTCCTTCAAAGGGACCAATCCTCTCACCCCAAATCACAATTTCGTAGGGGTTTACAGAAATTTTCAGTTGGCATAGCTCTTTGATTGACAGCTACACTGTTAAAAATTTCTGTAAATTTACAGACTTTTTTTTAACTTAAACTTTTTGTATTTTACTTTTAATAGAGATTTTCTGTATCTTTACAGACACTTTGTATTGCTACAATAAAAAAAAGGTTGTTTAACATGTATTTTCTGTTTATTTGAAAAACCATTTCTGTCTGCTTTTTTAACCAAATTTTACTGCTTTGTAAAAACTTTTTCTGTAAATTTACATAAATTTTAACAGTATTTTGTATTTTTCTGATTTCACATAAATATACTGTCATTTAACAAACATTCATTTTGTTTTTAAGCTGAAAAAGAAACAAAAATAAGCCCAAACAAACAAATAAGAAATAGCCAGAAAATTTTCAATATATAACATGCATCATTCTGCGAAGTTTCAGTTTAAAAAAAAAAAAACATTTTTGGCAAATTTATGGCCCTATTTGAAAATTAACTTACATTTATTATAAAAGCATACTTAGTTATTACGTTCTTAGTTATAAATATCATACAACTGGTGTTTTGTCACACATTTTTAAGTAAAAAGAAATTGTAAGGCCCTAATTTCAGAGCACTGACAATTGGTATACTGATGTCAACTCATCGCCACAGTAGCTCATGCACTTGATCGGAGCAAATTAAAAACGTTTCACAAATTTACTTGAAAGAGTCTGTAAATTTACCACTTTATGACGTAAATCTCATTTTGTATAAATGGGTGGAGCTTATTTTGTAGGCATTTTCCTAACAAAAGGATTGCTGTTGCTTTGAATAATATCTTCTTTGGCGTTTTTTAATCAGGAAGTGATAAACTTATTGTTTACCTTGTCTGGAAATGTTTGCAACCAATGTATTTGCATTCTTTGTCATATTTATTTTAAAAACAATTATTGTATTGTACAAAAAATGTGACTTTCCAATTACAAAGTTCCTAGAGATAGCAGTCTACTTGACAACAATATGACAACAAAGCATCCTCAATGTGTTTAGATTGAAAACAACTTCGTCCTGGGCATGACGTTAAACTGCAACCAGGGTATGGCTTCTGTCTATTCAGCCAGTCTAGAGCAGGACCACTCAGTATTTGCCCTTTGGAGGGCGTACTTGTCCATTTGGGACGTTAAGCTCCTTAAGGGAGCAGAACTCCTCCGGGAGTAATCGTTTGGTTTTCGCCCCTTGGCTCTTCGCCAGAGAGTCGTGGGGACTTTTAGAAAAAAGATTGAAAACAACTTCGTAACGACACATTACGTTGATAAGCAAATACCTGATCTACGTAATGGTGAAGTGTATGTTACGTAATAACATATGAAAGGTAAAAAAGCGATATTATAATAAATATTAAAACGTCGGGAATGAAAACAGTAGGCTGTAAATTCACATAAAATTAAGGTAAACAAAATAGAACAATTCTGTAATTCGATTTTACAGTAGACTTTTGCAAACTAATTTACATGCAAAAACTGTAAAGAAAAAACAAACCCTTAATGTTTTTTCATGATAACAGTCTGGCTGTAAAAAAAAACATTATTTGGTTGGAAAAAAAATTGCCATAAAAATTATGTAAATTTACAGAGAAATTTTTTAACAGTGTAGTTCAAACAATGCAAAGTACCAAAGCTAATATTACAGAGCCTGCATGTCCTATACTGGGAGTGTTTGATTACACATATTGGTAAGTTGTATATTCACCCTGAAGCACAAACTGAGGTTTTTCTGGATGAAGATGAATTTTATCCATATGGCATGGGCTTAACTGAGTAGTTTAGGAGAATGGGAACTGTTTGGATGAGAGGATCAGGCCTGTAATCCTTCTTCTACGACAACAGGAAACTAGAAAACAAGGAAGGTTAGGTTAGATGGAGTTAGTACGGCCCAGTTTCTACCCAATTGGTTACAGTCGGGCCGGTTACGGTCTTTTTCCAGTTGTGAGTCACTGTTTTGTTTTCCTTACCCCATTTCTCACGCTGAGCACCAAGCACGTTGGAAGTATGTTCCGTTTTAAAAGTCTTCGGTATGTCCCGGCCATGACTCGAAATCCCGACCTCCAACTGCAAGTCTGCCAGGCTTGCAGTAGGCAGTGGGTAGTGTTAGAGCATCGTATGCTTTAATACTTGCATGGCCATGCAGTCTGTCGGAAAACAAGGCAGTTAGTCACAACTGGAAAAAGACCGCGGTAGGGCGGACTCAAACCAATTGGTTAAAAACTGTGCCGTAAAACTCCATCTAACTAACTGACTGACTGACTGACTGAAATATTGACTGACTGACTGACTAACTCATTACTTGTATAAATTAAGCTTAATATCTCTTATTCTGTTTTCTTACATCATTCAGATTATGTTCATACCCAAAGTACGGAAGTCACTTTTTCCCTGACCGATTCTACCACATCTTATCAACATTGTTCAGATTTTGATATGGACGGCATGCCTGGTTCGTGTATGGGTAGTATAGGACAAACAGATTTATATCCTTCCAGTGGAACGTCTTTGAAAAATGTTGCTGGAGGTTGTGGAAGTAACCATTACCTGTACACACTTTTTGATGAGGGCGGTGCCAATGATGACACAATTTACCGCCGGGAATTACCACTCAGCACGGCAAATGAAGCTACCCAAATCTTAAGCTCCGGTAAGTGAACACTCGATAAACTTAAAGTGTACCTCAAGTCAAAACATTAAAATATATATATTAAAGGACATGAAAAATTCATTCTTACAGTCCAACTCCCATCTTCATTGGACATTCCCGAGCTGAGATGTAAAATTTTAAAATTTATTCACTTAAAACAAATTGGCCCATCGCGCAATAATTTGTGACTTTCTTGTTGTACAACTCACATTACCTGCTTTGTTTCCATTTAAAATTAAAAATGTTTTTATGACCTTGAGCACGTCCTGTTTGCTGGCATAGCCTGATGCACAGAGGAGGTTTAATTAATTAAATTACCCTGTATAAGTAAGAGTGCTATCACACCTTGGTACAAGGTGCAGTAACTTTTAAAAAACAAAGAAATACAAAGATTGTTTTTTGAGTAGTACAACAATGACACCACGAATTATTGCGCAATGTACCATTTTAAGTTGATTGAAGAAATTTCAACATTTTATATCTCAGCTCAGGAATATCCTGTGCAGCCAGGAGTTGGACTGTTAGAATTTAATTTTCTCTCTTTTTTCGAAACGATTTTTTTTTAAAAAACAAAAGTAAATGCCATACCTCGTTTCTCAAATGAAATTGCATGCGCACAGAAAAGGTTAAACTATTATTCATATTTTTTTCCAGCCATGCTACAACCAAATTTTTCTTTCAGTGGTGAACTCCACTGTATTAGAGACGTAATTTGCGGCGAGCGAAGCACGCGGAAATTGTTGCCCATTTTAAACAAATATTGTAAATATGGAGCTTGTATTGGAGAAAGTTTTGGATTCTGGATTTTCCATTAGGAAATTTAAAAGTTGGGAGATTAAGATGAGATGAGATGAGAATAGATGAGATAAGATAACTTTATTACTCTATAAAAGAAAATTCAAGTACTCGCACAAACAGCAGAAGTAAATAAATAAGACAATGAAAAGAAAAACAAAAAACAAACAAAAAACGAAAAAAGAAAAAAATAGAAACTATATTCAGATGATACAGTTAAGTGTGAAGAAGTTAAATCAACGGAGTAAATTATCACTAAACAACATCAGGAGTTGCGGTGTCTGTTTGTTTTGAAACAAGGGAGATCAAAGCCTTCAAATGCCTCGATTTATTGGTTTTCATGGATCGCGTCATATAGGAGGTGTCTGGAATCATTCCATATAGAGTCAAGTTTGGACTGCAGAAGGCACCGATGGATGGAATTGACAGATAGCAGAGATTTCCCAATGAAATTTTGTGCTTTTTTGATAATACCGTCAATGCGACCCATTTCTGTTTAACTAACATTGCCACCCCAGCATATCAAACAGTACCGCCAAACCTCACTGAAGTACAATTTTAGAAAAAAGGGAAATTTCAGATCTCACATTAAAATTCGACAATTTGCTGAGAAATTATGGCATAGTATTTAACTTTTTGACAAAAACATCAACATGATCTCCCCATGTCAAACTGTTGTTCAAAACTACAACAAGATATTTATAAGTAAGAATTCACGTTCAGCAGCAGGCCCCTTAACAATAACGAGAGGTGGGGAGATTTTGTTACGGCGATAATCAATTAGCAGTTCTTTAGTTTTTGAAACATTCAGTTCGAGAAAATTTGAATCACAATAACTAACAAAAGCTTGAATTTGACTAAGATATGCCTTATCATTTACATCATTAATTGAACCCAACATGGCTGTGTCATCTGCTTATTTGATACGGGAGTACCCTTCTTCATAGACGGACGATTTTGCATCAAAAGTGTACAAAGTAAAAAGAAAAAGGTGCTAAAAGTGTACTCTGTGGGGCTCTCGTATTTGAAGAAGTTGCATCAGAATGGCAAGAAGGGCTTAGTGTTTTTAAGGTAATTCGAAGAGCAAGCTGAAGTTGGGACTTTCCATACTAACAAGATTATTCACTATAATGTGGGGTTGCATGGATTAAAAGCTGAAGAAAAATCGAAAAACATGACACGAGCATAATTCCCTTTTTTTGAATGTTTTAAATGAGAATACAACTGTTCCAAAATTAAAAGGAGAGCGTCTTCACAACTTGACCTTGACTGATACGCAAACTGTAAAGTATCTAAGAAAGGTATAACAAACGGTGCAAAATGTTCTAAAAATATACGCTCACAGACTTTCATGTGCACTGCCGAAGAAATACTGAAGAATCTGCTCTTCTATATTGGTGGCAAATTAGACTGAGAACGATTGCACGACTCAACATCGTTGCTGCTATATAATGCCATCTAAGGCCCACGAACTATCACTCTCCGATGACCTTTAAAAGGTTTACCAAACTTTGTTCGCATTTTTTGTTCACATTTCCAGACAAAATTTTTTAAATCAAGAGCTTTCATTGGATAAAATTTGGAATTTTATGAAAGAAAATTTATAAAGTAGCATAGCTGCCGGTGTCTCTCGATGATGTGGTGTCACATTTGGTAAAAATCCGATTCTCATTTCCAGAGCTCGCAAAAGTTAACCAAACTGATTTATGAGCGAGCACTACTGCATTTCAGATTTCACTTTGAGCCGCGCCAAGCGCTCCAAAAGATTTATTTTTTGAGATTTGGAGAAATAAAAAAGGAATTTTCTGAACCGGAAAGAAGGGGGAGCATGCATCCGCCCCTCAGTTTTCATTGAGGGAAAGGGAGGGGCTGTTGCTTCCCAGCACTTCCCCGCTTCCCACGTTCATGCTATCGGTTAGAGCAGAGGGTAGACACATGGACGTGAAAACGTATACCGAACTCACTAAGTTTGTTCGTACCATTACTAAACTTCAAGTAAATTCACTATTTTTCATTTTGTCCCCAATTTTACAAACTGTTTATAGATAGTATTATTTTCCTTGTTGATAGGATAACTAGTTTTTTAATTAATTTACTGCTACCCATTTTGTCCCTCACTTGACAAAGTGGTGAGTAGGTGTACTAGCAAGTATCCTTCAAGGTATTTTCACTAGCATAAGGATGGCATTATGCTCAATTTACAAGCATACCTATCAAACTTATAGTCGAATCACCCAATTAATATGTTTGACATGTCATTTTGACAAACAGACATACATTCACACACATGCGGCAGAAACAAACCAGGCCAACTTCTAGGTTCCCAGTAGGTCACTCTGCAAGGAAGAGACAATGACCATACAAATGTTTTACATGTTTTAAAACACTTTAATTAATCCTGAAAATACAAATCAGTTTAAAATTTTAAATGTTGTTGAAAATGTAAAAAAGCGTATCGAGTTACATTTGTTTTGCATTTTGGACTCATAAAAATGCGAAGATGAGTCTCAGTAACAGCTGTTCTATATGTGGACGTGATTTGTTTTTTGTCTTTTATTGCAAAATTAACACTCAAACCACGCCATCTTGCTCTAGAGGTGTCTTTTGATTGACAAATCCCATGATCTTATTTTTAATTTAACCATTTTAAACAGATAGCGTACATACAGTGTGTCTGTTACACAATGCTGTAATGGCACAAAGGAAAGTGAGAATCATTTCTCTTCTAATAAACAGGTTTTAGCGATGTGACTTCCTTTGATATTTGTTGCGACAATCTCTATTTCTCGAATGGTGACAAAATCTACGTGCAAAATTTGGATGTTAGTAAAAACACGATTACCAAACTCGTCTACACTACCCAGTTTCCCGTCATTCAAGCTGTGGAAGTTTCCTGTTTTGAGAACGAGTAAGTAATATGGATAATTCTATTTCGTATTACACCCTATGTCATTACACACTTATTTAGGGCCGCTATGCGAGTTGTGTACATCCCATTCATAACAGCCTAAGTGAAAAACTTTTTCTCCGGCGGTCAGGTGACTGTGTACTATTCCAAGCTAAATTCGAGAAAAGAAAAAGATGAACCCAATCACCGTCGGATGAATACAATAATATTGCTACGCCAGCTGAGTCAAGTAATCATCGGTGTAAGGAAAATAACACAATATTTAAAATTAATAAATTAGCCAAAAGAGCAAATTAGTAACTGTCGAAAAGTGTAAAGAAAGGCACTCTAAGGATCGTACAGCTGTCAGCCTGGACTAAACACAAAATAAACTATAAACTAGACGGATTGTCCTTGCAAGCAAGCACAAATCGAAGCCACTGTAGATAGGAATAAAAGCGGAAAAGGGAAAACGTTTGCGTTGGTTGAATTAAAAAATCGATCGAGTAATTATTCAGCGCTGAACGAAATTTGCAAACGGCCTGATGCTCTCTTCTCAATGTAAAAATTCTGCCGTTAACTCAATTTACAAATACGTAGTGTAAGCTAAATCGTGTGAATCAATTTTAGCGACATATCCAGTTGGATGCCGACCTTGGGGTCACCGAAATAAATTAAGCTCCGATGACGTCACACAATTTCGAATTTCAGCAGCTTATGGAAATGTACACTTGGAAAAAATAATGGCTTTTTTATTCTGTATGCTTACCAGAATAACTTCGCAAGTTATCATAAAACCAATTTCAGGCGAAATCGTCGGCCAAAAGCCCCAAGAATCCCCGGGAGATTTTAGGTCAACCTTTCTGAACGTTCGGCGAATGGTGAAAATTTGTCCCGAAATCATCCCAAAGTTGTCCAACAATTGGTACAAAAACACGTTTAGTCAGGATATATACTTTCCCACATAGGTTCGTTGATAAATTATTCCAATTTTCCTGAAGACGGTCAATCCCGCTTTGTTTATGCTACGAATTTATTTGCAGTACACCTGTAGTCAGTCAGCCTGAGAAATCTTGAAACGCAATGCATGATGGTAGCTCGCATGTAGCACCAAGAGTGAATCCAAATGTTTACTCCGGAAAGGCTACCTAAAAGCTGTGCTGACGAAAAAGCCTCACCAAACCTAACTGCCCAACCTCTATGTAGTTAGTTAGCTAGTTCGATGGCCCAATTCCCAACCGATTTGTTCAAATCGAGCCGGTCGCGGCCTTTTTTCCAGTCGTGGTGCACTGTTTTTTCTTTTTCCCCTATTCCATTGTTTATACTGAGCACCAAACACAACGGCAGTATAGACTCCAATTTTTAAGTCTTTGGTACACTCTTAAAAAATTGGTTAAAAAATTCACCAACACCGGTCAGTTATGTCAAATACCTGAAATTGGGTAAAGTTTTCACCAATATGTGTTGTTTATTTGCTTACCCCACAGGATGGTTAACCAATTAAGTGGTAAAAAACCTCTTGGATAACCCATTCATCAACAATTATTGGGTTAACTTTAACCAATTTCAGGTATTTGACATACGTGACCAGTGTTGGTAATTTTTTTAACCAACTTTTTTAGAGTGTATGACCCGACCGGCAGAACTCGAAATCCCGACCTCCCGACTGCAAGTCCGATGCTTTTACCACTTGACCATGCATTCCGTCCCTTTCCGTCATACGTCTGCTCAGTTCCAAAACCGCTGTAAAAGAACACATACGACACATATGATCTTAACCTTTGAAGATTGAGAAAAATATCATTTTGATTTGCGTACCTGGGATAGACTGAGCTACGGCAACATTGTTGCTCTTGTAACAGTGTACTGCATTCAGTTGCTGTTTTCACTCCAATGTTGCTATGGTAACGGAAAGACCGGGATAAGCAACCGATCACATTGACAGATATGAAGAAGATACTTAATTAGTCCACTCAATTGTAAACGAGAGCCTTATAATTGATTTCACGAATGATTGGAATTTTCCTTGTCTTTTAATTTAGGCAGTGTGGCAAAATGGTCCACAGGTAGCCTATAATTGTCTGTACTTTGGCCTACAATCCCCGGGATAAGAGTGGTCCCGCACCTCCCTTCTATCCCTGTCGTTTTGGACGTGTTTTCAAATGTCACATCCCGTCTTTGTTCTAAACTTAACTATGTTTCTTGTTTTGTGTTTTAGATACTTCATATTTTACACGGTTAGCACTATTGGAATCTTTAGAATCGATATGGAAGGTGGCAGCCATTTACAGATAATATTCTATAACGGCCTATTTGTTACCGACGTGGATTACAACTCCAGTAAGGTTCTAAGCTAAAATGTCTATATGTGATTGGCTGTTAAGTTCATTTCTGATGGTGTATAGCCAAATTCATATTCAATTATTCCATTAATGGTGGGCAAATATGATGTACTACCAAGACAAACATATCAAGGCGTAAGAGACGTCTTCTTTGAAAAGAACTGGCGCACTACACTCTAAAAATGTTGTGTAGAATTTACACATTATTGTGTGACTAGTCCACCAATAAACAAATGTGTAGAAAGTACACATGGTTGTGCAATAAATTTACACAACATGTGTATAAATTACACAGTGTTGTGTAAATTCTACACATGTCGTGTAAATTTTTTACACAACCATGTGTACTTTCTGCACATTTGTTGATTGGTGGACTAGTCACACAACGTAGTGCAAATTCTTCACAACATTTTTTAGAGTGTATACCCAAATGTATTATGGGATGACAGTTAATGAACGGGATTTGGGGGGATTTTTTCTTGGGGGGGGGGGGGGGCTGTATTTCCCATGCCAATTTGCTAACGGCACTTTCGTCGGTGCCAATGCAGACAACATCGACTCCGGTTGACCACTGCATAGTGCCATATGTAGACATCATAGTGAGGTTGATGTAGGGTTTTAAAGTTCAGCGAGCGCAGAAGGTATGGTTGAACCGCGACTCGAAGGGTTCGGAAATAGCATGATTTGGTTATCGAAACAGAGTAACTATTTTGGTAAAAGTCACACATAGAGAACGCCTGTAACTTCATCCCACTTGGCAAAGAATCAGCAACTTCATAGTGATGCATATTACGAATATCACCGTCAGCATTTCATATCTGGCATGGAGGACACTAAATTATGTTACCGTATTCACACTCTGGCATATTTTTTTCAACAGTGCATAGATTCTTTTTGACTATTGTGTTGAAAAAAAAATCAGGTATTTGATTTGTTCTCAGTTATGTATGTGTTCTGTGGAAATTGTGCAATATCAAAGTGGGCAGAAAGATAATTCTCGCTTGAAGATGTTTTCGTTTATGGTAGGTGGCATAAATATACTAAACTGCTATTTTTGTTAACACTTCAAACCGACTGAGCCCCACATTGTGAAGAATAAATATTTCTTTGGGCGCGACAAAGAACCCCTTCCTTGTTGTATCATGTCCCTGTCAAGGTCCTCCTGAAAGTGTAGCTTTAGTACGGGGTGCCAAAGAGGACGTCGTGTCATGCTTTCATCTTGTAAATGAAACTAGAGCAAGCCAAGTACTTTAATTTGCTCTTGGCAAAATCCTTAGGTTTGGTTTCAAACCTTCGCATTAGTCATAACGTGTGTATGTGTGTGTGTGTGTCCCAAGTGTGTTTATTAAACTTTCCTTGTTAACATGAAATCTCAAGGGGAACATTTGACATTTTTCAAACTTGAAAAAAAGATGTCTCATATAAAGAGTAAGAGCTCGTTTATTTTTAGTGGAGGTCAAAGGTCATCTGAGGTAAAAAGTGTCAATTTTTTAATTAAGCCAATCTCGTAAAATTGCATAGGTCCTCCTTCTAAGCCCATGAAATGTTATTTCTCGCTGTCTAAGGGGCCCGATTTTTCAAACTTTTCTGTACTCCCAGGGCCAGCTAATGATAGCCGTCCGATTAGATAATCCTTCGAGCAGAACTACATTTTAGGGCAAATCTTCTGTCTCAAACAGAAATGTTTTCGCACGCATATGATTTTGGTAAAGAAAGGATTCATTTCGGAGGGTGAAGGTCATCTGAGATCAGCAGTGTAGGTTCAAATAACTGTGAAGATACCTCTGTTTAGTATCAAAAGCCAAAGGCTTCTAGGCTTACAATAGTGACTCCCATCCTAATTTATCCCTCCCCCCGCAACACACTTTCTGAAACTTGATATCGAAATGAACGGGGGACTGCATGCGCTTTACCAGTTTACGCGACTTCACAATGATACCAGTACGGTGTTCAGTGGTAAACAAATATTTCGAAAGCTACACTACATTTTTGGAAGTTGCAGTGATCAAAGTGGTTTTAGCCTGCTTTAAATTTTTTGACCTTTCAAGAGACATCAAATGATCAAGTTAGTAGAGTTAGATGGAGTTTGAGGGCCCATTGCTCAAGTAATCAAAAACAGCTGCAATATTTGCGTTAGGTCTGAGAAAAGAAAGTTATGACAGCTTGTCAGTGATTTCAACAAGAACCATGATTTCAAAAGTGAGGGAGAGGGAAAACTGAGGGCACAGAAAAATGTTTGGGGCAATAATTAGTGTCACCCAAAGCACTTGCCCGCGTAGCAGACTATGGGTCATATTCTTTGATCAGTATTGATCAGCGTTATCATGGTTTGTGAAAGGGCTGAAAATCCAAGTCGGGCTTCGTTTTGTATATCAGGAATTGCGTTTCCCTATTGAAAGATTCCATGAAACCACGCAGAAATGTAATTTTGTGTAAGTAAGGCTAACACTCCCAATGTCTGTGAAGGTGTTTTGAATTAATAGAAACATCTCTGAAATGAAAGTTTGATAGTTCAATGTGCCTTTTCGCAATTTCAAAAAAGGGTGCTTACGCGGTGTTTTTGCACAGGGGTATTGGAATGGAATGGTGGGGTTGGGGGCCGTCTCCATATTAGCAAGATAATATGAAACCACTGGAAGGAAAAGAATCCGGAAAAGAAGGAGAAGAAGCATTCAACTCATGCTTTGCCTCTGTTAACCTATCAAAATACCCTGGTACCGGGCCCCTGTTGTTGCATTCGTTTTGAGAATCAAGACCCGGCCCAAGTATGCCCCTTTCCTCTTTCGTTCTCTTGTATTTCTTAATTAGAAAAGGGCTTAAAATGCAAGTCTTCGTTTTGTTTATTATGAATTTCATTTTCACTCTTGAAATATTTCATACGACGTAATTGTTTAAAGGCGACACCCCCAATGTTTGTACAGGTGTTTTGAATGGAAGTGTCTCTGAATTGAATTTTTGCTAGTTTTTTAGGTGTCGCATGCGGTATTGTTGCGCAGGGACGATGGCAGGGGTCAGTGGCGTAGCTAGGATTTTTTTCCAGAGGGGGCAAAGGTATGAAATTTCCCCAAAACGTTTCCCGGTCAATGTATGTATGTATTTCCTATGAAATATGCAAATTTAGAAGTATAACAACATTACCATGTCATTATGTAACATTACCTGCACTTTGATCTTAAAGTATAACATAGGGCGATTGGATTGTGATTTTTCTTAGCCACAAAACGTTACTTTGTCATAAAGATTATCTAAGCGGAGCGCCACCATCAGACCGCTAAGATGGCTGGAAATAGCATTTTCCAGACTTATACGAAGAATCTAACCAGTCGCTATCTTCTTTTGTCGTTTGCAATCAAATGCTCCCTTCAAAACATGTTCGCAAACTGCAAAGTGATCAGAGCGTTAAGAGCTAATTTGCTCCCCAAAATGTAATTTTGCCCCAAAAAATGAGTGAAGCGCCAACTTTGGTTGGCGCGGAGTGTAGAGAAAATTTCCAAAAATCAGACCCCTCAGATGGTCAAAAAAGGCCTATTCATGCTCGTAAAGAGAATCTAAACATGAAGTATCTATTTTTTATCGATGCCATTAGTGGGACACAGTCTACCTTTTTAAGTAAAAATTGGAATTTGACAGAATTTGCCTATTTGTAGGAATTAAAAAAGTTGGCAGCACTGAAGGACCTTGCAGAGACAATCCTTCCCCTTTGAAAACTTTTGAAAAATTGGGTGTCCTTATATGCAATCTGGTGCTACATATGCTATCTTTTGAAGTAAAATCTGCGTTACTAAAGTTTGACTACGTATTTTTAAGAACAAATAAAAAAAATGGCATCTGTGAGGGGGCATGGCCCAATGGTCCCCCCTTCGTACGCCACTAAAAGAAGGCCTAATAGTGGCTTGATATCTTGTTAGAACAGCAGTCTGTTAAGTGTAGAAGGCTACAAGGTACTCATGGACCCGTTTATTGTAACACGCCAAGTGAGCAGAAAGCTATTTCTGCACACGTTTGAGTGAAGGGGTCTGACTATGAGAGTAAATATGCCCCAGCTGGTGCCGCCACTGATATTCTAGGGTGAAAAGTAATTAACTTTCGCCTGGCACACCCTTCTGGTCAGTCGAAACTAGCCTCTCGGTAGTCCGATAGGCCAAAGCCCAAAGGGCCTGTAGTTGAACGTCGAGACCCAACACGTCCCTTTTAATCTTAGGCCTAACGTGCGTTAGCGTTTAGCCCACACTCTAGGAAGGAGTGTTCGAATAGGGTACATCAGATATCAGTCAACTAGCTGTTACAGGTATGGACATAATTATACTGGCCATACTTGTTACACTTATTACCTGTAATTTCTGTTACAGTGTCGTTATAATTTATCAACGAATGGATATTGCCTAAACGTCTTGCAAAGCGAAATAGCGAACGCTGGCCCCTGGTCTTTGTTGAACATTTAAGCCTAAAAGTTTATACAGCTAAAATCTTTAAGCTACACAGAAAACTTTGCACAAATAAAATTAAAGACCCTAACGAAAATATGTGAGCCGCAGTCTAGACTAGACTGTTCATACTACAGTCTACATAACCTTACGGTAGATATTCGGGTGTCTTTTTACGTACATAGAAACGTAGTACATAGCCGTATACGATGCTATGCAAGTCTAGTGCCTGTGGAACGCTCACGTCGGAACGTTGCGTCACCGAGGAGCAAAGCATGATCACTGTAGTATTTCCACATTTTTCAAAAGTATTTCCTCAATTTGTGCATTTAAGTTTCCTAGAATGTAGTGACTTTTTGGATATTGGCTGATTCGGGTTTTAAAAGTATCAACCGTACTTTATTTACAAAGATATGTTCCTTTGTATCACCTAATATTTCCAAAATATTTTTTGGAACTGTTGGATTTTTCTTCAAACTTCACACTTAGCAAAATTTGGAGACACTGAAGTAGAAACACTGAAACACAGTTGAAACTAGTTCTGGTTATGATAAAAGACGGTCCGCACTGTGACCAGGCTACTGTAAATGCGTTTTAAGTTGGTTTTGGTAGCTCTCTGTCTTGTTTTTTTCCCTTTTTGTCACATATTAAACTAATCGACTTTTCTTGAACTTTAAACAGTTGTTTCTGGGGTAGCATAGTGTGTGCATTTTATTGCAAATAAGCAGAACTCTGGCCCTATATACAAAGTGTCGTAATGATATTAGCAGAGGGTGTAAAGAGAAAATCCGCATTTTCTTAATGTGCTTTATTGTTTCATGACGTCACAGATTTCCAAATGGGTTGCGGCTGCATAAGCTTACTATTGTAAGCTAATAAAGGTATATTGGAACGTTATGTTTATTTCGTTGAATTGCTTTTAGTGGGTAGCTTGATTGGTAAACTTTGATGTGCTTTTTTCCTTGCAGATGCTGGGTACTTTGGGCTTGGTTTTCTCTCCACTTTGTTTATGTACGATTATAGAACTGAATTAGCCACCAACAATGGCTTTATAGGACCCTGGCTTACTCGGTCAGAGGGTCCAGTGACGGCAGTCTCTGTGGGGTCACGAAATGGAGCACCCGTTGTACTGTCTTCTTGGGATACTACTCCGGCTGAAGGTCAACTCCAGTTTTCCACTGATGTTTCTACAACAGTCACTGTAACTTCAGTTTCACTTGTCGCCGACGACATATTTTTATGTGTTGATGAAGTAGACTGTAGTGCTGGATGTAAGTCTTTCATATTGAAATTTGGCTTCTCAGTGCTTCGTGCAGATATTTACCTGAGTACGAAACGTACATATTCTAAACATGAATACCCATTAAAAACGTGTATCTTTCGAATTTCTGTTAGTGAACTGAGGACTCCACAAATTCATCTTGAAATTTTTGAATTCAATTCGAATTCATCGAAAAGTTTATTTCCAATGCTTTAAAGTGTACCTAAAGTCAAAAAATTCAAAAGTATATATTAAAGACCATGGAAAATAAATTCCAACAGTCCAACTTCCATCTTCATAGGGCATTCCTGAGCTGAGATATTAAATGTTGAAGTTTATTTACTCAAATTAAAATGGTACATTGCGCAATAATTTGTGATGTCATTCTTGTACTACTCAAATTACAGTCTTTGTTTCTTTTTTGTTTTTCCGAATATTACTGCACCTTGTATCAAGGTGTGATAGCACTCTTATTCTTATGAGGTGGTGAAATTAATGCAGCCCTCCTTGTGCAACATGCTTTGCAAGCAAACAGGAAGTGTTCAAGGTCATAGAAACATTTTTTAATTTTAAAAGAAAACAAAGCATTTTAAGTCACAAATTATTGTGCAATAGACCAATTTGTTTTAAGGGAATAAACTTCAACATTTTATATCTCAGCTCAAGAATGTCATATGAAGATGGGAGTTGGACTGTTAGATTCGTTTTTCATTTTCTGAAATATATATTTGTGAATTTTTTGACTTGAGGTACACTTAAAATTGTATTTGAGGTATCTGAAATGAATTTTCCGATGTTAAGAAATAAATTAAAGCATCAAGAAATAGCAGGTAATTTAAGATATCTTAAATTCAATTTTTAATGTCCAAAACGAATTTGAGATAATAATTCAAAAATTAAATTCGAGGTATCAAGAAATTGAACTGGAGATATCCGGTATTGCATTCGTGATATCCGAAATGGAATGCTGGGTATCTCGAATTTAATTTGAGATGTTTTAAAATGGAACTCTTGATATTTCGAATTCGATTTCAGATATCTCAGAATCGAATTCTTGATATCTCGAGTTCAATTTCAAGATTTATGAAATTAAATTTGAAAACCCAAGAATTCAGAATATCGAGTTCTTGATATCTCAAACTCAATTTCAGATATCTCGAATTCGAATTCTTGATGTCTTAAATTCATTTCCAGATATCTTAAAAACAAATTCCTGATATCTCAAATTCAACTCCCGATGTCTTTAAAACGAATTCGATATATCTTGAATTCAATTTGCGATGCTTCTAAATCGAATTCTTGATAGTTCAAGTTAAATTTCAGATGTCTTTGAAACGAATTCTTGCCATCTGGAATTCAGTTCATACTTTTTCAAGGTATCTGAAATATCAAGAATTCGAAAAATCTGAATTGGAATTCGAAATGTCCGAAATTAAAACTGTTCTGTCGTAAGAGTTGACTAAAGGGAAGGAATTGCACCGTGTTTAAACTGTATTTGAATCCAAATTAGAACTTGTGTCGGTCGACCGATAGATGACCAGTAGTGGAGGAGTGGGGCATTATTGAATCTTCATGAAAAATGTGGGGAAAGAGGAAAATCGTTGTACGCTATTAATTATAGCTTTTGAGCCTTAAAATCATAATTAGGAAACTTAAACCATTAAGAATTGATTACTGTTTTTCTTTAGAGAAGATAATCTTCACTAACGTTTCGGAAATTTGAAGTTTGACTCACTATTCCTTCACCTCATACTACTACGATCAGAGGACCCTTCTCTCACGTTGCTTGAATGACCACCAGCGTCATTTTCTTGCGTAGCCTATGCTACAAAGACTGTTTTACACACCCTAAAAATTCTATGAATAACCAACCTTGTGGGCGGGGGATGTGGCAGATGCGGGTGGTATTTCCCACCAGTCGCGAGAAGGGGGTGGAGGGTAGTTAGTTGGTTAGTTAGATGGAAGTTTACGACCAAGTTTCCAAAGGACTTGCAACGTATTTGAACCGTATTTTAAACCGTACTTTACCTTTCAACCTATTTGAAAGTGTATAATATATTCGTGTTTGTTTGCATTAATTTTCATCTATCTAATAAACTATGTAAATTTTAAATAATTTTAAGGAACCGTTAAATTTTTCCATCATCCTGGTCGAGATCTTGACCCTCAACGCCCTAACGATTTAATTACGTAAATGTTACATAGAATTCCAAATATTCCTGGGATTCTGCTCAAAAAACACCACTGTTGTAAAAAAAAAAAATAAATTCAATTAGCAAAAATTTCTTATGAATGCTACACGAATGTAGAAGTCATTTAAAGCAATGTTGTACGAATCTGCTAAATGTATCTACGATGCTAGTACGATAACAATTTAAAATGTCGTTGTTCGTGATAATTCGTGGGAATTTCACTCAAAAGAGGCACGGAAGGCCCCTCACCTCTGCCTTATGGTGTCCATTGATGACTGATCAAAACAGTTCTGGGAAATGGTCAGTCAGAGGTGAGAGGTATACCTAAGCAAGTGATTCACAAATGAAAAAGGCATGGCTGGCTCGACGTGAACCAATTAGTTGGAAAGTAGGCCGTAAAACTTCTTTTTGGAAACGTTGGCTTACGGAATGTCAACAAGATGCGAAATGGTGCTACACGTTTTTCTGCGGCGCCATCTCTCTCAAGTTTCTGAGATTATGGTCATGTTGCTTTTTGTAAGCAGGTAACCATCAAGTAGTGCATTGCTGAACATGTCTCCTGATTGAGAACATAATATTTTAAGTGGTCCTCAAAAATGGTATGTGATACTGTCTGTAAACTATGTGACAAATCCATGACGGATTATAAAAGCTTTGGTAGCACTGGCAGATTGTATTGTGTAAACATTTAAACGCATGCATGCTAGTTTTATCAGATTGGTGTTGAAATATTTTGTCCAAGAAATGATCGGGTGTAACATATTCGGTGTGGCCGAATTGTTACTTATAAGCAAGAAATCCACATCTGCATGACATATCGTTTGGGTTATACCCTCACTGGAATTTTTCACTAGATGGAGACTTTGTATGAAAGAGTGGTCTTTGATCCAGCCAGAATGTGAAAATTTGGTCGGGGGTTGGCAGAGTAAGGGCAAATGATAATGTTGGGGGCAGCGCAAATCAGAATCCAAGCCCCCTTTTCTGAGGGAGGGGTCCAGGTGACCAAGCCTCGGGGAATTCGGAGGCTTTAGTATATCGCTGCATGAAAAATAAAGTGACTGGGGAGGTAGGCCTATAACATTTTTTTGGGGTGGACCCAACTCCTAACTGACCGGGGGGGGGGGAGAAAGTGGAGGGGGCAGGCCAAAATCTAGAGGAAACCCTCTTATCCCTTAACGACGCCACTGAGAGTGTGGTTTCATTGTGAAAGCTTGAAATTACGCCTAAATGCGTTACGCTGAATTGGTAAGAATGACAGGCCTGAGAACAGTCTTCCCCGGCAAAATGAACTAGTCACGCTAGCGGGAGTAAAGTACTTCAATTTTTTAAAAGAGTTAACTGTGCATAGTATCTCGAGATATTTTTCAAATGCATTTTCAGACAAAATTTAAAGACAACCTTGAAAAAGTGGGGGGGGGGGGATGCGGTGGGAGGGGCGTTCCCCGGGCCCCGATAACACGACGTCTGTGGTAGTATGCCGTTTTTTCATGTTTTGCCTCTGAGAGTCATGTGACAATATTTCAAAATTCAAGTAACCAACACATTCGGGTCATTTATTCACCTTGACTATACATTTTTTAAGTCTCGAAATATCAGGAAAGGCTCTTGAAGCAAAATAGGAAAAAAATTTTAGGGTTAATGTTTCAAAATAACATTAGGGCAATTGCTGCCCTGAAAGATGAATAGGTCTACATTCAACAAGTAAGAGGGCTAATCCATCATGATTAGTGAATGATTGCCACAGCGCAAGTATTCTTAGTCAATACGTTCAACTTGTGATTGGGAAAGTTGACTTTGATGTCGGCTGGAAGAGAAACCCACTGGAAAACAGTTCTTAATATAGGCTTACAGGAAAGAACAACGAACAGTGGCGGTGTGGAAATTTCAAGTATACGAGAGTTAGAGGATTTTACTTTTCAACCGAGGGTCACATTTGGTACTTCGATTAAGGTATAGAGCGGAAAACGATCTGCCTGTAATTTAGTCGGCGTCACTGTTTTTTTTTTTGTTCTAATAAGCTGGCAAATTTGAGTATTCTTGAAAATTTGTTTAAGGAGAGGCAGGGTAAAAATCATTTGAGTGAGTTTCCATATAAATTTTAAGGACTTTTGAAATGTTCAGAAGGATGGTGTAGCAATCAAGCAGGAGAACATTTTTAGTGATTTTCGATCTCAGTTTGAGCAGGTCCTACGCCGTTCAACTGGCAGCTCGGTGAAGTTGTTTGTTGTTAATCTGAGGACGATCATATTCTAAGTTACTGTGTATTTTCATTAGGGAAATTGGGGCAGCACAAAATACGTCCAATTAAGAAAAATACGTTGCTAATTAAGAAATGACGCCCCACACAAATCAAATAATGTTGATTCTGCAGTGATTGTGATTATCCAATGGTAAAGTGTGCAATGTTGTCCTGTCTTCACTCTCGTGTCGAATTTTCATGACTTACTTTCTCATGATTATTCTCTTCAAATTCTGTTATAGGCTCCGCCTGTCCTTGTGTCGTTCCCAGAAAGTTAGGACGTTGTTGTGCTGGTTTGTGTCATCCTGTTAATATAGACGACATCATTACACCATCGTATACTTGTGATTGCCGTCCCAATGCTGTGCTCACGACAGAGGAATGCACACTGCTTAATGATCGACCGACTACCCCAGAAGACTGCCCGTGTATGTGTTTACACTTACTTCCATTTCTATTGGTAAATGATGTAATATATCTTTTCGAGTAACAACCCCTTAGCTTTACCTTGCTGGTAAACAACGTGTCCATACAATCTCAAGACCTACTTCATTTACATGTCATTTTACATCGGTATGTACGCTATTCTTATCACACTGAACGATTTTAAAGGGAGGGTTTTCTTTTTTACGACGGCATATGACTATTTATGCAGCCCCTGTCACGCAATTGGCCCAATACAGACGAATTCGAACAGCAAGTGACCGTCTGATTTTAGTCGGCAATAACTGATGTCTATCTCCTATTTTTTCGGTTTCCTCACTTACCTGTACCATGGATGGTTGTACACTGAATTGTATCTTGATACCCTCAATATCACTGGATATGATGGCTTGAAATTCATGTAGACAATAAATGAAAACGTTTTAAGGGTGGTGGACCCCACTAATGACTGCCTACAGTCACTAAAAACAAGCGCCTATCGGATTGGTCTATAGTCTTGTATCTGTTGAAGTTTTTTGTTTCTTGTGTGTATCTTGGCGGAGTAGAGCCCTTCACCAATCCCGTGAAGGTCTTTTTGTTCTACTTCCTTCACATCATTATGGACTAATTTATACTTTATTGAAATAAATAAATGAATATTTTACGTTCGTAAACTTGTATGATGATGTGAAAAACAAAAACAAAAAAAACCTAGTATTTCAAATGCTTCGACCCACCCATTCACTGTAGAATATGAAGTATCTATGGCGCATAAATTTATGCTGCATTAACAAAACATTATGAGAACTTTGAAAAGCCCCTGTGTCAACACGAGGATAAGCATGACGCACATTTGACTCACCTCTGCCGGAGGGCCGGTGTCAGAAGGTGCGTCATACAATTGATAAATGCATAACTTTTATCCCACTATTCCTTTATCTAAGTGGCGTGCACCTCATTACCAACGTTAAGGATGTAACATCTGCAAAATGGTTTGATTTCAATTCATGTCGAAAATCCCCTTCTCAGTAAAATAATGCTGACCGCTTTGATTGCCCTTCAACCCATACATCAATCTTCAATTACGAAGCAGAACGGTACGAGGAAAAGAGTTTGCAACATTTGCTTTCAGAGGCACTTTATTGTGGCAGGCAAAAAGAAGAAAAGAAAAAATCAAGAAAAGCGTAAGCCCACAATTCTCCATAATTGGTATTTGAAGAGAGTATTTTCACAGCAATTAAAGTAGCAAACACCCTGGAAGTCTAACTCGTTCACACTGTAAAAACAAAACGTAAATGTTTACCCAAAAAAGTTAAAAAGTTGCAGCTGCAACCAAAATACGTGTTTTTCCTACTTAAACGGATGAGTTTTATCTAAAAGTAGATAAACGTTTAGCGGAATTTCTGTTTAATTTCCCACATGAGTTGCTGCAACCAAACTGCGGGTTTTCCCTCCTTAACTGGACCACTTTAATCCTAGAAGTTGAACGTTCACTGGGGCTTTAGTTAAACGTTTCCTAGGGTTTAAGTTTTTTAAGTCCTGCCTGAGCTACATTTTGAAGTTTACGAGGTCTTGCAATGGGTCGTTAAGGTACTTGCATCATTTTTATATTAACTTAGACGTGGATCAATCAGAATTTCTATTGACATGTTATCCATGACTTTAATTCTGCAACACAATCATATACTCATTTAAACCTAACAAAAATAATCTATTTTCATTATGATTGGTCACCGTATTGACGACGCTGTGTAGTCTTGCATCTGTGTGGAATTTAGTTACCCGAACAAAAATAAACGATATCCATTCAAGCGATTGTTATCACAGAATAAACTCTTTCTCTCAATTGGAAGACTATTTGCTCCATTTGATGATTCTGCCAAATAATCAGTTAAAATAGGGAAAACAAAATGCTGGAACAAAACGTTTTAAGTCACCTAAACTCCGATTGCGCCCTATTATAAAAAAAAAAAACCCATGTCAATTTTAGGCAAAATATTCTATGTTAACTATTCTTTCTATCACAGAATGAGTTGTTCGAAAGTAATGATATTTCAAAAACAAATAATTTTGCAATTTGATTCGGTGCTTACTTTTATATCTTTAAGTGGATCTAATCGGTGCTGTAAAATGCCAGTACACTCATAGAACAGAACCATTCTACCTCTACGCAATATCAAGTTTCTCATCGACGAGTATTCGCTCGGTCGACAACAAAGGGAAAGAAATGCCCATCCACAAAAGAAAGGGTTTCACACTCTCAACGTCAAGCCCTTTTACCTCCGCCTACCGCTTTGAGCCAGCAAGTTTTGGTAATGGAAACCGATACGGAACTTACTGTATGCAGACATCTACTATAGTATCCGGGTTAGGAGGAGCAGACATGGATTCGATGCAGGTCGTTGTTCAAGAACGAAACAAAGGTAAGTACAAATTTATAAGGCGGGAACATATTTACACCTTAAGCAATTGTAGATACGACGTAACATATGTGCTTCGAATAATTTAACTTATCCGTAATAAACGCACATGATTACATACGGTAATACATTGTCAGCCATTTTTTGTAATAATGAAATAATAATGAACCCAATAGTAATGTAAATTATTGAAACACTCGTTTCTGGAACTATGGCGTTGTTACTAATTATTAAGGAGTTACCATTTAATAATATATCGATGAACATTATTTAAGTTCCTCTTAAAAAGAGGTATGATACCCTCTTGGAACAGGTGTGGATCCTACAGCTCTGACCATGGAGTCGGTCTGTTATAGATGTATATTAAAGTTATAGGCGAGAACATCGATACTTCACTTTATTTGGGGCTGAGACTTAAGTTTTAAATATAATGTCGAAGCACACTTGTTTGATATGGCACGCCAAAAGGCTCACAAAATATGATGATGTTCTAAAAATACACGTTCATGTACTATAATTACACGTTCATGTACTAAAATTACACGTTCATGTACCAAAAATATACGATGATGTATAACTTCATGTGATCATGATTTAAATTTACACCATCATGTTTAAAACCATACGTTAATCATGTTAAATGTTACGTTGTACATGTAAAATCACACGTTGTACATCTTAAAACACACGTTGTACATGTAAAAACGTAAGATCATCATGTTATTATTGTCTCTTCGGCACGCCATACAGAGTGAGCCTTTCGGCGTACCAGAAGTCCGGCAAAAGGCTCACCGAATTTGATGTCGTAAAAGTACACGTTCATGTACTAACTGCTTACGATCATGTACAAACTTCATACGTTCATGTACTGATTTCATACGTTCATGTACTGATTTCATACGTTCATGAACTGATTTCATACGATCATGTACTAAATGTCAGTACATGATCGTAAGAAATCAGTACATGATCGTATGAAATCAGTACATGAACGTATGAAATCAGTACATGAACGTATGAAATCTGTACATGATCGTAAGCAGTTAGTACATGAACGTGTACTTTTACTACATCAAATTCGGTGAGCCTTTTGGCGGACTTCTGGTACGCCGAAAGGTTCACTCTGTATGGCTTGCGGAAGATACAATAATAACATGATGATCTTACGTTTTTACATGTACAACGTGTGCGTTAAGATGTACAACGTGTGATTTTACATGTACAACGTAACATTTAACATGATGAACTTATGGTTTTAGTACATGATGGTGTAAATTTACATCATGATCATATGAAGTTAGTACATCATCGTATATTTTTGGTACATGAACGTGTAATTTTAGTACATGAACGTGTTTTTTTAGAACATCATCATATTTGGTGAGCCTTTTGGCGTGCCATAGTTTGACCATCTGTATATTAGCTTATTTTGTAATGTTGCACCCAACGGGTTATTCAAGTTTTTCACGGTTTAAAAGAAGTTGATAAATCTACAAACTGAAAAACTCAACGTTGCCCGAAACAGACTTCTGTGTGTAAAGAAAAGACTGTTTTATGTGCTCTGACAGGAATTATTTCAAAGTTTCTAACGCAGTCGGCAGATGTCGGCAGCAGCATATGCCTCAGAGTATTCGTCAATCGTCCATGTGATGTTCGGCGGACTCGATGGATGTTGAATGGCAACTTACTTTCCAAATTTAACGGCAAAAGCAAAATCGTTTTGGATCCTGTGACTCGGAGGGATTTTGGTACATACGAAGTTTATTTCTCTGGGAGACTCAAGAGCAATAGGCGTGCAATATTTCGCTTAATTCAATCGATGGGTAAGATAAATATAAAATAAAAACTTTTTAATTACGAAGGTTTTTGCAAAGCGACCAGAATAAGTTAACATGAGACAGATTCTTTACGCTTTGGATAGAAGAAAGATGTTACCGACTTCCAGCAATTTACTGTAACCCGATACAGTTTCCTGGGAAAATGTAGTGGTAACTTACATACCTCGAAGAACCAAAAGATTTATCAGAGTTTGAATTCTACCACCCATAAACATGTATATGTTTATATGAAAAATCATGGAATTGTGATTTGTTCTGTAAAAGCTGTAATGTAGAGTTAGTCCTCCCAATTTTTTTACAGTTTTTGTTCTGCACTTTATTTTTAACTTGACTTTAAACAAACAAAACATCATCCGTGATGCACGGGTCAACGTTTTGATTGGGCTATAGTGTGGTGGGGCTGAAAATACAAAATTGACCCCCCCCCCCCAAAAAAAACCCAATATAATACAAAATAAACCAATGGAGTAACAATACATAAGCTATGGAATAGAGGAAACAAGCCAGTGAGCCACAACTGGAAAAAGGCCGTGTCCGGCTCGACTTGAACCTTAAACCTAATCTGAAAAATACACCTTTCTTTCAACCTCAGAGACTTATTGAACGCTTCTATATTCTGGTAAACAATCAATCCAGAAGGCAGGTAATGAAAAAAATCTTAATATTTTCCGTCAGCCTCTGATTAGCCCCATTTAATTACGAAATCTTGGTTTTAAGCTATAGACTGAAGCACCCTCCCCTCACCCCTAACTAAAGTTTTTGTAAACAAAGGGTGTTAAGTGTTAGTTTCTTTCACTTAGTTTTTCACATGGGATTTATCGTTATCGCTATGCACTTATAAATTGTTAGACTCATACCCTGAATCCGGGCAAGATCAGTCAGTGATTTTTACAGGATTTTCAAACATTGTTTGTGAATGACCAGCAATTGATTCAACATTGAAGCACGTTTTCTGTCAACTATGACGCTTTTATAACGTACGTATTAGGTTTCTTTGACGCAGCATTTGGAGAAATTTGACATACCTGCGTCACAACTCATGACACACATTTGACTCATTTGACATACCATTGTTCGAGGGTCAGCGAGTGGGTCTTACACCTGATAAGTGCATCATTGTGTTCACGTACTTTACAAAAGCAAAAATTAAGTTGTGATTCAGTCCACCTTCAACGTGCCCAGTGTACTTGCGGTAGGTCGACTGGTATAGGTTAAATGCTATACCGTATACCGCAGTTCAAAGGAGACTAGGTTACTCTTGAATGTACTTGATAACTCCAATTTTGCTTTACATCCCATGACAACAGAGTTGTAAATAATACGGTAACGTCTCGAGTAAGTAAAGTTACATTGTGTCCTATATATATCGGTTAATTCGTCGCCTTTGACAAAGTATCAACCTTTCATTTTTCAGCAACCGATGCAATTACATGCACTTCAGGAGTTCCGAGTTATACCGGAAGTTACTGCATATGTCCTCCTGGTAAAACCGGCGAACTGTGTGAACGCAGTAAGTAACAATATAGTTTAACCTAACGTACCATAACTTCCACTAAATTTCGCAGATATTTAAAATCCTACATGAAATTATGAACTTACCAATTGTAATAACCTCCTCTGACCTCAGGCAAGGTCGGAAAATGTTCGCTACGACCGTGAAACATTTTTGTGCATTGACGCACCCCTCCGTCATGCAATTGACAAAACATTTCATACACCTTGACGCACGTTTTTCTGGACAATTTAGCCCCTCCGTCATACCTGATGTCAGGGGCGCAAATCTCTGGTTGAGAGTGGGGGGGGGGGCGAAAATGCTTATGATGTGCCCATGAGTACTTAACTGTGCACGCTTGGCGGGCGCCGTAAGCGCGAAGCGCGAAGCCCCAAAGGACTCCTGGTGGGATCCAGGGGCAAAGCCCCTGTGGGGGTCCAGGGGGATAAGCCCCCGGAAGCTCTTGTGTTCTGGCGTTTCCAAAGCTTCAGAAAAACTGTTTTCGAATGAAAAAAAAACGAAAAAAGGTGACCATATTTTTAGGTCTACTCAAATTTTTGGGGGGCCAAATTACGATTTGGCCCCCACTTTTTCACTTGAGGGGGAGAAGGCTCCCCTTGCCCCCCCGGGATTTGCGCCCATGCCTGATGTTTACCTTTAACCAGCATTTGAAGTATTTTGAAACCATCTTCCTTCACAACTCGGGCAAATAGACACACATTTGACTCACGACTGTCTGGGTTTCATCTGGCGTATGTTACAAGTAATAAGTGCATATCTGAACGCACTGTATAGAAAATAGCCGCGCATACCTATTCATTAATTGAAAAAAAAAAAACTTCACTCTTAAAACATTGGGAAATTAGGCCGCACATTCAATCAATCACAGTTAATCAATTCCTTATTAATCATAACTTCTTTCTCATGTTTAGCACACTATTTGAATCCTGTGCTGCTGCTGCATTTCAAAAGAGTCCGTATTTTGAATTAATGAAATAGTGGGAAGAGTTATGTATTCGTTTTCAAAAGTAATCTCAAGATGTACACTGCTCTTTCAAATACGAAGCCAGGAAAAGACATGCAAAACAAAAATGAATTAATAAATAAATAAGGGTATTTTTGAATTATTTCGATTGTTCGAAATTTATTTCGTGTGTTATTGCGTGCATTCGTATATAAAAATAATAATTATTAATATAAGAAATAATTATTTCAAATACACGAATTGATATTTTTAATATTCTAAATGATATTTGGGATACACGAAATATTTTAAGTGCATGGCCGTTTTTTAATTTATTCTTATAACTTGTTATGTTAAACTTTCGGTAAGATCTATCAAACTCTCACATATGCATATAAAAGACATAAAAAATCATTGTTTTCAGAGCGTAATCCATCTGAATTTAAGAGGAAGTTGAAGCACGCGAGGAACTAGGAGGCGGCAAACTATAAGCTTTTCGTGGCAAAGAAATTGGACTGACTTTGATGCTGGATGTCGGTTCTTATTGTTTTTGGCTGCAAATATTGTAACTGCTTCTGGCAAACATGAAACATTCTACTGGGAAGTGTATGGAATCGTCTGGAGGCTAAAATTGGACTTTAATTGAAAGTATTTTTCAACATCAATATAACATATGGTGGTAGATTTGGAAACCTAAATTTAGCAGGTTGTTCCTGGCGTAATTACTTTGAGCCCCGTCCACACTGTGCGACGCGACTTATCACAACAAGACCGTCTTGTCGTGGTGAGCGACTGACAACTAACTAGTTTTAAGAGCATAGTGTCCACATTTTGCTCCACGTCGCAGGTCCATGAAGCGATTCACACGAACTTCTAACGGTTAACACACTCTTTACTTATTTCGTTGAAGAGACAAGAATTTGTTCTGTCCTTTTCGATTAACTGATCTTCACGATCTTCATTTTAGAAGTCCGTCATTTTTGTCTGTTGCGCGTTTCAGTTTCATTCGACCGAAATGTTCGGTCGCGTGAAACTGGGTTGGGCGTCTGCTTTGCAACTAGTTGCAAGTGTTCCACATTTTGGAACCCGTCTGAACAATCTCGTCGCATTGCGTCGCATCGAGTCGCATAGTGTGGACGGGGCTTTATATCACGCTATATGTAGCGTGTGGAACGTGCGAATATGAGAAAGGCTGGTGAGTTCGTTAAAGAAGTGGAGACGATGACTAGACGGAGAAAAAAATACCAAATTCCATGAAATTAATTACTCCAAATAACATATTTTTCAAGCAGCTAGCTTACAATATATGGGTGACACAGCTTCCACTCTAGACGACAACCAAACCAAGACTGCGTAGCACAATAACAAGAATGATTCTTACAAACTAGACTACAAAGGAACTTTCGCAATTTCGCACAACTGATTACCTTCATAGAGACAACAGAATTTCCAAATTTCAACGTTTACCCTTAAACTGCACTATAGGACCAGCTGGGAGGAACAGGGAAGTTTTAACCCCTTCACTATTCGACTAGAAAGGTTGTCAACACAACTTACCCCAAGGTCGTTTTCACGTCTACTTTCGAAAGAAGTATTACAAGGATAATGGAACACAGTAGACATCAAACAGCGCGCGAAGAGCTCTGCTGGAGGGCACAGACTTAAGAACATTTTTGAAGATTTCTTATGTACAGAGCGACAGACACTTTACTGCACCGCCTTTTTGAGAACTCAATGGTACCGAAAAGGAAAGTTTTTGTGAGTCTCGTAAACCTCATGATCCATCAGTCTCCGAACATGGACGTCAGTGATTTCAGCCGATATACACTAAATGATGATGCGTTTATAGCAAATGGTTGAATCAACCCTCACACCTGACAGGAAGTCTCCGTTGCTGCATATATTTGTAATGTCCATGACGTCATGGACAGTACCTTCGGCACGCTTCTCATTTTCGATGGACAGTTCTTTCGTTCAATGTTTCTTGATTCTCAGAGAGTTGTTTGCTCTTCAATTGAGTTCATTATATATAGAGTGAGTCATGTAGACGGGAACGAGACTTCATGGACACTTTTGGTTATGATATGGCCCAAAATGAGTGAGTTTTATTTAGGCATTTATGTATTTTATTGTTTCGTAAAAGAAAGCTTGAGTAAGTCAAAATTATTTACAGTATGCTTGCTCATCACACAACGGCCGCATTCCCGCATTTTACCTGTGGTATATCGCACACAGTGTTGCTAAACGCGAACAAGCTAAAGAGCATTGTAGTATTGTGACACAGTGCACACTGCACACACACTGTACTGTCGTATCTCGCAAGTACTTGTAGTTCGAAGAACATCCAAGTCATTTATGTTCGCATCTAGGCCTAGGTTTAATCATTGATGTTAGCATTTGACGTTAACTTCAGTGTTATATTTCTCTCTTGGAAGCAGTTACGTAAGGTTTGTCATAGGCTTGCGAAATGCCAGGTGTATTTTGAGAAGTCATAAGAACTTATCCTTCTCACTGCACAAAACCCTAGCAGGCAGTCATCTCGCTATAATCTAGCGACATTCTACGCATAGGACGTCAGTGCAGTCTGCTCTGCCTATGTATATAGGAAGTGTAAGTTCTACTTAGCTTTTGTTGGGTCTAGCACCGGCGGTCGGTGACAATACATTATCACCCATGGTTTTGTATAAGAATTTGGACTTTGTCAGTGGCTAAAATGGACAAATTTTGCAAGAAAGTTGTTACATTTTGAAAATAATGTAGCATGTTTCAAAACTATCAATTTACCAAACGATTGGAAAGATTGATATTGATTCCCATTCACGTCCAAAGTTTGTTTGAAATATTGCACGACTCGAAGTTCGTCGTCAAATCGCGCAAAAAGTTAAAGCTTCGCGGCGGCCGTGCTATCGTTTGGTTCTCACATTGGCGACCAATTTTCCCATGATCGTCTGTACACGCATACATAGGAAGTCCGTGGGCCTAACATAAGCCCCAAGACCCACGGCTGTTTGTGTATTTATCATTCGCAGAATTATGGTCATTCTCAGAATTAGCATAGGGGTCTATTCTTTTCTTTTTGTCTGAACTTAGGGTTACCATAGGTCTATTTATTTACTCGCAAGGAGGACATGCATGGCCTCCCTGGTGAAGAGGTCTAACTTAGGAGGGGTGGGGGTGGGGGGGGGGGAGTTAGGAAACTGTTGGTTTTACGCAATGGTCTCTAGATGCAAAAGATGGCGCCATAAGTTGTTGCTTTTACTAGTTTCCTCTAACTTGATTGAAGCAAAATTAGGGAAAATCTGTCAGATCATTAAATACACATGATGAAACGTTCCCTCTTACTTTTTGATACATTCTTCCTCGCTGTCCGATTACCTCTTATTACTTCAGGGAGGAACCCAGCAAGCAAGCCCGGTTGGGTCCCAAGTGGGTTTTACTTGGGAAGCTTCGGCTTGAGTTGGGCTTGGGCTGAGGTTGGTTTTGTCATCAGGTCCCAATTAGGTCCCAGCTGGGCTTGCAAGAAAGATGGGAGAGATGCTGTAAACTCTTTGGGGCCAAGTTGGGACCCAGTGGGGCTTAATTGGGCTAATTAGTTAGCGTAATTAGTTAGCCCAATTGGGGCCTAATGACAAAACTGATTGGCCCCAATTGGGAGCCCAATTTGGCCCCAAATGGAAACCAATATGGTGTGCTGGCAGGGAAAAGACGCCCAATACATGCAGAATTGATTAAGTCAAGTTTCATATCTGATTTGTTGATTGACAGTAACAGATACGTAGTATTTGGGGTTAGCTTACAGGTCAGTCAGCATGTGTTAATTGCATTTCACGCAGTGTGAACACTATGAAACCATAGCTCATTTGAGGTCACAGATCATGTAACAAACTCAGATATTAGTTACACCCCATACAGCCTTTGATGTACTGGGGCTATGTTGCTTTTTCAAGAAGCGACGTCACAGCATGATGAAATCCGGACACTCGTGGTGGCGGTAATTTTACAAAATCGCCCGGACACCAGCGCACGAAACAGTAAAAACAGGACGTGTCCTGGTAAAACCCTACCTCCCTACCAGCAGTGCCACTGTGAGAACTAGGCATACTTTGCGACTTCCTGTTGATCACTGCCATTTCATCGGCATTGCATGAATAGCCTAAAGGCCTAAGTGGTGATTCTTCAATTATCCTGATAAGCATTATGAGAAAAAGTGCAGTCCTGCATCATTCATGTGCATCACGAGATTCCTAGTCGAAAAGTAACAAACGGTAGATATCTACAACAAGCAACCAACACAGTACTGCAATGATTATGTTCAGGTATATCACATCGGCCCAAAAAGTAAAAGGACGATATTCCAAGCTTTAGTACGTACCCGGTTACATTGGCACAGAAACAATCATGGACAGTAAGTGGTTACGATTTTCGCAACCACATTTCTAGTTACCCATAGTTACCCGTTGTGTGTCTGAAATATCAGCGAATTTTAAGGAAACATCAGCACCTATAGTGATTCATGTCGTGACTCGCAATTAGGTAAAAATCAGTATGGAAACTGTTGGCGCCTTTGAAGAGCGGCATTGCATGTCTTGTGAACAGAGCAATAGGCACTTTACTGCACCGCAACTTTGAGAACTCGGTGGTGCCTAATATCGTCGAGTGCTTTGAATTATCAAAAAAAAAAAAAAAAATTACAACAACAACAACAAAATAATAAAATAAAAGAGGTGTCTTCTAGACAGAGTGAGACTGTACGATATTTTGTAAGACTTGATTCTGTTTTGGACAAGGAGAGGCAATGCAGTGTTCTTCAAGTGAAAAAAGATCGCCGATAACACGTAGACCATTCCATTTCCCACCACCTTATGGGGTTGCGTTGTTTTCAAAAGTTTCAGAAAGCTCTGAGGTAATTGAGATGACATTCAGCTCAAGTAGCCTCTCAAGCATGATAAGACCAGTCATTAGATTCTCTGTATTAGGATTTTTAAGCCGACATTATGTATTTGTTTTTTCAGCTTGCCCTAAAGGATCATTTGGTACGCCATTTGGACTATGTGAGCACACTTGTGCAGATATCTTTGGTGATGACTGTGATGATTGTAGAGGTATCCTCTTCTGTCTTCAAGACCCACTCGGTTGTCAGTGCTACCCTGGGTTCAAGCTGCCATCTTGCTCACGTAAGAAATTAAGGCTCAATATTGATATTTTTTCTTTTTTCATTTAGCTCACTGTAGATGGCTTGGACCTGGTAGTATCTCTCAAACTCACCCGTATCTTACCCGGATTTGCTTGCAGGTGCATGCGCAAGCTAGCTCCGATTGCAGACATTCCAACCCCTGGACTCCTCAAACCGGGACACTTCCAAACTTTAGCTGTGCCTCACTCTTCCCCCTACATCAACACTTGCATTTTTGAAATCGCAATCTTTTCCTTTTTTTTTTTAATTTCTGCTGCTTCATATTTCTCTCCCATTTTTCTCCTCATGTGAAATTCCATTATCTTTTCTGTCAGGTCATGTTGCGAACTTGAGACCGCGAATGTGCAGCCTATCTCTCCCTCCGATCCATTGCCATTAAATTCTGTAATTAGGGCTGACCAATTCTAGGAACCCCCCCCCCCCTTTTGAATCCTCGGCCATCTGGGAAACAATTGTCACTGAGTTGAACGGTTGTTCCGATGCACTTAGCACGCGTATCAAAGTTGCTTCCGCAATAACGTCTTACAAACCTCAAATTCTCAGTGTTACTGCGCGGATCTCACAGAAGTTGCAAGAACTATATGTTCTTGGCAGAGGGACTGCCTAGAACGGAACATGAATTCATCGCTGTACCGTGCGTCCTAGTAAGCGCAATTACATTTATTTTTATCACAAGCGATTTCGTTCCAGCGTAATGTGTACCTCCGTTGCTAGATTGCAATTTCACGATCGCAAGCTTGTGCTATCCACGATTATGTAGATGTGCACGGTACGTAGACCTTACGATATGCCGAATTGGTAGTTAGGCTATTAATAATTCCAGTGGAAAACCGACCGTGCGGACTGTGTAAAAGAATTTCGACCCCTGGGCGCCTAAAACCGGGACGACTGACAGGTGACCGGGGGCCCATTCCACAAAGAGTTACGCACAATCTTAAGTTTGATTCCCCATACTTAAGTCAACAGTAAGTCAAACTTAAGATCGTGCGTAACTCTTTGTGGAACGGGCCCGGGACACCGGGACTGAACGCTCCAAACCGGGACTGTCCCGGTCAAACCGGGACAGTTGGAATGTTTGTGATTGGGTGTAGTCAAATTGAGCCTGCTCAAAACTTGGTACTAAGACTATACTAAGGTTAGTGCAACATTGGGCTTAGGCCTATAGCTGAAGTAAGAAACGTTACCCATGCCATCAAAATAGTTGCCCAGTAACTTGAAAAAAGGAGTAAAATCTTTGATAAATCCTAACTGGAACAGGTGGAGAACGTTGCCTGACACAGAGAGCCAGCAAAGGTGTAGACTAAAGGTATAAGCTTGTACAGCAAGGCCCTATAAATATGTATTTTTCTTACAGCAAACAAATCCCAGCCTTACATGAGTCGTTGATTAGTGTAATGAAAAAATGGTACGAGATTGCCTACCATATTTTTCATTATACACTGGCTGTATCATGACTGTGTGTTCTATGCTATCTCGAAATCAGCTGACATATGAATATTTATAAAGTGTCAATGACTGCGTACACAGAAAACGAATTGCATATTCTACAGTCGTTTGAATAACACTTTTTAATTGTTTTTGTTTTATACAAAGTTTTTTTTTAATAGTTTTTTTCCGCCAGAAAGCTAACCCTTCTCCATATTTTTGTGTGAACAACGTGGCGCAAAACTTGTTTGGGCTTTTGCAGTTGTCAAAGATCTCTTAGTTCCACTATAAAGAAATGTTATAATGTAATCGAGTATTTGTAATTTTGTAATTGTTCACTTGAGTGGCTGTATTACATGGAATCCCGCGTTAGTTCTTTATTTAGATATTCATTTATTTACTGTGAAATTACTTTCAAATCAGTTATTTTTCGTCGTTTTCACAGCATGCATGAGAGGTTTCTACGGATATAACTGCATGGAAAAGTGTGACTGCGGTGGCGATCCCTGTGATGCTTACGACGGAACATGTCTTTAAATTCACAACAGATTTAGTACAGTATTCAGTCAACTCTTATATATATACCTAATGGATTTCCCCATGAGTATTGCTAGATTCTTCATATCACCAAACTATTTCCCCTTCAGTTGGTAAACATTTCACTATCCTACGCTCAATAAACTGTAACCTTTATACTACTGTTTTTGACCAAAAATTACTTTAATATATATTTGAACTAGAATTTACATTTTGCTTCATAATATTGGTATCTTGATCTAAGTATCCGATCCGATTTTTTTTAAGATTTTCGCTAAAATCCGCTTTCTCTCTGTTCGGGAAGAGCCGAAAATGTGCCAAACAGTGTAAATATATATAGGGTTTGTATCTGATGTCTTTGGAAGTAAAGTGCCAACTCAGACTTTTCGGTGAAGTCACGCCAACCTACTTTTTTGTATCAGACAGGGTAATCCGATAAAATATGTTTGTGGATATGACGTCACGAAATAATTAACAAACTTAAAATGAAAATAACAAACAAACTTAATTTTCATAGTCCTGCGGTAGAACTTACAAATTTACACAGGTTGGAAAATTCTCGGCTTTTTTCGACAAAGTTGGAGATGGTCTTAACAAAATCTAACGAAAATGGGATCCGAGTTCGTTGTACTGTGACCGCGGCTGAATAGGTGGATGCTCACACAACGATTCCTTGTTGACACAGACAAGCAGTAATTAATCCTATAAGAGTGGCTGCCATCTAGAGCATAACTTTTAGATCAAATAAACAGGAAAATCGCAATCTTTTGACGACTTTTAGTAAGAGACAATTATTTTCTCATGTATTAAAGTCAGTCAATTCTCACTCCAAAAAAAAAAAAAAAAAACTGTAGTAGAGGTCTGCAGGAATTCAAGTTGGCACAGCTTTAAGAGGGACAGAAATAAATACAGAGAACTGTAGATCATACAACACAGCATGCAATGTATTGAGAGTGTTTTGAGTAGATTATCTTGGTCTTGTTTTCTTACCCTGAAGCAATAATCTGAGACTGGCCTTTATAAGGATGTTTGAGACAGTCGTGGGAGGGGTATAAGAAAAAGGCCAGAAAAATTGGAACTGTCGGGGTAAGAGGATTGGGTCTTAAAGTTCGCGAAGACAGAAACCAGCGACAGTGAAGACTGTAGCGCTCAAACTAGAACGTTGAATTTACCATGCCGTTAAGTATGCCTCACAACCCTCCGTAATAAGAAGACATTTCTCTGTCCAGAAGACTTTATTGTTTGCACAACGAACGTGATACTCCTTATGCATTAAGCTCGTCGTTGCCTTTAAAAAGCCATTTGATTCTTAAGAGCAGTAATAAAATAATAACAACTTACCCAGACTTAGGAATCCAGGTAACTGGATGGCTTGCGGCTGGATGAAAAGATCCTAGCAACGCCGCCTTCTAGACGAAGGACAAAGTTACGGAGGAAACACTACCAAACAAACACCAATGATTCACTCATAGCTGTGGAACAGGGTGGAAAGGGTCCTATCGAATCCCGACAGCCGAAAATATGAGATAGCTTGCCCAGATGGAACTAAAGGTTTCGCTGCATGACACAGCGATCGAATTCAACAACTGATCCAAAATGTAGTCTGAGTGTGAAAGGATAGACTGAACGTTGTCGTCCCCAAGGACCATGTTCATGTGTCTCATAAAAGTGACCGGGGCGTTGAACCACCCAAAGGGAGTCTGGTGAACTCATAGACACCCCATTTCCCCTCAAAATCAACTCTTTTCTATGTCAGACTCTCCTATGTCAAGCGGATAATACCCTAAAGCTGAATCTAAACTGCAAAAGTACATTGCACCTTGAAGTGCATCAGAAGCTTCTTTTTTTTCGACAGAGGGTTAAGCATCCCTACAGGTCTTTGCATTAAGGGATCAATAATCCACACACATCCTCATTCGCTCATCATGCTTTTCACACAGGAACAAAAGATGACGGGTATGAACCATAAATCTCCCTAATCATCTTGTTGTTTAGTGACTTTTCCAAATATTCCCTTAGCTCTTTCCACTCGTACGGGGGTACTCTTCAGTGGGGAACATTTAACGGGAAAGCATAGTTGGTGATGATCCTATGGGACACACCGGGACAAAACCCAATATAAACATCATTCTTACTAAAGATGTCCAAATAAACAAATTTGCAGAAAGGCCGGCAGAATAAATTCAAATCTTACCTCGTTTTGTCCTGCCTAGACGATTTCCAATCTGGTTTCCGCAGTGCCGATAATGGATTTAGGGTCTCAAGGTACATGGCAAGAAATGAACATCCACTTCCGACATATTACGTATCTGGATGGGTATCACCCCATCCCTATCCATTTTTAACAAACTCTGGACATAAAACAAGTCATCTTGGGAGGTGGTCATAATAATTATTATCCGGTTCAAAAGTAGCATTGCATCTTTCTTTGCCTCTCTTGTGGATCATACAATTGTAACTAAAGACCTTGCATGGTCCAAGACTCGTTTTGGAACCCAAGGACCTAACCACACTCAAGCAAGGTGACTCCACTACCCTACTACCCACATTGACTTCCCTAATTAATGCCGCAAATTTTCTCCGGCCCTTCCATTGGAACCCGAGTGCTTATTCCCTCCCCATAGACATTCGTGTCATCGAAGGCACCATGCCTAAGAATATTGCAACCTAGTGTCCCCAGGACAGGCGGTCTCCTTGGTTTCAGAGGGAGGTCCACCGAATCCTTCACAGCAACAAAAACCATGCATGGAAACTCCCGACCCTTCCACACAGTCTCACCATCAGCTCCACATACCTCACGGATCAAAGAACTCACATATCCCAATGTCCCTTCCTGAGCAAGGTGCTCACCAGAGAAAAACTCAGTGAGGGCGGGGACTTGAGCCCCTGTATCGATTGAACGGTGGACGATTCACGGGCCTACCTTGGCGATAACTTCCGGAAAGTCCCCGACTGCTTTAGGCAGTTTTAAGAGCCTTGCTTCAGTTACACACCTCGATACCCACGAGGCTCTTAGTGGCCGGTGTTCTTAGTCTGACTGGGACATGGTTTACTGTCTCACCACAACTGCTTTCCTATCTCGTCTGTTCAACCATGGAACCATTCCATTATACCTCCATGGTTAAAGGCAACGCCAAGTACGACCAGAGAAATCTTGGCTTGCGGGGAAATGATTGGGAGAAAGTCACTAAATTCTACAGATTAAAATTATTTCCTTCACAACAAACGTTTTGCAATTGCAGTTGTCAGTCGAAAAGCATTTTGAGAAAGAAGGGAGATAATATCAATGGCCATACAGCATAAAGTATGATGCGAAGTACGCGTTAGTTGATTGGGAGAGACTATAAGGCCACTTTTAAGCCAAGAAGGAGATGTGATATTGTTGAAGTTACAAAAATCAAGGTAAAGGACCTTTCTTATGGTCACAGCTCTTAGGCGGATTTACCTTTGTCAAACGTTAAACCTCCTTTTAAAGGGGATGCTAAAGCAAACCTTTAATTTTCACTTGTAAAAGATGAAGCCAAATCTGCATATTGTGGGGAACCTCCCATTCAAATCAAACGTGTTTCTAGAGATACCAACTAATCATGTCACAAGATTTGTGTTCCAAAGGGAGTCTAAGTTCAGCAGAGGTTACATAACTTCCTCACATTGATCAGACATGCTTTGTGTTTCCTTTTTCGGGCAGCTGTGTTGACCAATTGAGGTTAATAGGGATAGGACTTTCCTTTGGGAGATGCAAAGTTTGTAAAGTTCTCATGCCACCTATGCAATCACGTTCTGATAAAAATGGTCGTTAAGCCTAAAGAAAAACAAAAGACTGTCCATTAATATGAGAATGTGATGTCATATGTTCTTGCTTGAAGTCCATCTTTGTTGAAAACATGACAGCTTTACTAGCTTATATCTTGAGGACAACTCATTTAATTTCTTTGAAAATTTCACTGAAATGCTTGGAATGATTAATGCTTTGACATGTCAAAACTCGATGTGACTTTTAACCCTTCTTTAACTGACTGGCTGACTGACGGACTGGCTGGCTGACTGGTTGTCTAACGAAGGCGTTAATTCGGTTAGTGAACAGACGGGATTTTCATCCTCCAATCGAATCCCGGATAATGCCCCGGAACGGACTCGTCTTTCAGCAATCCACCAGTACGAACGCGAGCGCACACGTGTACACACACAAACGAACGTGCATATACCTTCACACTCACATTGACACGTACATACACTCAAATTGATGTTCTCTCGAAGCCTGAAAGGCGTCTTTATAAAACATTGTTACATTTTCCTTATTCTGCCTGTTTTCTATTCGTCTGACTCACTAGGGAGTAGAATGATATGTTCCCCCAATACCCAATATTTTTATGGAGGTCAATTGCCACCTGCCCCAGGCCGGGATCGGCGCTCTTGCTATCTGACCCTGTGATTACAACCATAAAGTGCCAGACAGCTCCGGAAATCTGGGGTTTTAGCATTATCTTTGGGGAAAATAGTATCTTAGGATAGGTATACTTTTATTAAGGATGGGGAAGGAGCTCATCTGGAGAACAAATGCTCAGACTAGCAGAAAAGACCCCTCCTGATCCCACTGTTGGATTTAAAAGTACAAAATAAACGAACTAACTTGAAAACTCATTCCTGGTAAGACAGTGCATTTGCTATCTTCGGCTCATCGCTATGTGAGATAATCTATCTAGCTTTCTATTAGGGTTGTATACATGATTGAAGAACTCATTGACAGTAATAATCCTGGATACTGACAGAATGACAAAGGAAATGCTTTCCTGAACAATGCCGTGCTATGATAGGAGTTCGATCTCTTTCTATACGCAAAAGTCTCCTGTTGAATAAATGCTTTCAAGTTGTTTCGTAGCTTTCATAACGTTGAAATTGTGTAGCGATAGATCACGCCTTTATCAACCAGATACAACTATTCTCCGGTCAAGTATTGTTTCGAAAGAAATATTTTTGTGGAAATATTATCTGTAAACCTCATTGTTTTTCCTCTAAGCTGAACATTTACCAAGTAACAGACTTTCGCAATAAAGCAGTTTCTCATATCATATTTTCGTAAGCAATTGAGGAGGAAAAATAAGCCAGAGAGCCACAAATGAACTTATAGTCGTGTTCGACGCTACTCAACGAATTTGTTCGGAACTAATAGTTACAACCACTTCTAACTCATCTGTTTCAATGTAAGTCATATTTTTCAATTACCGTATATACTGTGTCGATTTTCGTATCTTTTTAGTGAGTATACTGCAGAAACGTAGTAAGATAAAGTGTCTCGGCTTATGAACAATGAATTCATTAAACACCATTTATCGCCTCACCGTTAAAGCTTTATAGCTTGTCAAAAATGAAAATCTGCAAAGTCAAACAACCAGAAATTGTTTTGATAAAAGTGAAACTGCATATTTGGCAGATTTGGATTAAAGAAGATTTCCCAGCATTCGCTCCACCTTTTTTGCTACATCAACGAACGATAATTTTTCCCCCAAATTATTATGGTATTAATCTGGTAGAATACTGGGTGGAGACAATTCAGGTTTACCCTCTTTTGTTCACAATACAAATGCCAATTGCAGGAGTCCAATATAAAATTTAGTCCGGGAGAACACGCTTGGGGTTCCTTTCCTATCTGTAAACTGAACTTTGGGAGGAGGAGGGGGGGGGGGGGTGATTACATTGTCAGATATTTGGGGGGATATGTCCACATATCCCCCGGGATCTACGTCAATGTATCGCAGACTAGCCTGTGTTAGAAAACATTCAATCAGAGAATAACTGCAAACCATGTAGAAAAAATCGAAAAAATGGCAGATTGGGGGACCATCAATTTTAGTGTGTGTTTATATATTTTAAAAGTCTGCGATCTATCGCCGAATACTCTGCAAACATTCCGAAAAGACCTAGAAGAAGCTAAACAATTAAACTGATTTTGATTTTTTTGTCGATCAAGCGCAAACTGGTATAAGTCTTTTTGCATTCTACGAAAGATAATTTAAATCGGTATTTGCTGCGAGTGCTGGGGAGGGGGGAGACGATTTATTTAAGAGTAATCTGCGTTTTGTCTACATGGTGATCCGAGATGTTTGTCCCAACATGGAAATACTGCAAGCAGCAAATCCATCTTGCATTTAGAATAAGTAAAAAAAAGGCTGTTCACCCATTTACTCGTCCAAGTTAATCCTCGTCGGATCCAAGTTGTGAACAGCCAAATTTGATGACGTGAATCGGATCAATGCAACCGATGGGAACATCGCATTAGTTTCTAATATTGGTTCATTGCTTAGAACAGTGGTGTGCAAACGTTTGGAACACCGTACCACATCAGGTTGCCATTGCAATGAGGGGACGTTGGAGAACAGAGAAGTAAATATGACGGTGGCGTGTCACCATAATCCTTCCACCACATTTCCTACATTAGATTAACCAATGTGCGAAAAGGCAGTCCCACATATGCTCGAATAGTGTTGCAATATGGACCAATTAATGGTTCATGAATATTGTTTCCGTGTGATTCTCCATTTTGTCGACCAAAATGTTAGTTAAAATTAGGTTGGGTTTTCGTTATTGAAAAATCAAAGGAATGACATAATTTATGTTCAAATATTACATACAAGCGGAGAAATGACCCAAATGTGGGCAAAATGAAGTTGTTTTACCCGCATCGGCTTGGACCACGGACTATATACATGGACATGGCATGTAACGTGTACGTCCTATCCGTAGATGGTCGCCACCGACTGGGACAAAAAAGGGCGCACCAAGATGACCGCCGTGAACATATAAATCGTCGGATTTGACGACGATTCTGTAATATTTCAAGCAAAAGTTAAACTTGAATGGGAAACAATATCATATTCCTGCAATACGTGAAGTGATTTTGACTTACCTTGCCATATTTCAAAAATATTCCAACTTTCTTGCAAAATATGGTGATATACTTGAGCAAGTCCAAGCTTTCCCACACACTCATAGCAGACGGCCATTTTGGTGCGCTTTTTCTCACACTACGGTAGCGACAATGTGCCGTACAGTATGCTTTGTCCATGTATATAGAAAGTCCGTGGTTTGCACACCTTCTGATATAGAGGGAAAATGATTAGAAACAATCACGACGAAAAAACAAAAACAAAAACAAAAAAAGATCTCGCAATTTTGACAGTTTTCGAGGAAAAAACACGTTGTCATTGTTAATCATAAAACAAAACATAAATAATTAAAGGTGGAGTGTCTGATTCTGAAAACGGAGACTCAAAATGTGTGTATCTTGATTTTGATTGCTTATTTCGTCGCGAATATTTTTTATTTAATTCGTGCTGTTTGAGGGTATCTATTGTACCGAGAACAGGGGCGGCATTTGATCTCTGAGAGTAGGTATGGAAGCAGGATAAGTAGTTATACGACGCCTAGCGAGCGCGAAGAGCTACCTCTGATGAAGTAGGGTACAGGAGCCGGTGAGGGGCCCTTAAGTTTTAATTTATCTTTATTTTCGAGGCCTACAATGAAAGTCAGGCATAGAGTTCACACGCAGTTCCAATTGAATGACTGTCAATAAGATTTTATCGCAGTATGGTGTAATACTGAATGTTTTGTGAGATTTGAATACCTATACAATGTAAAGGAAAAGACCAACAATTCTGAGAACTATATTTAAAAATACATGGGCCGTTGTTCCCTAATTGTTGCTTGTTCAGTAATGGTAAGATGAAGTTTTGGTGCTGTTTCTAACCACTTGGTTTAGGTAGTGTCGAACAAACACCCAATAAAACGAAATTTTGCAGGCAGGTTAATTGTCGATAACTCGATTAATCACGTAATTTGTTTTGAAGAGACTTTGGTTGCCTGGTCTTTTCGATATTTACAAGGGTTCAAAAATTTTGCACGAACGGATGGGTTTAATTGTCGATAAGTTTCAAGGTTCGGGTTTGACAAAGTTATAGGAGAGCTGCCGTCACCCCAGCTTGAGGTAGTGTAGCAGACTGCCCTGTTTCATGATTGGCTAATGAGAGTGACATGGCAATATTTTCAATTTTAAATGTAACACGGAGTAATTAACTGCTTGATTTACCTTGAACATGCACTATTGAAGTTCTGAAATATGACAAAAGATAGTTTGAAGAGAAAAAAGAAGGAAACTGTGAAATAAATTGTTGCTTCAGAATGAGCTTGGGGAGACTTCTCTTGTCATTCAAGTGACATGCACTGTCACAGTATAAATACGAATGATAAATGAAGTCCACGAATTTAAGGATTGTTAATAAAAAGGAGGGTATTATCTGATACCACAGTCTAAAAACACCGGGATTAAATTTAACCAGGATCGATGTTCTATTTACTCCAACATAACCCTGGTTAAATTTTAACGCAAATCCTGGTTAAACTGACTCAAATCCTAGTTATTTTTAACCAGAATTTGTGTTATTTTAACCAGAAGTTGTGTTAGTTTAACCAGGATTTGTGTTAAAAGTTAACCAGGATTGTGTTGGAGTAAATAGAACACCGATCCTGGTTAAATTTAACCCCGGTGTTTTTAGAGTGACGTAGCAAGTCCCTTTCAATGCAAATTTCATCAAAATGCTTACAATTTATCAAAATTTGTTGTGACCTTAAACCCTTTTTTAAAGCTAGATAGAAAATGCGTTTAATTTCTAACACGGTTTTGAAGAGACACATAACATCTAAGTGCTTTTGGGTGGAGTCGAAAGACCGCAGACTTTAGAACTGCTTAGTTAGATTCGTAAACATTTGACTGACACGTTTCTGCCCTAGTTGTTAGATTCAAGCTTTATAAGTAGTTGAAAGTGAAGTTATCATGATCTTAATAAAACAAGAGATTCTGGTCTTAGTGAAATAAAATCGCTCAATTAGAACGGTTCGATTAACGAATAGGGCTTATAGGCTAGACACGGTAGTGTCGGGAACTTCGACACATGTTTGAGTCAACCGAAATTAAATGCCAGTCTCTTAGCTAGATTTTTTTGTTTGAATGTGGGATGCTAACGTAGTCGTAAAAACTAGTGGTATGTTTCCTTCATGTAATTTGGACAAGAGTGAGATTGATCTTTCTCTGTAGGACACGCGTTTAATAACACGGTTGAATTCTTGGGCCGCGTGGTTACGTGCAAGCAATATTCTTTTGAAATTGTCCCTTTTAAACACGAAATTGTTTTCTTTTTTTTTGATAATCTCGCATATCTTAGAACCGACTCTTTAATAAAACCTTCAGATGCGGCAAGTGGGTGGGTAGAAGTCCTATCAGATAGGTAGGTTTTAGACAGTTGTTGGGAGGACTTTAATAACTAGGCTAAGAGATTTGGAATTGTCTTCGGTGAGATGAATAGACCTTTTAAGCAAAACATTTGTATGGGTTTACACTGACTGAACACGTGTTACACAAGATTGGTCAACTTTTATAACAGTCCGAATGCTAGGAATTGTGTGAAGGATTTTAACAGTGCCTCTACTACCTTCAACTCTAAAAGCAAAACTAAAAATTCACTCTTTTATAGAGTGAAAAGTGTTAATTAACTCCATAAGAGGGTGCATCCAATCCACAAATAGCAAAACAGAAATCACTTCACGAATAGTGAAATTCACAGTTCGCTCTTCAGTGTGTGCAATGATCCCTCTTCTTCAAGTGTTCCTCAATAACTTCTTCAAGAATGAGTGAAACTTTGCTCTTTTAGAGTGAATTTCACTCTTTGTGTAGGTATAGACTGTGACGTTCAAGATGGTCGAGATGAAAATGCATGAAACAGATACGGTAAGTCTCAACGTAGATGAATGGAAATGTATCTCCCGTCGGTAACCATAGTCTTTAAAGAACAATGCTGCAATCCAGTTGGCCTAAGTTTTATTCAAAGACGTATGTGAGAAGATTGATCGAATAGGCCTAAAAAAATCAATTTCATTTTTTTTAAATTGTAATTAATTTCTTTTTCTTTCCTTTTGTTTCAATATAAAGGTCAGAGTTGTATTTTGGTAAGCGCTGTTTGGACCACCGTAGGGTATTCGGTCTCCGTTCTCTCTTAAACTGGTGCCAAAATTACAAAGGTTAAAACACTGATTTGAATTCAGGACTATTTCGGGTCAAGTTAAAAATAGTTTCCAGCAGGCGTTTGGGAACGGAAAATGAAAGAGGTGGGTGGTTTCGACGTGTACCAGCAAGACTATCTATGAGCGAAGAGTCAATATCGGTTGGAGGGGAGGGTAAATGAAGTAGTTTTTCCTCCACAAACCACGAGATGGTCGATAAAAGTCTTCCCCAATGGTTCTCTGCTGCACGCACATTGGACCGATTACTGAAATATTCAACATCTTCGAAATTCCCCTCCTCGATCCCCACTTGCCCCACCTCCAAAATATTTAGGGTAGGGGTAGAGAACCCCCTACTTTTCAGTGAAGGTTAAGACTCAAGACTCCCCTGACCCCTTTTCTCTGCATTCGAAGTGGCGTTGGTTCATAACCTCTATAGACCTTGTGCATTCACGACACACTGACGTCTCCCTCGACTCCCAAACGACGGAACACGTAGCCGTACGCATGAGAATCAGCACAGCATGTGTAGTTGACAAATCAGCTGTTTGTATTTGTCGGCGTTGGTTTGTTTCGCCCCAGAGGAGGCTTTACTTTATGCCACTGTGACATCACATGCACTCATCACATGCGCTCAGTGTGCAGTGCGTTCAGCAAAAAGCCATGTGCAACTGGAATGGTTTTCCTCCAGCATTGCAGATCTTGACGTTATTGCAAGGCCTCTGTACAGAGGTTCGACGTATCACTGACGGTGAACCATGGCTTGATATTTGTTTCAACGTTTTGCCTTCTTTAAATCATGACATATCCTTACCTACAAACATTTACGTTTTCTCTTCTTTATTTGTATCAAGTTCAAAACACACAATCAGAGAAGGATGGACAAGCTTCTTCCATTTGCCGCCCTCATTTTTCAATTTTTTCGTGTGGGTAAGTAAAGTACATAATTACCATGGTAAAAAGTCGCCTGTACGATAGAAAAGTAAGCCCGATAAACTGAAGTCTCTCTCCGACGATCTCCTTGATTTTACTTACGGTAAGATATTCATCGGGGAAACTCAAAGTTCCAACTTTTCCAAATACTAATCTCCCTCCCCAAATTCAATAAAAGCTCCAAATCCCCAAAAATTCTAAAAAGAAAGTAAACAATATCTACTTTCACCTTACGACAGAGTATGAAACCTCGACCAACTTCAGCCTAAATTTGCCCATATGAACCTGGGCAGATTGATCTTCAATACAGGTATAATTTTTCAGCTCTGTAGGGCAAGTCCTGGCCATACCCCTGCCATAAACATTATTTTGAAGAAAAAAAAAAACATTTCGAGAAATTAACAATTAAATTGGACACAAGTGAACGAGGAACAAATAGATGTGATTTCATGAATTCACATTGATGACTATGTTTTGTTTTCCTTTTATTTTCCATCCAACTGATGATCTTTGATTGGTTGACCCAAAGACAAACATAATTTTATTTTCTATTGCTCAAGATGCACCCTTGGTGTCAATATATCTGAATGTAACATTGTTGGTAAGTTTTAACTTGGGAAAATAAAACATTTAGTCTATGCTCCAATAAGGTCTCACACCCCCAATAAATTCCCCATTGACTTACACACTAAATTAGCTCCCTTTGGAGGCCGCTGCAACCTTGTCAAAGTTCACAGCTATTTCAAGACACACAACACTTGTTAGCTGACAAGTTTGCCCATCATGGCACCACAAAATTTCCAAACCCCTTTAGCTGTTTAGGCCGTTGAGATTTTGAGCTAGAAGAACTTTTTAAAGAAGAAGAAGTTTTTGTAGGGTACACCCACCCTAGCCTCTTCACAAAAACGGAAAATCGTCATTTGACAGCAAATTTTTTAACAGTCAAAATTACCATCAATCTTACCCAAATTTTTAACATCCACACTCTGGCAAGTTCTCTTTCATACTCATGGACTTTTTTTTATTACCCAGCTGGGAGGTAATCTTGACAAAATTTGTTCCAAACCAAAGTTAAAAGGACTATTTCTTTGAGGATGTGCCCTTGACGTTCTAGAACACTACTCTAATGGAGTAGTGAGACCATATTGGAAATCATCCCACCCATTCAGCGACAATTATCTACTGTGTTTTGCTGATAGGGTCCTTAGGCATCATATTTTTGTTGCTGCCATTACACAAGTAGTGGGTGTGGATGAGAAATCCAAAATGGTCGCCATTTTGGATTTTCAGGTTGAAGAAGCTATGTCTTCCTGTCAGAAGGTCACATACCACCAAACAACATGCCGTATGAAAGCTAATAAAATGTGGTAAAACGTTAACAGAATTACTAATCGTTACATGGTACATGTCATTAGCGACTCGTCATAGGGGCACGGGGGACACTGCCCTTACTCAAACGTTTCCAAAGCATGATCTTCAATTTTCCAAAAATAACGTTATTCGATATGACATAAAAAAGTAGCCTTTTTCTTAATCTGAGCAAACTATCCCAGCCTTCTATCTCATACAAATTTCATATATTATTTATTGAATATAAACTAATGCGTATATTTGTCAAGGATATAGCCCGTAATTGTATCAAAATTTTAGTCCAGTACCTGTCGCACAGAAGCGTTGATAGTTCTACTAGCATCGATAACAGTACTGAATCAGTACTGTTATTGATGCTGGTAGCGCTGTTACCGCTTCTGTGCGACAGGTCCAGGTTTGCAGGCTTTTTTAACTACTGGTCATATAAATTAATATGATTCGAAAAGTCATGATTCCAATTTATTTTCAGGCGGGTGTGCAGCTCCTTCTAACAAAAAAGTCCAGAACCAAATTTTTGTTTGATCTTTTGAAGAGGAACATATTCTAGGCATAGCTTACTGGTGAAATTTTTACCCATTTCCCATGTTTGGTTCTCAAGATATTTGAATTGAAGTTGACTTATTTTATACATAGATTGAACTTGTAACAAGGAGTCATGATGTCATGTATTCACATTGATGGACAATGTTTAGTTGTTTTTCTCTAAAATTTAACCCCATCTTCATAAAACTTAACTAAGATATGTTGTTGCCATAAGTGCATCCCAAAGCAAAGCAATTCAAGGTCAAACAGCAGGATCAAAAATGAATAAAAAGTAAAACGAACCATTGACCATCAATGTGAATACATGACAGCGCACCTGCTTGGTTCAAGTTTACTTTTTGTAGATAATGTGTCAAGTTTAATTGCTAATATCTCGAGAACCAAACATGGGAAATGAATAAAAACTTCACCAGAGTGCTTAGAATATGTTAGTCTTTAACATGTTAAACAAAGATTTGGTTCTGGTCTATTCTTTCTAATGGTGTTTCTTCTTTGCGACAAAGAAAATGATAAAATGTCACATCGTCCTGTGAAGGAGCCAGTACATTTATCTGGCAATTTTCTGATCGTTTTGGAGTTTGTTCATTTTCTTTTTATTTAAATGAAGATTTTGTTGCATAGGGAAGCTCAAAATAACGACTGCTTAAATTCTACTTATAAGCCTAGCAAATGCAATTTCGGGCTATCTGAGAGGTCGCGATTTTTCAAAATTTTCTGTGCGCTCCGTGCCAACCGATGATGGTGCTCCGCTTAGATAGTCTTTCGGGAAGTCAGTTACCACTTCTCATGCCCCTCCCCTCATAATTTTTTGCAAGACATCCCCTGATACTATATGAGACGTCTGGTCGCAAGTTGAGTTTGCCCCCAAACAAATATCCTTATATCCGCCCGTGGTGCATGCTATTCTTGACATCAAGGGATAAATAAGTGGAACAAGTACAGCAAACGAAGGGAAGAATGCATTTTTGACAACTGCATTCTGAAATTTCTGGGTCACCTACAAACTGTCAAAAAGTCGTAAAATGTATTTAAGGTACATATATGTAATTTGCACAAGGTATGCTAAAAGTTAGATATCTATAATTTGCAGGTGGTAAATATATATACCATATTTTATATAATATATGACACCTTATAGGGCAATATGTGAACAAAAATGGAAGTTACACAGCTCCATAAAACGGAAATAGGAAAAATAGAAATGGTCACTGCCATTTTGAAGTTCACGGCCCTATCAACGTTTTATTTGATGACTGACATTCAGATAATGATAGATGGAAGCCCTGTCTAACATAAAACAAAAGTGGATAAGAATTTCTAAGGCAAATGGGGAGGGACCAACACAGGCCCATGTACATCTAGTGAATGATTTTCTATATCCAATGTTTACAATGGTAGGAACATTTCTGGAAAATTCTGAAATTGAAGGTTGCAATCCTGAAAAGGTCATAGTTCACAAATGATGAACAATCTATCTGTAATCTACAGAAGTTATGAGTAACATGTAGGAGCTTATGAATGGAAAGATTTAAATGAACCGACTAAAGCTATCTGAGATATTGGAGTAGACATGTTTGGTCAAAATTGGTATCTTATTGTCAAAATTAGCAGAAAAATCATATTTTTGCTATTTTTGGCATCAGCACTCCCCTAAACGACTGTACTTTATTGTATATCACTAGAATGGAATTCTGTCCAGCTTTCATGTGACACCTTTTTGGGGGAGTATGTGACCTTCTGAAGAAGAGATACGCGTTAAACCCAAAAATCCAATATGGCCGCCATTTTAGCTGCCATTTTTGACTTCATGGCCACACCCACCTCTTTTTCATGACAGATTTTCAGATTCGCTGAAGATGCTGACTAAAAGGGTACTAAAGTGGGCAATAGTTTCTGAGGCACATGGACCAGGCCATTACACAGGCCCATAGACTACACAGTTAATTTCCATTTTTTACAGTTAATCAAATTCTTAATTGAGGCATGGAATCTTTGTAGGTCATTACTCACAAAATACATACCCTATCTATCTGTCTTTTGAAAGTGTTACATATATTATATTTGAGCAAACCTGTGGAAAAATCAAATGAATCGATGAAAGCTATTGTGATATCCTGAAGTGAACATTTTATTAAAATTTCAATTTTTCGTAAAAATTTGCAAAAAGAATCACAATTTTGCTATTTTAAGGCACTCATATTGCCCCAAACCACTTAAAATTGTATATCACTAGAAAGAACAATTTATCAGCTTTAATATGACATCTTGTTTAGTCGTATGTGACCTACTGACAGAAAGGCAGTTCCTTAAACCTAAACACCCAAATGGCGGCCATTTTGGATTTCACGGCCGCGCCCACCACTTGTGTAATGACAAGCAGGAAGAATATGATGCCTAAGTACCCTATCTAGCAGAAAAACACAGTGAATAATTGTGGCTGGGGGGGGGGGAGGGGGGTGGACGATTCCCATTATTGGCGCATGGCATAGACTAATTGGTCACCAATGTGAGTACATGACATCTGTCCTGCTTGCTTTTAGTTCACACTTCATAGAAAATGTTAGTTATTTAATCATGATACTGGACATCACAGGCTCAAAAAGTTACTGGTCCGGCTTAAAGAGTACATTATTTGGCCAGTAGAAGGTCAGTAGGCCTACGGCATAGCAATTTCATTGAATGCTGCCTGGGATTGATGGGGGGGGGGGGGGAGGAGTTTTTAAAGGCAGTCATTCGTCACCCTAAACTACAGTTTCAGTATACATATATCAAAACTCTCAATTGGTACAGCTGTTTGATTGGCATCACATTCAAACAATGCATCATAGCTAAATTACACAACATGGGCACTGAGAGTGTCTTGATTACACATTATGGACTTGTATGGCCACTGGGACATGCCATGAAGTAATAAACAAGGATTGCGTCTGGATAAAGATGGGTGTAAGGTAAATGTGGGAGGGGCTAGAAGTAAGTAGGTTGGGAGAATTGGAACTGTTTAGGATGATGAAAATATGCCTTTAAGTCCTCTCGACTCTCTGTCAAAGAGCCGTTCGACGAAACCAAACTGTAAACTGCTTCCCGAAGAAGTTATACGTTCATGGGGATCTATGGGGAGGGGGTAACTTTAAACTGCTTATCAAAGAAGCTTTACGTCCATGTGGGTCGTTGGGGTGCACACGACCTCAAAACTGCTTAAAATTATTAATTTTAAATATTAAATCAAGTTAATGTGTGTAACTATCGTTAAGTCTCCGTATACTAAGGTAAGGGTTTTTTTTTTATTTCAAGGCTAAATTTCGCTCAGTTCCAATCAATTTCCATTTAAAGAAATTCTGCTCTCATATTCTAGAGTGCACCAACTTGCATTCCTGAACTTTTCGAAATTAAAAAATATGCCAAGAGAGACGTCCCTCCCTCTGGCGACCACACTTCGGAGTCCCCTTCTGGAAAAATCTTGGATTCGCCCCTGCATTGTTTCTTTATTCCATGATTATGCTATATTCTAAGCATTGCATAGATTGTTTTCGATGAAGCCAATACAGTACAAGAGTACAATGGCGAAAAACTTTCACAATCTTTCAGCATGGTTTGGGCCTACATTTTCCATCAATTCCGCCCACGCTGTAACTTTTCCGTAGGAATTTTTCCCATGACAAGGGAGTAAAATATGGACAGCTTTTTGCTCTGCCTGAATTGAAGACATGCATTACTGAACTAAACAAATTAGCGGGAACACCCCCTTTTGGGCTCCATATGCGTATAGACTCCACTTAAATAAGGAAACCATTGTCAAGGGTGTAACCAAAATCCTACCTAACACAAAGGTTGCATTGTGCAAAATCTGTCATGCAACAGGCCTGCTAAGAAGCAGGCACCCTAAAAATACTTGATAAACATGTTAAGAGAAAAACCCTCATACCAGAACGCTAAAGCTACAGTTTCAAAGATTATTGGTGTAAAGTCTGGAATTAACTCTACTGTCCATTTTGTATGAAACTATTGTTATTATTGTGTTGTTTTATAGCGGTAACGCCACCATGTATTTAGCCTTCACAAAATAAAAGGAAAAAAAAAAGAACAGTGTGTTATGTCCCCTATTATCAGCAAACCGCACCTTTATTCAGTTATATAACGAATTGAAATTGTTTACAATTTTGCAAAGACCAGGGAAAAATTCTCTCTTTAAATGGTGTACAAACTTATTACCCAACAACTTTTCAAAACCGTTTACCTTTGCTAGACATATCTTTTTGAATTCTACGCGTAATAATCTATCGATTTATTTACACAAAAAATAGAAAGTGAATCATGTTGTCCCTATAGTGACTCACTCACTCATTCACTCTCCAAAATCTAAGTCAAGTTATTCCCAAAGTGCCTCTCTCACTATCCTAAATAAACTGAGCTATTGGACAACCCTCCATGGCTTCCTCTACTATTTGTTTCTATGGCCCTATAGATATTTTGCAGTTCAGAAGTTGTCTTGGCCAACATCCAGTCTAGGTTGAAAACTAAAGATGAGTACATGAAACAGATTAGATATCTCTGCTAGGTATTTAGCATTGCATCTTTATCTCCGTCTTCCCTTTCTTTGTCCTTTTATTTCCCCTTTGTTGTCTTTTATTCTCACCTTTTTGACTTTCTCTATCTATCGATAAGCTTTGCCTCTGTTAGACCTCCTGAGCGCCATCTTTTACGATTTATGTAATGTTATCATAATTAATATGTTGTTGTGGAAATAAAGAAATCTGTCAGACTTCAAGTATGAATTAACTATTCCAATTAAGAGCTTTTACAACAGCAGCTATCCGTCTGTGCATAACTTGTCTACGTTTTTTAAATTTTACTTGAAGCTAAGTCAGGTATTTTCCAGGCCACAACGTTGACTGGTTGAAGAATGGCTTGCGGTAAGTTTTGTATATTTATGAATTCGTAGCTGCTTTCAATTTACGTCTCTTGATGTCTTAAAATTAAGCTTTTTTTGCTGTGCATTTTTAACATCTTTCAGATTATGTTTATACCCAAAGTACGGAAGCCACTTTTTCCCTGACCGATTCTACCACATCCTATCAACATTGTTCAGATTTTGGTATGGACGGAATGCCTGCCTCGTGTATGGGTAGTATAGGACAAACAGATTTATATCCTTCCAGTGGGACGTCTTTAAAAATTGTTGCTGGAGGTTGTGGAAGTAACCATTATCTGTACACACTTTTTGATGAGGCCGGTGCCAATGACGACACAATTTACCGCCAGGAATTACCACTCAGCACGGCAAATGAAGCTACCCAAATCTTAAGCTCCGGCAAGTGAACACTCCATATAGGCCTACTACTCTCAAATAACTTACACAGTTGCATTAAGAAATTAGAAGGGCAAACTTACTAACGGCTTTGTTAAGAAATGCTAATTTTTAGAAGACAGTCAGTCAGACAGTCTCCCTAGTAATAGAGTGAAATGTGTGAGTCCAATCCATTGAGGTGTTAATTTATTCCAAAAAGAGTAACACTCTTTCCATAAAGATATAAATTTACCCTAAGAAAAGTAACTTTAATTCACTTTTTAACCAGGGCCTCCAATGATCACCCTTTTTTAAGAGTGATCACTGTAGACACTCCATCAAGACTGAAACATCGATCTTTTGAGGGTGAATTACTGCTCTTTTGGTTTGAATTCCATACTTTACTTATGTCATTTGGGGTAGCACATATACTTCTTTAATCCAACCTCTTTTCATTCTTCAAAAGCGAGCTCTGCGCCACATTTGTAATGAAGTCCATCTGCAATATACGAAACCTCTCTTTGCCAATCTCAATATCCTTAATATTTATGATATTAATCGTTATTATACTGGAATTTTCATATTCAACTGGTTAAGTGACTCACTCCCGTCAATATTTAAAACTTACTTTGAATTGCGTACTGGCACATATTCCTGCCCCTGTCGACATCGGAACCACATAGCAATACCTTTTTTTAGACTTAGATCCTCCCAGTTTGGAATTCGGTATAATGGTCCCAAATTATGGAACTCGTTTCCCAATGATATTCAAGATTGTAAACTGTTAAGTACATTTAAGAATCGATTAAAAGATCACTTTATTCTTTGCTATCTGTTCCATTCATGTGTGTTTTTTGTGTTTCTTTTTTCTGTATTATATATCTGTCTTGTGGTTTTTTGTTAATTAAAGTCTCTGTAAAGGGGTGTCAACGTACATAAGCTCCCTTGAGCTTCTTGTTGTCACTCCTCAGTCTCTTCAGTACCATGTACATACAAATAATTCATTACATTTTTTCTCTATATGACAGACTGAAATAAAGTTCTATGAAATTGAATCGAAAGAAAAAAAATGAATTTTACAGTCCATTTCACTCTTCTTACGAGTGAAATTTTACTCCCTTTTTCAGAGTGAATGACTCTTGACTTGGAATCAAACCATAGACCTTCCTTCGAGAAAAATGAAGTGAAAGATGAATTAAAGAGTAAGGCTCCAAGTTAGACCAAGGATTCAGAGATGCAGTATTTCTTTTGCTCAATTATTAACCAAGCTTGGTAAAATTTGCTTCGTGGGATAAATAATTGTTCCCTGGCTGCTCAATTATTAACCACTCCTACCCAAGCTTGGTAAAATTTGCTTCGTGGGTTAAATAATTGTTCCCTGGCTGCCCAGTTATTAACCACTCCTACCCAAGATTGGTAAAATTTGCTTCGTGGGTTTAATAATTGTTCCCTGGCTGCTCAATTAATAACCATTGTTAACCAAGCTTGGTAAAATCCGCTTCGTGGGTTAAATAATTGTTCCCTGAACAATTACTCCTGGGTTAAATAATTGTTCACTGAACAATTATTAAACCCACGAAGCAAATTTTAACAATTATTTAACCCACGAAAAAAATTTTTCTATGCGTGGTAAACAATTGAGCAGCGTAATCGTTCATATGATAAAAGAATGAATTTAACTGCTCAATTGGCTTGATTAAATTTTTCAAAGTTTTTGAAAATATGAAAAATCGCAAGTTCAATTCTTTTACAATTGGCTCAAAATGAAGAGGAGAGTCTCAGGGACAACTTATTTACTGTATGAGGCATTTTATACTTGTGCCTGTGGTTTGTCTCATTAACAAGCCATCCTCCTTTGTCTTTTAATCAGCAAATTCGATGTCTTTACTTTTAATTTAACGTTATTTAAACATTACACAACCTACACAAAGGGTGTGCAAGCCATTATACCCTTTAAATATGACGGCTGTAATAGTACAAAGATACGTGAGTTGTGTGCTCTTCTTATTAACAGGTTTTAGCGATGTCACTTCTTTTGATATTTGTTGCGACCATCTCTATTTCTCGAATGGTGGCAAAATCTACGTGCAAAATTTGGATGTGAGTGAAAACACGATAACCAAACTCATCTACACTACTCAGTTTCCAACTATTCTTACTGTGGAAGTTTCCTGTATTGAAAACGAGTAAGTACTATGGATAATACTAGCTCTGGTTACACCACACAAAAGTATGCATTTATTTGAGTCTTTTTAAATTCTGAAATCACGAGTCCGGACTCGCTTATATCACTGCACGCATGATTAACATTCGCTTTACCTTCGATGGAATGTTGCAAAATGGTCCTTAGGTATTGTGTATACATAGCTGTTTAGCATCCCCGTAAAAAGGGTTATCTCGCCCTGTTTTCTCCTGTCGTTTTGAGCTTGTCATTAAATTTCAGATTGCATCTTTGTTCTAACCTTATGTATATTGTTTTTTTTTTTTTTATTTTTTTTTATTTTTATTTATTTATTTTTTTTTTTTTATAGATATTACATATTTTACACGATCAACATGGTTGGTGTATTTAGAATCGATATGAATGGTAGCGGCCATTTACAAATACTGTCCTTTACCGGCTTCTTTTTTTCCGACTTGGATTACAACGCTAGTAAGGTTCTAAGTTAAAATGTCTTTATGCGATAGGCTGTACTTTTCTGAAGTTATATAGGCCCACTTCATATTCCATTAAAGGTGTCGCAATAATGATATGCAACCAAGACCTTTCATGTGAACCGCGTAAAAAGCGGTTGAAGTATAAAGGAAGTAGACGGCTTTTGTATGGTGTTTAGTATAACTCACACCGACAGCGCCTGTAACTATAACCTCCGTGGCACGTAATTAGCAACATTATGGTGACGCGTGGTATGGATGTCACCGGCAGTATTGGACATCTGGCCTCGAGGACACCGGAAGATGGCACCGTACTCACACTCTGGTATATTTTTTTTTAACCAGAACTGGATAACGGTACTTCCATTGTTGCCTCATAGGGGAACACTAAAATCTAAGATCCTTAACGGGCAGTGGGGGCGCTGGCATGTCAAACTGGGGCCGACTGGGTGAACAGGATAATGGGAGGGGGGGGGGTTGAACCCAAATCGTGCGTTCCCGGGTTAGGGGGTACAAGGACGAAGCCCCCGGAAGCTTTGAGATTACAGCGTACCTCTGAATGAAAAATAAAGTCTCTTTAAAAGTGTTTTATTTGTGAGAAGCAGTTTGTAGTGTGTGTGCGAATTTGAAAAGGGAAATGGTGCTGCTGAAAATTTGTTGAGGTTTGAAACCTATAGAGTCTGAAATTACTCTGTTTATCGTTTCAATAACAACAGGTGTTTTATTTATTTTCGGTTTATTTTTTATATTTTTTTCGGTTAATCCACCACCAAACTGACCTAACTTTGGTTAAGAGCCAAATGGAGGGGGAATTTGGGGGAGGGGGGGGAGGGAATCACCTCTTTCACCCCCTGTAGTGCCGCCACTACTTCGGCTGAGGACCGTTTGAAAACAGAAGTATCTAGGCTTCTATATAGTGTCATTTTCTCAAAGATTCTAATTAATAATGATGTCAATACGACATCTGTAATTTGTTTCCACGTCTTGGGGTACCGTATTGTGTTACAATAGTGCAGTATCAAAGTGGTAGGAAGACAATTTTTTCTCGGTGATGTTTTCGTTTGTGTTAGGTGACCTAAATCTACTTAACTGTTATTTTTATTAAAGCATTCAAAGACCAAACAATCTCACCCTAAACTGTTACCATTCAAGGCTTACTTAATAACTTAAGTCCCTCGCACATCTGTCTTTACTCATCATCATCCAGACACAATCTCAATTTATCGCTTAAAGGTGGGTACAAAAACCACAACGGGAAATCATAACACTCTCAATAAAGTACATGCTGTGAATGTGAGCCACAATAACTCTGAATTTTTTGAACTAGATGTAAAACAATGAGATATGCCTATTGAAGAGTACTACAAAAATTGTTCTTTGGGATGCGAGTTAGCTCCAACCGATTAATTGCATTGTCAAGGGTAAATACTGTTGATATCTTGGTTGCGGCATACAACACCTTCATTGCGGTATTATAGCCGTCGCCATGGTTCAGCTGAAAGGGTAATTTTAGGACTGTGGAGAAGATGTTGAAGAGGAGATTATGATAATTCTTTTATCTTGTATCAAAAGGAAATGTAACTTACTTTGCTCTGGACAAAATCCTCTATTTTAGTTTCAATGATGACAAAGCCCTATGCAATCATCATGACTTGTGTGTATGTGTGATTTCGTAGGCTGGTTATATGGAGTTTTACGGCCCAGTTTCCAACCAATCGTTTCAAGTCGAGTCGGCTCGGGCCTTTTTCTTGATGTGGCTCACTGCCTTGTTTTCTCTACTCCATTGCTCATGCGGAGCCCCAATGGTAGAAGCTTGCGTATAACTGTGTAGTCAGAAGTGTTTATTACACTTTACTGTTTAACCTGAAATCTTAAGAAGGTAGCATTTGACAGTTTTCAAACTTAAGACAAAGATGTCACATATCAGTAGGAAGAACCCTTTTGTTTTTATTGGAGGTCAAAGGTTTTCTGTGGTCAAGATGATCAAACTCTGAGTACACCTTCAACACGTTTCCTCAAGCTCGGAAAATCCGATCGATTTCATGCTAAGTATACAGATGCAAATTCTTACGGAGATGGTCACTTCTGTTTTGGTGGCGGTGAAAATTTGTCTGGGATCACAGAGAATGAGATTATGAAAACCTTTTTGAAACGATACGTTAAGGTAAAATAAACATAAATAAACTTGGGATATATTTTACACTTATGGTGTGTAGATACATTTTGATATAGAGACGGATTTTTCCTATTATGCTTTCTTTCTTGAAGTCACACTTTAAAATCAAACATCAGTGAAAGTGTGAATTCACTCCAGTTGACAGTTATAGTGTTAATTCACCCCAGGAAGGGTGAAATTCACTCCAGTAGACAGTTATAGTGTTAATTCACCCCAGGAAGGGTGACATTCACTCCAGTAGACAGTAATAGTGTTAATTCACCCCAGGAATGGTGAAATTCACTCCAGTAGACAGTTATAGTATTAATTCACCCCAGGAAGGGTGAAATTCACTCCAGTAGACAGTTATAGTGTTAATTCACCCCAGGAAGGGTGAAATTCACTCCAAGAAGAATTAAAATTCACTATTTTACGATTGACTGAATTGATCACTCTCTGGGTATTGGTCAAAGTTCGTCTACACTCTGAAAACATTGTTAAAGTGATACCTCATTGCATGAAACTTGGATAAAGTTTATCCTTGGCATGAACACGAATTTCCTTGTTCTTGTTGTACGTAAAATGTCATTTATGGGGTCACGATGGGAATCTAAAAACCTTGTTTACCCGATAACTCAAGGCAGGGAACTTGGATAGATTTTATATTTGCTTTGCATATGCATTTTGGAAAGGAAAAGGTCAATAACACTAGGTGAGAGTCATCTGGATGCATCAGGGTTCAAACTCTGAAACTATCTCTGTATGATATGGAAGAATATTAAAGCGTTTTGCAGCATAACGAAATTTTATCTTTTCAGATGCTGGGTACTTTGGGTTTGGGGTTGCCAATAATCTAATAATGTTCGATTATAGAACTCAATATGAGACCAACAACGCTGGCTTTTTTGGAGTATGGCTTTCGAGATCAGAGGGTGCAATTACGGCAGTTTCGGTGGGGTCACGAAATGGAGCACCCGTTGTACTGTCTTCTTGGGATACTACTCCGGCTGAAGGTCAACTCCAGTTTTCAACTGATGATTCTACAACAGTCACTGTAACTTCCGTCTCACTTGTGGCCGACAATATTTTTCTATGTGTTGATGAAGCAGACTGTAGTGTGGGATGTAAGTTTGTCAAATTAAAACTTGACTTCCTACTTTGTACACATATTCATCGTTCGATGTCCTAAACAGGTAAGGAGGAAGCACATTAAAGACGGTTGTCGTTCGCATTTTTGTTAGTAATAATGAGGGATATTTAGAGCGCGAATACACGTAGGTTAATGTTCTTTATATTTTATTATCTATGATCATTACACAGATTTATCCAAACCGGCATTCTGGCTACAAAGGTTGGCAACCAGTTGGAGATTTGAATTAGACGCTCCGCTGTACATAATATATTTACCCTTTCTATGATTGACAAATGCGTTATCATGTAGATAAAAAAAAATGATGTGAACAATAGGATGTAGAATGCGTCCAAGATATTAAGCTAGCCGCACATTACACGACTTCGCACACATCAACTCAACCCGACCGTAGCTACAACTGTGATTGGCAATGTTAAGACCAGTTTTAGTCGCACCGACGTGGGTTCTTCCCGACTGACGTCGGCCCAACTTGAAACTGTTCTTGCAACTGCCAACCGCAGTCGTAAACTCACGACTGAGTAACACGACTGAAGGAGCTCTGATTAGGCCTTGGACCTAATTTATTTGTTTCAATATACATGCAACATTGCGGTGAACCAAATATATGTACATTTTAAGTTGGACAGTAATGGGGGAAATTACTTGCTTAAAACGTCAGGCACCATTTAAAGTAGTTGGGCCAGTATGTGTACTAGGCCTAAAACTGTTGTTATGTGTGAAACCTAAAACTTAAGCCTTCATAACACCGTGTCAGCAAAGCTGTATTTATAGTCATGTTGATCAAAAAGTTGCTCTCCATACACCCTATGTCTCTACACTGGATTAGAACATGGGTAACTGACCAATCACAAGCCAGTATTCTCAAAAAGTATTTATGAATTGTGTATAGAGGCTTTTCACATGACGTCATAATACTCTCCGGCGGCCATGTTGGGGTACATGTAACTACGTAGTAAACCATACGGGACGCGCTTGCTCGTTGAATGTGTGCACACCGTGCATATCACAGTGCACACTGTGCAGTGCGTTCGGCACAAAGCCACGTGTATTTGGCATGAATGTCCTCCAGCATGGCGGTTCCGTGACGTAATTGAAAAGCCTCTATATGGAAGTGCGTTCAATCTGTGATTCTTCATAAGGAGGAAAATCAGTCCCTTTGTAAAGAAAATAAATTCACCTGGTGAAGTAGAGAGAAAAAAATGTGGGAAATTGGATAGCCATTCCACGCCATTTGTGAAACCCCATTAAGCCTTGAAATCGTATCCAGAAATTAAATTGTTTAACATTGGTGTACGGTTTTTCTTCTGGAGTAGACCATTTTCATTTACTATTTGTAAATCTTTAGTCCGGCACATTATGTCTTTACAGCATACTACCGCCATAGTTCTTTTCCTTCAATTGAGCATGTCAATTTGTAGCGTAGATTATGTACTCTACAAATCGCTACCTCGTGAGTGAACTGTTCAGCTGTTACTAACTGACTTACTGCCTGACTGACTGACAGGCTGACTAACTAAATAACTACGAATCGCAACGAATGGGAAAGTTTTACAAATTGGGTAGAATTGTAAAATGTTGCAAATTTTTGGTCGAAGTCTTGACTGTAAACGCCCTTGATGACTAATTTATAAATCTGTTGAAAATAGAATACTACCAGGATTCTGCTCAAATCACCCAATCATTTTCAAGAAATAGCCATGGATCGAAGAATGTTGAACCTGCAGTTATTGCGAATGTTAAAATGGCAAAATGCGCAAAGTTGTTACGTCTTCTCTTTCGTTTCGAGTTTTCATGGCCGACTTTCACATGATTATTTTCTTCAATACTGCAATAGGCTCCGACTGTCCATGTGAATATCCCCGTAAGTTAGGACGTTGTTGTACTGGTTTGTGTCTCCCTGCTAATGTGGATGACCCCAACACGCCACCGTATACCTGTAATTGTCGTCCAAATGCTGTGCGCACGACAGAAGAATGCACATCACTCCCTGACCAACTGTCGTATCCAGCAAACTGTCCGTGTATGTGTTCACACTTGCTTCTATTTCTATTGATAAATCATGTAATGCATCTTTTCGGAGTAACAGTAATAACGTGCACCTATAATCGTATTACTCTACTTTTACGTGCTATTTTTAGATGAGTTTGTACGCTATTCTACTTCTTGTGACACTGAAATATTCAAAAAGGGGTTCAAAAGAGATTGAAAGGGGGGAAAGTGGTCCCTTTAGGTTCTTGTTAAAGAGTTAATTGTCACTCTTTTAAGAGTGAATTTTCACTCGTTTGGAGTGCCGACTTTGAACTCCAAAGAAATGAATTCATTTCCTTGACTCTAGAGCGCATGTAGTTGAATTTGTTGTTTTGAAGAGCTTACATAACAATGATTTCGTTATTCATATTGAAATAAACGTTAATATTTTCTGGGGTTTTGTGTAAATGAATAGAAAACTTCCGTAATGGGCAAATTCTTGTCTTTGCTTCATGTTTTAATTTTGTTCAGTTAATGCGTCCAACGGTAGAATATGCAACATGGGGAAAAAAAATCGATTTTAGTTTATAAGATTTTGAAGTCATAGTTCTCAATGTAGCTAATCTGTTCCAATCCCATGAAACAATTATATGCTGCAAAAGTGGTTATTCAGGTGTTGAGGGCACCTGAGAGTGAAGTCTTCATAGCCTAGGATAGCCTCATGAGGACCCGGAAACTCCGTAACTTTTATTTTCACTAGTTATAAAATATTAACTAAAATGTGCTTTTCTTTAAATTAGGTAAGGATAAGTTGATTTACATATGAAAATGGTTTTGACCAGCCTTTTGACCGCTTATAGGTAGTCAAAGCTGTTTAATCCAGATTTAAATCGATTAAACAGGACAGTTTAAGCCGCCTCGAATGAGATCGAGCAACTCGATCTTAGTGGCGTGCATCCATTACCACCGCATAGGCTGTCGCCTATGCCAAGGATTTGATTTCTGTTTATATTGAAAATCCTTTTGCTAATAAGTAAAATTTCCATTACGTTTGTCACCCATACACCACTCTTCAAATAAGAAGTGCAACGGCCTGAGGAAAAGAGTTTGCAGCACTTGTTGCCAATTGGCACCTTATTTTGGCAAGCAAAAAGGAAAAGAGAGAAAGAAAAGAGAAAAAGATGAAAAGCCCACACCAAGGGATAGCATATCATTCTTTGTATTTTGGTCTGTTTAGTACCATTACTGCAGGTATAGTGAAATATTCATTCGCTGCATACAGTAGTGATCCTTTCCTGAACAGTAGTGACGTTACGAACACATGCAGCAGTGGCAGAAACAGTGCCGGAGGTGGAGAAAGATGATGGACTCGAGCAGTTGAAGACACATGTTGAAGAGAGACTGGTGAACCCGACAGTTCCGATCACAGATCCCATCAAGTGGACCAACTTCCATCTTTTCAACCGCCTGCCAGTCAGAGAAAAGTCAGCTAAAGATGTCATCCCTGAAGAACGAATTGTTCACTCTTCTCTACGCTATACTTGCATTGCCTAACAGATACATCATAGCTGGATTTGAATAAGTTCTGTAACTATGGAAAGCAGACCCGTCCGCGGTTTTTGTCTTTGATGGGGACCATGCCTAAATTGATACGCTACTTGGAAAAACTCGTTCTACTGAAAGAGGGTCTATCTATCCCTAGAGCACAGGTCAACACCCTGGGGTTTCACCGCATGGACGAAAGCTAGACGGTCAGGAGCAGTTTTCCTTGTAAGCTTCTAATATAAATAGTAGACATTAGCACCAACAAAAAGCTCATCACCATAGGCGGCACCGGCATTCTTTGCTCTAATAACTCCCTGCTCCAATCGACAGGACGTGTCAGTTCTTTAGCTCCATGCATAATGCGGAGGCTGAAACTCGCATCCACCTGTTCCTACGGACTGCCGGACATCAGGGGTACAACGAAATTTCAATACAAACAGTTGATACAGACGTGGTAATTCTGGCCACAGCATCGGTCAATCGTCTCAATATGAGGCACCGTGACAATCTATAAAGACGGCACACCAGTACTGTGCAGAAAAGTAGAACTATTGATAGCCTTCTTCCTACACAGACTTCACTCCTCCAACACACCAAGCCCAGAGAACTGCCTATCGGACTGGCCACTGTTGGACCCAAATGATGACCCTTGCTTCATTGCTTCGGTCAGCCAGTGAATGGGGCTGGAACAAGCAGGTAAAAAGGTGGTGGATGGAGTATAACATGGACGACCTTACCAGAAGCATCGGAAGCTTTTGGGAATTATGGCCTTGTGGCAGCGGCGTAGGCAGGATGGAATTTTTTTTGGGTCTAGGTAACAAGTGGGGGAGGGGGCTGGTACCTTCGAGGGTCAGGCGTGGCGAGATTATATAAGCGGAGCGTCAACTTCAGTTGGCGCGGGGCGTTCAAGAAAATTTTGGGCTTTGCAAACCCTCCAGATGGCCGGAAACGGCACTTCCCACGTGTTTTAAGCTGCATGTACCCAGCCTTGAAATACTTCATTTCTGTCTGGATACAATTTCTTACCTATTGACTTGAAATAACTATAATAAGCTAATGTGTGTACCTCTGGTACTTTAAAACCAGAAGATTCTTAATTGTTCGACGCAATTGACGAACTGATCCCTTTTCCAAAATCGTAACAAAGCATAAAAAATAAAATGCGGACTTTTCAATTACCATTTAAACTCTTATGTGAACAGTGAAGTCACAAAAATAGCAAATACTACGGGAGTCTAACTCGCTCAGGTACATGAAACACTTTATATTAAGTAAGTCCTATTTTTTTGTCCGTTTAAAGTATGTTTTCACAGAGTAATTGAGTCGATTGTAATACCATTTTTTTTTAGAAAAAGAGATTTGTAATTTCGATTTGCCGATTCCTATTGTATCTTTCAGTGGATTTAATCGGTGCTGTAAAATGTCAGTACTCACATAGAACAAACCCATTCTACCTCTACGCAATATCAAGGTTCTCATCGACGAGTATTCGCGCAGTCGACAACGAAGGGAAAGAAATACCCATCCACAAAAGAAAGGGTTTCACACTCTCAACGTCAAGCCCTCTTATCTCCGCCTACCGCTTTGAGCCAGCAAGTTTTGGCAGTGGAAACCGATACGGAACTTACTGTATGCAGACATCTACTATAGCATCCGGGTTAGGAGGAGAAGACATGGATTCGATTCAGGTCGTTGCTCAAGAACGAAACAAAGGTAAGTCCAAACGTAACACAACTTAGGTAGTTAAGCAGATCGTGAAATTGTTATAATGAGGTTTGCGCATTTCAGAAAAGGATGTTAGTGTTCAAAACTTATGCTGGTAAAATGGGAGGTGAGGGGAATACCCGAAATAGAAATATTATGCTATAAGCTCGAGTTTTTTTAGAATTATATCAGTAGTACTTGATGTCGACATTGACGTGATCAACACAAGGGTTGGATGATATTAGCTATATACTAGACCTAGAAAATACAGATTAACAAGTTTAGATCAATCGTAAAAGAAAGGTTTTATATGATTAATGTCAGTAGCCAAACTGCAAGAATTTCACGCCTTTCTTTGGAAGTTGAAAATATCAAAAATATCCTCCCCGAATGAAAATTTCAGTTTTTTGAACTTCATTAGTGTTTTCTTTATTGTTCAATGAATGTGCTTTTTAAAGGTTGGAAGTTCAAACAGATCTCTTAGTCGTAAATGAATGACGCGATCCCCCAAAAGCAATCATATGCTTTCAAATAAAAAGAGGTCTAGTAGGCTAGCTAACATTTGGCTAATGAGGTGTGAGGGTAGAGAGATAACTACTCAGTCATTTATTTCATGACTCTTTCATCAAAAATTTCCCTCCCTATTCCTTCCATAAGTTTCAAGAACATAAACGGTTGCTGAAAGAAACCGTTTTAAATTCGTCTCAAAAAATGCTCGGTCTAATACGTGCCACACAGTAACGACCGCTTCCTAAGGTACCACTGCCGAAAAAATAATGAGAGAATCTTTACCAAATGCAAAACAAAAAACTTTGGTTGAGGTTAACAGGACAATTAAGTTATATGAACGCCGTAAAGCATAACCCTGTGCACATTGCTGACTTTCCACTGAAAATTCCAATCTGCCTCCGTGAAGCATCAAAATCTCGAAATGTCCTTTATAAGCTAAGGTAGCGTTTAATATCTACATCTGTGTGAGTATCGTACATGTTGATTGGATCCTGTGGTCACCGACTACCGATAAAGCAAGCGCATATTTAGCAAGGACGGTTAATGTTTCAATTGGAACTTCTAGACCAGAAGATACCTACGCAGTTCATGTTGCTCAATTTTCCCATCCGGGAGACTGCACTATCCAATACGTTTTCTATTCTTAACCCTTTGTAACGATTTTGAAATCTAAAGGAGATAAAACATAACTTCAGTTTGTCGCTCTTGTTCGAATTATTAGTTACTCGATTTTGAAGAGAAATCTCCCGTCATGCCCTTATACAATGTGTTTCTCCTAAACTTTCAAGTTAACAGATTGCTCGGACGTTTCAAACTATGTAAGATAAGAATAGCAATTAGCATGTAATGAAGAACAGCTGCAGTTGACAAAAAGGATTGAGGGCTTTCAAGAACGCCATACTGTCGCTCCAAGAACCGAATAAGTCAAATATTTCTCAAGGAACATGTGCAATGAAGCTAGGGACATCCGTAAATAAATTATTTGTATTTGTTGCTAACGTATTTCAAGCTACAAACACTAACGGATTGACAAAATGACCAAGGCACGAAATAAATGAGCCATACATGACAGACCAATGATGGAAATGGTCTGAAGGCCGCGAGGTTGGTCGTTAAGTGTTGTCCTTCAGTGGACGTAATAGCTTCTTCGGGAAGCAGTATCAAGTTTGGTTTCGCCGAACGGCCCTTTGCCAGAGGGTCGGGAGGACTTTAGAAAAAGGCACGAAATGAAAACACTAGCAGGTCCATAAACTGGCTACTATGCATTAAAAACTGCTGTATGTTCTCTAACAGGGATTAATTCAAAGTTCGCAACACAGTCGGTAGATATCGGCAGCAGCATCTGTCTCAGAGTGTTCGTTAGTCGTCCATGTGATGTTCGGCGTACTCGATGGATGTTGAATGGCAACGTACTTTCCAAATTTAACGGCAAAAGCAAAATCGTTTTGCATCCTGTGACACAGAGGTATTTTGGTGTATATGAAGTTTATTTCTCTGGGAGACTGAAGAGCAATAGGCGTGCAATATTCCGTTTAATTCAATCAATGGGTAAGAAGCTTTTCTCTGAAACTATGTATAAATAACTTCAAAACTAGGACGATTTACAAAGAGGGATTTATGAGTATCACAAGTTTCAAAAATATGCTAGCAGTAAAGTATGAAGCTCTTACATGAGACCCCAATTCTTTGCACGTTTTGTAGAGGAGAGAGCAGTTATTAATTTCTACCAAGAAATATCCCGATACCGATTCCGGGCAAACCTAGACGTAACATATTTGGAAGAACCAAAATACTTTCGGCTATATTAGTGAGGTCATTTGGTCTTAAATTGCCTTAAGACTGATTGACCCCACTAATGGCTTTCACTAGCTGCTCGGATTCGTATATAACGTACAGGCAAAGTTCAAAGGAGAATGATTACTACCCCGTGATAAGTATAAATTGACTGGTTGATGAGCCTGAAGAAGGTAACATTCCATCAAAACTATTAAAATGCTTGACAATTTCAATTTTACTTCACATCCTATAATAAGAGATTCGTAAATAATAACAACACCTTGAATACATTTTGTTCTTTGAATATCGACTTTTCTTCACTGACTACAAAGTATCATGGTTTCTTTTTCAGAAACCGATGCAATTACATGCGCGTCAGGAGTTCCAAGTTATACCGGGAATTACTGCGTATGCCCTCCTGGAAAAACCGGCGCACTGTGTGAACGAAGTAAGTGTAAACACAATACGGGTGGCTGATATCTAAATATTCTGCATAAAAATGCTATCATCAACTGTGAGACGCACCTTCTGCCCCGGGGTACGGTCGGTCAATGTTCGCTGCCACCGTAAAACATTTTTGTGCATTGATGTACCCCACAGTCATGTAATTGACCCAACATTTCATTAACTTTGATGCACGTTTTCTGTACCATATAGCGCCTACGTCATACCTAGTTGTTTGCCTTTACGCAACATTTGGAGTACTTTGACACAATTGCGTCACAACTTGACAAGCATGAGACATATTTCAATTACCACTGTGAAGCAGATTGTATTTATTGACTGTATGTTAAACTTGGCTGATGGAATCTTTGGTTTTAAGGGCCAAAACTGCACTCGTAAAACATTGGAGTAAATGACTGCACATTCACTTCTAAGTTAAGCAATTTCATTTGTTTTAATAATTTCTCAGTCAAGTTTGATTTACATTCTTTTGGTAAAACTGTTTGAAGATTATGTTGTTGACGGCATTTCAAAAGAGTCTGCACAGTTCCTGGAATAGTGGAAAGCGTATCCCTTTCAAAAAGTTATTTCGGGACGTATCTTTTCTTTCAAACGCCTGAAGGGACAAGTAAAAATAATTTTATTTTTCTTGCATGCATGGTCAAGTGGTTAGTGGTTAGGGCATACAACTTGCAGTCCGGAAAATCTTTTTTTGTCTTTAAAGAAGAATGCTTACTCTAAAAACTTGTTCCACATCGAAAAATAAAAGCCGAAGCAATAGTACAATTCCAAAACAAGTGCCCAGTGAACGTTCATTGTGGAAGTTGTACATATAATTGATAAAGCATGTTCTTTGAACGTATTATACGATAAAATCTCATGAATAAATGATGAAAAAGAAAAACATGAAACATTCTTCTATGGAGTGTATAGAATGTCTGAAGGGTAAAATTTGACTTCAATTTATATGAGTTTTCTGTGAACAAGTATACTGGTAGGTTTCAAGACTAACATTTAACCTGCTGCAACAATATTACCTAGCTCCCATATATATACGACCTAGGGAGGAACTTGTTGGCTGGGAAGTTAAGAACTCCATCAATTTTTGATAGGGGTGGGGGTTGGGGAGTTGTCAAAAAGTAATTTCCCCGGTTTCAGGTCCACTCCGAAACGAAATAATTTAGAAGGATATATTAGTCACAGGGGACATAGCACAGTTAGTGAAGGACTCTGCAGGGATTACACAAACAGATTGTTCGGAAATATCTTTTCTTGAGTCACGCAGATCTCTACCATACCGGATCTATCAGCAGACCCTGGAAGTCAGTATGTGCAAGCTGGCATGCTTAATGAGAAAATATATGTAGTGGTCAGTTTTTAGCCCTATGAATTAACTGTTTGAATATTACATGGTTTGTGATGAACCATCACAGTTGGTTGAGGCAATCCCTAGACCTTCGTTACTGCATATATCTAGGCCTATGCAACCTCCTGTGAGTGTGGTGAAATATTACTGAATTGAAATGAAACAAATCATGTCAGCACTAGACTGTGTATCCTCGGGGCCACCGAAGAAGGATCATAGCGTATGGTGCGGCTTCTAAATTTTGGGGACTGTATTCGTTTCTAGAGAGTAACATCGCAGGCCTTATTCACAAAAAAAAAAAAAAAAAAAAACTGCCCCACCACCTGCTTGAGGACAAGGCATTCAGAGTGCAGCGGACCTTCTTTGTGAACAGTAGGCCTATCGTAGAGCTTGTGTATCTGTCACAGAGCGAAAAGTACACACTCCTTTGGGGGCAAAACAAACCAACAAAGACAAATGCAGGCAGCTGATATGTCAACCAGTCGAATACACGCAAAGTCTGCTAAACATACATGGCGAATTCTTTTGCGTACCGCCATGTGTTCCATTGTTTTTCCCTCAAGGATGACGTCAATGTGTCGTCAATGCACAAGGCCTAAATTATGACTCACCTACACAAGGTTTATTGTAGTAATTGTCTGTGACCGCTGACCGTAAATTGCCACTTTGTGCGTTGGTTCATTCGATTTTTTGCATTTTTTTTTTTGCATTAAAGGAGATGCACGCCTTTGACGTTGTGATGATCAGTGGATTTAATGGGGTAGGTGTCCGACTGTCTTTTGCACACTACTAAAGGCAGTCTGTCGTCACCTCAAACAAGACTTAACTTTTTATCCAGAGATATTCCTTAAACCTAAGAGCCTCGGCTAGCTAGATCCCCCACACCAGGAATGGTCGTTTTGGTGTAAAATTCACGCTGCGAGCGAACATTTTTTTGCCCTCAATACTTTTTGCCCTTAGTTTGCCCCTAATTTTGGCATTCTGGCACCGCCATTGGCTCTAATAAACATTAGGGTCTTGTATGAGCTTACTCTTCATGGTATGCCCTGAAGCAAGTCACTGGGGTTGTGTCTGAACGAAGATTAATGTAGATAGTTATTATGGAAAGGGCTAGAACTTAGTTTGGGGAAATTGGCACTGTCTGTGGTGACACTGTTTAACAAGGAATTTCCTAACTGGCTAACGATAACCCTAATCCCCAACCTAATCCCTAACCCGAACAAAGAATACAATCAATACAACACGATGGCAACAGCCAATCAAGAAACACCTTATTAAACAGTGCGCATGTACCCTAGAAATACCATTGAGGGCAGGAAATATCTTTGAAAGACTACTAATCGATTTATAGGAATGATGCTAGACGACTTGGGAGAGATGCAATGACAAGAGAGACGAGTCATCATAGGTTTTCCGTATTCTGAGTTTCAAGCCGACATCGTGCCTTTTTTCAGCTTGCCCTAAAGGATCATTTGGGACGCCATTTGGACTATGTGAGCACACTTGTGCAGATATCTTTGGTGACGACTGTGATGATTGTAGAGGTATCCTCTTCTGTCTTCAAGACCCATTCGGTTGTCAGTGCTACCCCGGGTTTAAGCTGCCATCTTGCTCACGTAAGAAATTAAGACTCAATATTGGCACTTTTACATTTTATGCAATGTCTAAATGAAAAGATTGGGAAGGTTAAGTTCCGTACGTTTGTGACACCACTCCTCATGCATATCATTCCACATGTGTTTGATTATTCATTCAGTGGCACAAAGACCGCAGATGGAGTTATGAAATTAATACATAAAGGACGCTATTAGTCATCATTCCCAGAAGATTCTAATTCTACCAACCTATTTACTTCAGGTCCCTCCCACATTTGTCTTAAGTCCCTGTTACATTAGTGATGCTGGCGTTTCTGTCACTTTCACTCGGTCGAATTCCTTTGCTTGTCAGTCAAATTTCTGCATTGTTAAAGGGGTAATGTGGTGTCAAGCGGCACGAGCGCTGGCTCATCAATGCTAATTTGAGGGGATCCGTACCTTCTAGACCTTGTCACATTATTCCGGGTAGATTGTTGTGTGACAAATTGTGCAGCCCGCACATGGAGTTAAGAATGTTACCAATCCTTGATACCCCAAAGTCATACACACTAGGTTACAGAAATGTTAAAATAATTATGTAGGCCTAATCGATCCGGCTTCGGCAATTTTGAATGGCTCTGTTACATAGAGTCCTGCGTAAATTCTGAACTTGGAACTTCATACATTTCACAGTCATGTGGAGTTACTGTCAAATCAGTCATTTTTCTTCGTCTTTCGCAGCATGCATGAGAGGTTTTTACGGATATAAGTGCATGGAAAAGTGTGACTGTGGTGGCGACCCCTGCAACGCGTACGACGGAACATGTCTTTAAATTCGCCACAGACTTCCTGGAGTATTCTTCATCTCTTTTTCTTAAGTCCTCCCGACTCTATGGGCAAAGAGCCGTTCGGCGAAACCAAACTATAAACTGCGTCCCGAAGAAGTTTTAAGTCCACTGAAGGAGAGCACGTGACCAACCTCACGGCCCTTACACCACTTACACCATTGGTCCGTCCTGTATGGCTCCATTCTAGACTGGATAAAAAAAACAGATACTACAGTATTCAATCACCTTTTATATATATACCTCAAGGGTCGGTACCGGATTATTGTTAGGATTTATTTATCACCATATTATATTCCTCTCGGTTTGTTATATTAGATTCCCGGAAGAAAGAGACCATAACAACGGCGAAGAGGATGTGTCACAGAGTATATAGCCAAGGCGGAGGACTGTGTAGCCCTTAAATACTTTAGAACATTGAAAATTAACATTAACAAGTGTTTCTTGCTAAATCATAAATAAGACAACAATGAAAATTCTCCATCATCTAGAAGACTATTTTTAGCCTCTTGTGTACCTTGCTTGGACACGAACGCCATAACTCTTGTGCATGATGCACAAAATTGTTCCTAAAGCCTTTTGAATCTTTGGAACGAGTGTGATACAATAATAAAAACTTACCCTGAGTTTGGAATCTAGATGAGTGGATGACTGGCAGGACCTGATACGGTACCAGCTACCCTGACTCGCAGACTAAGGGAAGCGTTATGGAGCAAACACTATATTAATGATCGACTCGAACACAGCTGAAGGACAGGGTGGAGTCCTGAGAGCCGAAACGACGAGGAAGCTGGTCCAGAGTGGAGTACTGGCTCCGCTGCTTTCCGGCGCGATTGAATTTAGCCAACTAAGCTTAATCGCTGCATCAACATACAAGCGTTACTTCCAAGCCTGATAGAAAGAGCTCTAAACCTAAGCCTACATATTCCTAGATGGGATCTACCCGATATTCATAAGGTTTTTTTTTGTTCATAAGTGTCAGTATTGGTAGTGTTCTTTGGTCATAAGGTTTATTATTCATAGATTTCGCTTTTCATAACCGTACAAAAGTGTGCTGTTCATAAGGCTCGTTATTCATAACTGGAAAAAGGTTCGATATTCATGATAAGAAAAAGAGTTTGTTCAGTTGTTACTCATAATTAGAAAAGTGGTTCGACCTTCATAATAGGAAAATGATTCAATATTCACGACACGTAAAAAGGCGTTTTCCAGCTTCAAAGGCCTCCTGTATCTCGTAACATGGGGCACATCCATTAAATTTTCAAGGATGATAGACCAATTTCTTGTCTACAACATCCTTACAGTTTTTTTTGTTTCTGCAGATTAGCTGTAACTGGCCTTTCAAAGAAACTAGTCGAATTGTGGGGGATTATGAACAGCAAACCCCAGTCTCTGGTATGAACAACGAACCCCCTTTGCCGATTATGAATACATTGTAAAAATTACGGTAGATTTACAGAACAACAAAATAAAAGAAATGAATAAAGATTACAGAAAAGTTTTGGAAACTTGTTACCAGAACGTGTCTGTAATCTTTATATTTCTCTTTATTTTTTATGTAAATTTACAGCGATTTTGTGCTATTTTAACAGTGAAGCAAACCTTTTAAAAAATTAAAGGTTTGTTATTCATAATGGAAAAGGAGGTACGTTTTTTATGATAGGAAAGAAAAGCTTGGTGTTAATAATAACAAAAAAGGTTTGGTGTTCATATGGAAAATTTTTGAGTAAAAGACCTTTTTGATCTTGGATATGGCGCTCTGTGTGCCATGTCATTATGCATTCAAAAGCCCTTATGCCGTCAAAATCCATTCCGTTGTCAAAACTTATTATGTTGCCAAAAGCCCTTAATCCGTCAAAAACCATTCCGTTGTCAAAGCAGATTGCGTTGCCAAAACTCATTCCGTCGTATTATGCAAAGGGGCGTTGTCCATTTTGACCAATGACAATCCCCGATACATTTCAAGGCCCAGGACGTGCACAGACTTCGTAGAATGTACACGCACCTTGCACACTTTCGCTGAAATAAGTTTATCGACAAAACGTTCTTGCAATGTTTCCTGGCAGAATTTTACTTTTATCTGTAGCATCCACACCAAGTGATAATTGACAAATACCCAAGAAGAAATCTCGACAACACTTCGAAGAAAACATACCCAAGTATCAACGTATATACTACGTCTGTATAGCCTCGTGCGGTGTGAAAGTGCAACACTGTAGCAGACAGGTGGTAGCCAGTCGGCTGACAAACGGCGCTGATACATACTACTACACAGAGAAAAACACAAATAATACCGTTGGTCAGTGACCATCTACAACAAGCCGTTGTATACACAGGCCACTTTAGGCATATTCTACGGAAGCCGAGAACGGCGCGGTGGGGAGAAAACGCAAATCGATTTCTCTGTACCATGATTTCGAACAAAATAGGAGAGGGCGTACTTCAAGATCGTTTTGTTATAGCATGTAAAGTATTGAGTATCCTCAAAATAAATGGACGAGTCACAATGCTACCTGAGTACAGAGCCTTTCGGACAAGAATAATGTTATTGGTTACGTTTATTTCTACCGTTTAATAAACAAACAAGAAAACGATGAGAAATACAGGGAAAAAGTTTTTAATGTACTAAGCGCAAAGAGCAAGGGACTCGAAGGTTTACAGAAACTATTCCAGGTAACGAAAACGAGCAATGTATTCGAGAAAAAAGTTTGGGCTAGCCTTTTTACTGAATGAAGCCGGCCATGGCATTATCTGGTACTACCTATGCAATTCCTTGTTTCAGTTTTGAACCTTTTTGCGTTCTTAAAGGATTATTCTGTGCTGTATTAGATAGCTTGCTTGTTTATGCTGTGAGGTGGGATTGAAGACCGCAGATACTTTGAAGTACTTCTGTGTTAGGTTTCTAACACAAGTAAACTAGTAGAAATATTTCTTCTCTTGATTTTTATATGTTGAGCTTCATCAGTAGTTGGACTATGTAGTTTGTCCTGGTCTTAATTCGATAGAACTTTGCTCTTTTAGAGCGCCTCGATGAGAGAATCGAGGGAACAATTTCATTCTGAGTCCTCGTCAGTTGTTTCCAGTTCACCGTCCGTTTGTAGCCTAGAATTAATAAGGTATTATTTAGTTTGGGTGCCCTCTCGAAGTCTATGACCGGTGATGTCGGAAATTTGACACAGATTCGGATTTTCCAATATTAAGTGCCAGTGTCTTAGCACTACAGGTTTTGCTTTAGCTCTTTGGTTTTGTAAAAGTTTATCATGTCTTCATTGTTTTAAATGATCCTTTGAGAAATATAAGGGTTGGATATTCTGATTGAAGGGCGGAGTATAGCTATAAACTAACACCCTTACCTAGAGCTATTTATTTATATTACAATTATCAGATAGAGATCTATCGGAGAGGTTATTGATGAAGTGTTCGGTTTGTTTCGCCTTCAGACAAAATTCAGGTAGCTTTAACTACGATCTTTTAAGGCTGTACACTTGTTTCGACACTTTTGAGACTTTGCACGAAATTTCTCCCCTTTTGGAACCTAACAGAGCGGTAGTTCAAAGTATCTGCGATCTTTAATCCCACCCCACAGCACAAAGATGTTACCTAGGCTGTATAATTACAAGACAAGATATCCGTTAAGAATGCATAAAAATTCAAAATTGAAACAAGGGACTGCATACACATTGCCAGAAAATGCCACCTCCTATACTCATTTTCATTCATTTTTTCGACCTACGAATTTCATTTTTCACTGGGGGCTCCCTCCCCCTGTCCTCTCTTAGTTACGCCACTGATTAGCGGGGAGGCACTTAGACTTTTTCGAGGTACACTGTAATAAAGATTTACAGAATTACAGAGAAAAAAGAAAACTGTAAAGTAAGAAAACACTCTAAAACTAGAAATAAAGAAAAAATAGAAGAGTAAAATAAAGGAAACTGGTGATAAAAAACTTATCAAATTAAAATGATATACATGGATGGGCTTAATTAAAAAACAGACAAAAAATTAAAAAATAAAAACTAAAAAATAAGAAAACACCCCAATCTGTAATTAGCTGCAACAAGTATTAACAGTGCAAACTGCTGGAACGGTGCCTATGTGCCGCTAAGTTGATCCTTATTTTTTGCTTTGGAAAGGAAGTGACATTAGAGATAAGAGCCGGTGTCGTGAAGAAACAAATAGGTCAAGGGTCTCATTACTTTCTGGAGTACTTCAATTTATGATTTTAAATCTCGTTGACTCAGAAACAAGATTTATACACCTCTATCATTCAAAGATGAATAACCGTCACCTGTTAGGTTTCTCTGAAATAACCTGACGAAGCAATACACAAAAACGTATCGCGGTCTTTTCGTACTCCCCAAAGTGTTAAGATTCTCTGATATTGCACAATTTCTCAAATTTAAGTTAGAGTTCCGATCAGATATGTACTAAAAGCTCGGGGAAAAAAATCGGATCGTGATCCGATCCGATTTCGTTGTATGGCCGCTGCTCTATCCTTTTATTTTTCCTTTTTCCTTCTCATTTTCCTTCTTCTGCTTTCCTCACTGCCTCTTCGCATTTTTCTTCTTTTCTCTTCCCTTTCATTTTCTCTTCTCATTTCTTTCAGTCTTATCTCTCTCTTTCTCACTTACCACCCCTTCCTACAGTCCTCTCCTGGATGCCCGCCTTCTAGTTTTTGATTTTAGAAACCTAACAGGGTAGTACTTTAAAGTATCTACGGTAATCCTATTCCACAGCACAACGTTGTTACCTTTCTTATTACAAGACAGAATACAAGTTAAGTACGAATTAAAATTCAAAACAATTGAAATAATGGACTACATATGTAGTATCAGATGATAGTACCGTCTACCTATTTTATTAATTATACAATGAATGCACACGCTAGATTAGGTGATACTTCGCATGTTTTCATTGCCTGTTGTAATTTTTTGAGCCTTTGAGACTTAGTGTTCTCGCATTTAGTTACCAATATCAAAACACTTAGGCCTACTCCTTTATTTTCATGTTGTTGCAGACAAAAACCGGTACGAATGTACTGTTCTTGTCTAAACGGCTCTGTTTACTAATAGCAACGAGACTCGTCCATTAATACTGGGTATGTGTGCAGTACATAACATGCTGTAACAAGACGTTCTTGAAGTACGCCCTCTTTTTTTGTTGGCCTGATGGTACAGAGAAATCGATTTTCGTTTTCTCCCTACCGCGCCGCTCTCGGCTTCCGTAATATTCTCAATGTAAAATAACTGAACACTGCGAACATTTGCAATTTGATATACTTCGCACTCGTACAATAGCGTAGATTAGCATGTTGTGCAATGATCACCGAACGACCACGGTAAGTCAAACTAACCGGGCTGTACGGGGTGATCCAAATTACATTAGCGCCTAGTTTCCTAAAAGTGAACTTTCTAATCATGGAATCCAGATTCGATTTCGTCATTTTCCTCAAACTTTCCACTCAACCATTGCAATATACATCTTTCATTAGGAACGGGACATCCTAATATAGTTATATTTGATTTTAGGAACAATAAAATAAGTCTATTCAACAAAGGTTTGAGTTAGTAGGCTTTATTGATTCCTTGTCATAGGCAGGCAAGAAATCTATGCGATGGTGATGTTGTGTGTGGGTGTGTGAGTGTGTATGTGTGTGTGTGTGTGTGTGTTTGTGACACTTGCTTGTAAACACGATATCTTAAGATAGTAATGTCCGACACTTTTCATATTTGGTATATAGATTTTTCATGTTGAGAGGAAGAACCGTTTTGTTTTTGGTAGAGGTCAAAGGTCACTTGAGGTCACCAGCGGTAAAAATGCGAAAACGCAGAAAATGGCTTGTAAACACGATATCTTCAGGTAGGAGTGACCAACACTTTTCATACTTGGTATATACATTTGTCATGCTGAGAGGAAGAACCCTATTTTTTTGGTAGAGGTCAAAGGTCATTTGAGGTAACCAGCAGTAAAAATGCGAAAACGCAGAAAAATGGCTTGTAAACACGATATCTTCAGATAGGAGTGACCGACATATTTCAAACTTGGTATATAGATTTGTCATGTTGAGAGGAAGAACCCTATTGTTTTTGGTAGAGGGCAAAGGTCATTTGAGGTCAGCAGCGGTAAAATTGCGAAAATTCTGTGCCTAAAATGTAAAGAAAAATCTATCAAATACTGTCAATTTGAAAGAGGGTAAGGTATTTGATGGCAAGGAATCATTAAGCCTTTTGGCTTTCTGGTTAATATTATACCTGCCCGGGAAATACAAGTTTAGATTGTGAATGTGCATGGGTCAGTCAACTCGCACCCTGTGCAGTAGCAAAGTGCATGCCACGGCAATACCGACAGCCAATCTTGTCTTATCGGTTATGTAGTCCAGTATACATCTCGAAAATGGCCTAAGATGGTGTTCTTTCGAATTGGTTGATGATTCTCTAAAAGAAGTTTTTAGCCCCAGTATTTTATTATAGGTTAGACCAAGGTATTCGCGGGTTCGCTTTTCTGAGCAAAGTAACATACATGCGTTTTCACCCTCATTTTTTTCCTTCAGATGCAACAAATGGAAGCCTCGCATTATTGCTCCCATATTCTGGAGTTTGTTCACGTTGCCTTCTTTTCGTGCTCGGTTATCTTACTATACTGTGCGCGGCATAGACTGTTGCCGAATAGTATAGTCTATGTTAGCACATTGCACCACAGATAATGCAATGTGTATAGTGCATGTACAGTACTCACGGCGCCCGCGGACAGCGTTAAGCCACACTCAAAATGTATCGGAGTTTGTCATTGGTCAAAATGGATAACGCCTACTTGCATAATTCGACGGAGTAAGTTTTGACAACGGAATTACTTTTGGCAACGGAATGAGTTTTGACGACTGAATCAATTTTGGCAACGGAATCAATTTTGACAACTTGAAATCAGTTTTGACAACGGAATCAATTTTGACAACTTTAAATCAGTTTTGAAAACAAAAAATAATTTTGACAACGAAATCAGTTCTGACAACGAAATCAGTTGTGACAACAGAATTAGTTTTGACGGCTTAATAAGTTTTAACAACGGAATGGATTTTGACGGCTTAAGGGCTTTTGGCAACATAATTAGTATTGACAACGGAGTGGATTTTGACTGCATTATAGCTTTTGACGGCATGATTACATGGCACAAACAGCGCGCCATAGTAAAGACTATGCCATTTTATCCACATACACGTTCATTCTAAAATCCATTCAACACATGATAAGACTTTGAAAGATGAAAATTACGTTACTGGTCACGCTGTATAGAATGTATAAAAAGCGCATGGCCAAACTTCACATGAGCTTAATGTCTATGTTCACTTATTTTATACAATCTGTGATCCCGTTTCTTCCTTTTTCATGAACTAGAGAGTATTTTATATAAAGTTTTTGGTCACACAAACCAGGCAATAAGGGGAAACGTTCTTTTCTAATATGTGCAAAATGTAAAAAAGGTGGTTCAGGAATGGTCGAATAATGAATAATGCTCTTTTATTCGATAATAGATTAAAAGATAAATGAGGGAAAAATTATTTTCAGGATGGCTTTGCTTTTTGGAAAGTTTTGTTTGATAGTAAGCTCAAGAAATATGGCGGAATATATGTGTTTTAATGTAACCTTTCCAATGAATATGTTATCATTGAAAAAAGGTATTTATGATGCCTGTTGCGTTTGATCTTATTTTACGCCCTCCGGATGTGTATGCTAAATCAATACATTTTGAATAATTCTTATTAAAATTGACAATAAACGTATCTATGCCAGAGCTCTCATGGTCACTAAAACTTACAAAGTCGACCGAGTGCTTAATTCGAATGATTTCTACAATAAATGTAATTTAACTAGTACTTTTCCTTTTACATTGTTTATGGAAAAATGCTGCTATCCCGAGGGAGTGGAGACTGAATCTACATGACACTAATGAAATCAGTGATAACGCAAAGCGTTTAACAATGTTTATCTCTCATGCACATGACAATAAAGTGGTATATTTCATCAAGCAAAAGACTTTAAAAGCTACTGCGATCTCAAATATGAATCTTACAGCAGTGCATCGTATTCTTGGTCAGATATTTTCACCATCGTCTTTGAAGCTGTTGGAGACCCCAAAATTCAATTCTTTCAGTTTTTTTTACGTCGATAGAATTATAGTTTGTAACGAATTTTTACTCAAAATTAAAAAGGAAAGATTCTCCTCTCTGTACCTTGTGTGAGGATCCCCCTTATCTTTAGACCACTTTTTCCGGACCTATAACATTACGACATATTTTGGGAAAGATATTTTATCAAAAGTGTTTAAAGAGTGTTCTTAGCTTAAATCAAGATCAAGTAAATTTTGGTTTAGTTCATGAAGCAAGTTTTTGCAATTTTCTCACTTTTAATTGAAGGGAACATTTTTTTGGCAAACAAAAGCTCAAAGTGACGACTGCTTCGGTTCTACTTACAAGCCTGGGAAATGCCATTTCTGGTTATCTGAGGGGTCGCGATTTTTCAAAATTTTCTGTACGCTCCGCGCCAACTGATGGTGGGGCTCCGCTTAGATAATCGTTCGGGCAGATGATCGACCGACAGCGCCCCCGCCCCTAACGAGAAATCCTAGATCCGCCCTGCATTCTACGAAGTCTGTGCACGTCCTGGGCCTTAAAATGTATCGGAGATTGACATTGGTCAAAATGGACAACGCCCCTTGCATAATACGACGGAATGAGTTTTTACAACGGAATCTGTTTTGACAACGGAGTAAGTTTTGACGGAATAAGGGACTTTTGACAACGTAATTATTTTTGAAAACGGAATGGATTTTGACGGCTTAAGGGCTTTTGGCGACATAATTAGTTTTGACAACGGACTGGATTTTGACGGCATAAGGGCTTTTGAAGGCATAATGACATGGCACAAAGAGCGCGCCATACTTTACCTTACCTCAAAAAAGAAATCAATCCAAAGTTTTGATCGATGCTATAATCAGTACACTAAAGTAATTGTAAAAAGTTAGGCTGGATCCAATCCAGCTGATGTTTACAACTGTTAGGTACAATGTCGATTGAATTTTCATTCTCAAATATCTCAAAAATGCACGGAAGCGTAATTTACTTCTAATGTTCATGAAAATTAATCTTTTCTATGTGTACAGCCAATTCGAGTAGTTTGCGTGACTTTTAACATGATTTTTACTATGCCCTGAGTTTATACAGAGAATTTCCAGAAATTTTGTCACTATTCTACATTTCCCGTAATTGACCAATTTTCCCGAAATCCTCGTAATCAGTAGCGTAACCAGCGGGGGGGGGGCAGGGGGCAAACTGCCCCCCAACAACGGGAAGGGAAGGAAGTGAAGGAAAGAAAGGGAAAAGAGGAAAAGGGGAAGAAGAGAAAAGGAAAAAGAGAAAAAGGAGGGAAGGTAAGGAAAGAAAGGTAGAAGAAAAAAGAAAAACGGAAAAGAAGGGGAAAGGAAAGAAATGGGAAAAGAAAAATGAGAAAATTAGAAAGGAAAGAAAGTGGGCTAACTATAACATCAAAAGCAAGATTAATGTGCATTCATGTAACACTGTTTTGGTCAATATATGAACATTCATTAAGAAAAATATATGAATATTCATTTAGTCGCCTAAAGTTAACAAAATAATATCTGAGGTCCATTTTATCGGAGGAAAGACTTTCCTCTCTTGCTCTTTGCCAGACAGTCGGGAGGACTTTAGAAAAGCAATCATTCTCCGATTTGCCACCAATATTTGAAGGGAGTGCAGATCCTTCAGTAATCCCCCAACTATTTAAACTTCCTTACGGGAAACCAAGAATCCAAAGCTTTCCGCAATATAAGCTCCATATCAACAAATTTTTGTTTCAAAACGGCAGAAATTTCGGCGCGCTTCGCCCGCTGCAATACATCACTAATATAGTGGTGTTCACTTTGCAAGAAAATCCGAAAAACTTAGCTACTACTTACAAGCCCGAGACATGCCATTTTCCGCTGTCCGAGGGGTCGCGATTTTTCAAAATTTTCTGTTCGGTCCGCGCTAACTGAAGATAGTCTTTCTGGCAAGATTTCATATTCTAGGGAGGAGAACCATTGGCCTACCGTACTTAAATGCTCTCATACACACCTGTCATCAGATATCTTTCAAACCTGTCAGTTGTTTAGTCTTTGTAGATGGATTCTTTAGTTATTGAAGTGTCAAAAGTTTATCAATTTTCAGTGTTGCAGAGCAGTGGCGTAGCTACAGGAGGCAGGGCGATTGTGCCCTTGCTTGAAAAAGTGAAAGATTCGAAAATTTACCATTTGAGACACCCGTCAAATACAGAGCGGTTTTTCCAAGTTTTCTTTCATAAAATCCCGAATTCTTTCTAATAAAAGTTCCGTTTTCAAAATAATTATTTAAAAAAAGGCAAAATTTTCCGCGCTTCGCGCGCCTTTAATTGCAACTCTTAAAGGTGTCAGCGATCGCTCATAAAGCAGTCAGTGGATAGTTTGTCCTAGCCGCTACAGTGCCGTTTCCCTAAAATGTTCTACAATATAGGCTTTCATTTTTGTCCAAAAAAGGCAACAAAGTTTCGAGAGTTTTCTTAAAGTCGTCGAGAAGCCTTTATCCGCCCTCCTGAGATAACACGATCTTCAGGCGACATGCTATCTCAGATTCATGCTAATAGGAAACGCAGATTCTTCGATAGTCCCCCCAAAATGCAAATTTTCTTACAGGAAACCCTGAATCTAATATATTTTATGCAATACAAACTCCATATTTACAAATGTGTAAAAGGACACAAATTTTCGGTACGTATCTTATACAGTAGTGTTCACACTTAAGGAAAAAAAAATCAGATTTAATTGAAGCAATTTGTTCTTGTTCGTAGAAAAAGCAAAACAATTTAGCATAAAAATGTACCTTTTGGTCAATGGGGTAGGGTGAGTTGCATGGTCCAAAATTGTTGTTCCCCTCCCAACACTCCCCTTCAGGCCCTAAGACACCCACAAACTAACACAGTTCAACTGGTACAAAATCGGGAAACCTGTATGCTATTGCCCCCCCCCCCCCCCAGTCAGGTCTGGTTACGCCGCTGCTCGTAATTACCTTGAAAAGAGGATTGCAACTGATTGAACTTCCATTATCGATGGTGCATAGCCTATGGACATTTTCACGGTTCTTTTGTTTTTCCATGACGAGTGTATGATAACATTAACATTAGGATTTCCGTTGATTAAAAAACTCCACATCTGATGAACCCAAATAGCAGATGGATTGTAAGAAAAAGGTAAGTGTTCTACATAAAGCGAAGTCCGAAATAGGGTTGAGACATTCGATATCACTCTACTGACATTTTATCGGAAAACTTGAAACTGTGTGCTCTAAATTGCTATAAGTTTGTAACAATTCTAATTACATACGTTGGAAATTATAAGAAAGTACAACATTATGTAGAAAAAAGTAGGCTAAATGATCTATTTAGTGAAAGTAAAAAATAAGCTTTGGAAAATTTTAGGGGGCACGCGGCGGGTGCGCCCCGTCTAAATCCGCCACTGTGTTTAAGAACATTATACTTTTATTAAATCAACATAACAGTATCTGAAACTCGCGGTAAACAGGTTAAATCAAAGGAAACTGTGGGGAAAAGCGCGCATCGCGATCGAAAATGTTTCGTTACTTTAGAACTAAATGCCCCAGAAATTTGAACCTCATGCCAGATCAATCGCAACATATTTGGCTAGCCAATTGATTATAATAAAAATGTACATTGGCTACCCATTTTCTTCTCGCTTCAACTAATTGGGGACAATTGATATGATGTCTCCCCCTCACAAATTATTACATATTGAACAGTTGTCTCATTTTCGCTTATGTGAAAACTCCGCTTAGATTCAAAAACGACCGTGGTTCTGAACAAGTCAAGATTACGCCCACTTTTTGTATGAACTTACTTGACAATCTGTATCTTAATTGAAAATTTACCTCTTATATGAAACGAAATCGAATGAAAATCATTTTACTAATATGATTCCAAAGAAAGTATTAGGGGAGGAAATCTAAAGTGCTTGCAAATGCAACTTTGAGCCTTTTCATGCCCTCTTTCTGACTTTGGTGCTTTGGACGAGTCCTTTTTTTGTGTGGAAGCTTAATATCTAGCCTTGGTAAAAATGTTTAATATTGAATCGAATTGAATGTATAATAAATGTATTACAACATTTTAAACAAAATGTGGTTTATAAAATTAAACAATGATATTTTTTTTGTAAACAACGGATTCTCTACAGTGTTCATATTCAGTGGGAAACTATCTATTCCCCTTATTAATAGTGGAGGAATCAAATGATATGAATAAACATACCCACTGCTTCGTAGAAACCAATTTACAAGGGTTTTTTTTTTAACCGAGAAAATACGGTGGGGAAAAGTGTGCAACGGATATTTTTGGCCGGTGAAAGATGTTGTTAAGACATGAGTTGACAAAATTATGAGTGAACAAAGTGGATACAATGTGACATAATTTCTATGGAAACCTGAAAAGTTCGTTGTCCTTAATTTGCTATTGAATTAGTACAGAACCTTAGCTGGTTGTTTTCTGGCCTGGTACGCAGTGGCGGAGCTGCCATATGGTCGGGGGGGGGGGGCGGTCGCCCCCCCCCCCTGACTGACCAAAAGCATCTGTCGGCGCCTTTTTGAGGTTTTTAACATGCTTTACTCTTGCACCATTATTGGCAAAAGACATAATTTTATAGCGTTGTTTTAAGGTCCAGATAGCAAAATGCTCAAACAGCCACCAGTAGTGTACTATCTGCACTTTATTCTGATGAAAAGGGTCATCTTCTGTGATATAGGAATAGGTTTTGCCGAAACGTATCTTCATGCTTTATACGAACTAATAAATGCTGTCGCTGAGCTAAGTTAATTGCTTCCACACCAAGCGTGATTATAAGCTTACAAAATACACAGATTGTAATTAAATTCACCCTTCCGGCCAATAAAAGATGTTGCAAAGGGCGCAACAATAATTGTAGAGCAAATAACCCTCTTGTTGTCGGGGATAATTGTCAACATAGACAATAAAAAGAGTTTATAAAGATACCAAAATGGCTTCCGCAACATTTTTCAAAATCATTTGAAGAGAACGTTCAGCTTAAAACAAAATAAAACTGTTATTATACTGGTGATGGTTTAACAGTTTTAATGAGCAGTTTCCATTTTGCTTTTCTTCAAGTGACCATTCTCATGATAAATGGCTATTTTTGACACTGCACGATATTCCCATGAAAATGCTTATTTCTGTACTTTCGTGGCCTAAAAAGCCAGAAAATTGCATCTAATAAGCCAAGGTTTAGGCTACTTTTATTTGGTATGAATTCGGTATCTAGAGAGCCAAGCAGACCTTTGGTCTTGGATACGGTACTTCTGTCAATGTACTTACTTAATAGCTATTCCAGAGTGGTCACATGATTTAAATTACGTTAGTTAATGTTTCTTCGTGTACTTATCTTGATTTCCTGAAGCCAAAAATGTACATCTAACGGTGATTAGTTTCCATAACTTTTTCCCCCTGCACGATTGCTTGCTATTTACTAGGAATGTGAAAGAGAGGAAGAAACATGGGCGTCCGCAGGTAGGGGCAAGGGGGGAACTTGCCCTCAATTGGAAAATAAAGAAAAAAACTGAAAAAACGAAGGAAACATAAAGAAAAAGAGGAAAAAAAATTAACATCAACATTCCTTAACAGTTCACTCAGTGTTTTCCCCTATTTATATGCGGTAAATAGGCTTTAGAAATGTCATTTCGAGCGATCTGAGAGGCATTTTGGGCCAAAATTTTCTTGCGCTCCGCGCCAACGCAAGGTGGCGCGGAGCTTTCCCCCCTTAAAGAATTTTGCCCCCCGAATTTTCTTCTGCAGAGGCCCATGAATAGAAAATTTAGACATGTTTTAGTAGAAAACTTGATAGGAGAAATGGCAAAGTAGTCTTCAACCAGGTGCGGAAAATCAAATGGAAAGTCTGAAAACCTGGCCTCGATGGTGCTGAGGCTCAGGGTATTTACTTCTTCGAAGCGCCCCTGCAGACCATTTTCGCCCCCTCTGACCGAAATCCCTAGCTCCGCCACTGCTGGTACGGTGGCTCTTCAGTGAGTTCACAAACTGAATTAATTGAAGTGACATACAATATTAACGATTTCTATGAAACCCCTATAGATACACTGTGGTAGAAAATCCACGAAAAAGTGAGGGCGCTCTCAAAATGAGACAAAACTGTTCAATATGGCGGGGGAGATGTCCCCGTCCTTCATGATCGCGGTCATGCAAACTGGGAAACCATAAAACTCGTGCCATTTTACAACTTCACTTTGCAAACAAGAAGGTGAATGTATTACTCATGCAAATATTACAAGTCATCTAATCGCACAAAGTGAATAAAATTTTTTTGAGAAAATCCAGTTAAATTCTCCTGTTGTATGCACCTTTAAGGGGGAAGAAAACTTATTTTGGAAGTCCAGCCAGTTACCACAGGTTACTTGAATATGAGAGGCAGTCAATTCTCTCACCCAAAACTATAATTTTGTAGTATAGTCTACAGGAACACACAATTGGCACAGCTCTTTGATTGACAGCCCATTGCAAAAATGCAGAGTGCTTTGTAGCTCATATTACATAGTATTTACTGAGAGTGTTCTGATTACACAGTGTCTCTTGTATACTCACTGCGAAGATTAGTTAGTTAGTAAGGTGGAGTTTTACGGCCCGGTTTCCAACCAATTGGTTCACTGCCAAGAAATAAAGTAATATTGTGCGTAGAAGTTTTGAGAAGATACGGCCTTAAACAATGAAGTAGCTTGTGTGTACAAATGGACAAAAAACTTCAAACTTGCAACAACTCATTGTTCAACGTAACATCACGTAGACAGAAAGTCGATTTCTTTAGCACAACTACAAAACTAATCCATGAGTTCATAAGTAACAATGAAATGGTATTCTCTTTCAAGGGGAAGTTATTTCCTGCTCATTCATGCCTAATGTTAGATATTGTGTGGTACGGGATCTTGAGTTGTAGTTCCAGACGAAAAAACAGAGGAGAGTTCCAGTTGATTTTAAATTATTTATTTGGTGATTTGGTTCCAAAATAAAAGATCATCAAGATGAATTAATTCGGCCGGTCTAATAATAATCACTGAAATATTTACATTACAAAGTTGACTAGGCTACATGTTTCTGCTTCGAGGTCTGTTGCACCAGTGTCCAGCTCGCAGGCTGTCTTGGGAATCGTGCGAGCTCTGAACACCTACAGTCCCCTGATTGGTCAAAGTTATGACGCACTCATATAAATAAGTATTACGATATAAATGACCAATGAGGAGGCTGCAAAGGGGGAAATTGGCCACACCTCAAAAATATGGGTTACAGCGTGCACGTGGAACTAGGGCGATGTAATATGTCACGTGTACTGGCAACACGTGACGGGAAACAGGAAGGGCCCTGGGAATCTAGAACAAAAGGAAAGGAGCGTTGCTCGTAAACAACAAGATGGCGTCTGGTAAAGGTCATGGAGAGTGCACCATACTACATGACATCCCCTTTTGTCTTTTTAAAATTTTGAAATGCAGTGAAAATTTTACTCTTAGAATTACAATATTGAATACGACCGGAGGATATTACAAAATATGCATTCTTTGTCAAGTAGATTAAACATTGAAGACAAATTGATGAGAGAGATGGGTAAGTGCGAGACAAAGGAAGGGAGGTGGGCCCAAAAATTCAGAATGAAATTAAAATGAGCACGGCGTAATCATACATTGGAATTAAATATTTTCTTTAAAGTAAACAACGTATTTACACGAGGAACATCAAATGTCAAGGGAATAGATCTCATGACGACTATTCAAATAAAATCCTGAGCAGAGAATAACATAAGTAACTTCTGAAAGTAGACGTAGGACTACTTCATTACGCTTAAGAAGAGATTAAATTGAGCAGTGACAACTGAAACAAAAATATGTAGGTGTACTCAGAATTGTAACATCTGGTGAGGCGTAAACCAGAAAATTCTACCTACGCAATAACTTGAAACATTGTACATCTGACTGCAAGGATACGTTAAAGTTATTAAAATGTTAAGCTTAGGAGTTACAAACAACATTAAAATGTGAAAACATTCTCTTGTTGAAAAAAGATGTGTAACGAGACTCAAATTGATAGATTAAGGTAATACAACTCGTTACAACTGTGAGCAAGCAGGGAAACACTGTCAGGTTCAACAAAAGTTCATTTGTGATAAGCATTTTCTGTGTGAAGACCAGTGTTGCTAATGTTCCAGGTATATTCTAGTAAACTGGGTAAACGCTTTGACGAATCCACAATGACATACCGCTCGTGTCTTAATTTGATTGACAGTGAATATTTGCTCACATTTCAAAGTATAGTAAAATTATCACCACAAGATGCAATAAACTTTCATAAAGTGCATAACGTTTCTTCTAGTTTATCAAGACATTTCAGAGACGCATACAACAGGGCAAAAAGGACCACGGAATTATGATAAATACAATATGCAAGGAAGATTGTATGATAAGCAAAACATACGTGGAAAAGTACATGTCGCATTGATGCCTGCCTGTAACTGAAACAATCGCTAAACAAACTTAGCAGGACCACCTGTGATTGGGACACGTGCATCCAATAGGTGATCTGAAATGTCAGTCGTGTCCGCATATTGATGAGCATTCCACCAAAATTTATAAGGCTGAGCATCAGGGAGTGTTCCCATAAATCGCATACTCAGCAAAATTTGTAAATTTCCTCCATAAAAACGTGCACGGCAAACTTCCATCGTGCTATGAGGAGCCTGTGCTAGACGTCGAAATTGAAACTTTATTTGGTGGTCATTTAAAGGCACTATAGCAGCTAAATTATGATTGGGCTTAACGTGGTGCAGGCACAGGGAGACATCAATGGGATCTACATGATAAATGGCAAAAACATCTTTGCTTGTGACGGAAGGCAAAACATTTGCCTGTTGGAATTGAATATGATAAGAATCGTCATTTACACTCATATGCACATTTTCATCGCATGCTGCTTTAAGTTTGTCAACACTTGTGTAATGGCTTTACTGTGATTTGATGCTCGTACAAAACATGGTTTGAGCCTGTTAAAGTTAAATACGTCTTGCAAAACATCACCTTGTAATGTCTGCACAAGGTAGTGAGTGCGATCAAGAATTTCATGTATGACAAGCGGTCCAACCCATTCTGCAACAATCTTACGAGAATTGGCGGTAAGTGAAGAGCTCTTTGGTTTGTACAAGTAGACGAGCTGTTCCACTGAATAGATGGGGCTCTTTTCAAGCTTATTCGTGATCTTAGAATTTTGCTTATCCTGATTATGCTTTTGAAGTGTTAGCATCGTTTGCGACAAGTGATCAAACCTTTTCTTCAAAAGATCAACATACTCACTGTCCGAGTGAGAATTACACTCTAAAGCATAGCACATGCAGCCTGGTTACAAATCAATCATTGCAGGTAAGTACCTGTAGAACTTGCATTACTTCAGTCTAATTCTACATTCCATAACCTCTTGGGACAGTGTAAACTCAGCCAAAGCCTTACAAGTGGCAGGCTTATGCACATGGTTTCAGGGACAACTTAGTTTTGGGGACTGAGGGCTGTAGCAGCAGGGAATTGAGTACAGTATGAATCTGATCACATTCACTTCTTAACCTCTACTGTGCAATTACTAAGTTCTTGCAATGGGGGAAGCTAGAGAACATTTTTAAGGGGGGGGGGGGCATAGGGCTCCATAAAACTGCAATCAGACAGGCCATGCAGATAGAGTGTTTAATGTAAGTGACGTAAGGTTACAGGTGGGATTTAAAATTATGAATTGCTTCTCTGAGACAAGATGTTATTGTCCTTCATGGTCCTGGGAAGGTAAAGACCTACCTCCTACATGATACATAATCTGACAGATTTGCAAAATAGCCATGTTATTCTCTCTTTCTCTGAGCTTGGGTCACTGTTTCAGTAGGCTATGCATGTCTTATCTTATACTGCTTGTTGTTTGAGACTGGCAGCAATCAGTAAAAGGAGGAACAGAAACTATCAGATTCAAATTAAACACATGTTTATAGTGAATTAAGTGCCACGCCTATAGTTGGTGCTGCTGGCTGTATGAAAGAATCACTGTGGTCAATACTCTGGCTGGCTATTTCTACCTAATTATCACATGTGGGTATCCCAGCCAACATGCCCAGCTGGGTCCTAACTGGGTTTCAGCTGGGCTGCTTGCTGGGCCCCAGCTGGGGCCCATCCGTGTTTTCAGGTGTTCCCACGTGGGCCCAACTGGGCTGGTCTTTCCCAGCTGAAGCCCAGCTGAAGCCCAGCTAGGCTTCAGTTATTGAGGCGGGGCACAGCTGGGCTTCAGCTGGGCTTCAGCTGGGAAAGACCAGCCCAGTTGGGCCCCACGTGGGAACACCTGACAAACACGGATGGGCCCAGCTGGGGCCCAGCAAGTAGCCGAGCTGAAATCCAGTTGGGGCCCAGCTGGGCATGTTGGCTGGGATATTGTTTCCATGTCTCATAAGTCCCACTTTCATATATTCCATCTCGTTTTGGTCCCCTGTCTCAAAAGTCCCACGTCTCACTGCTCCCCAACCAATCAACTCCTTGGGATTATAGAGGTTTGGGTTAGAGATATGGTTATTGGGCATGCACCTAAAAATATGAGGGGAACAATGACATGGGGAACCAACACATATCTCAGGTAACAAAACTATATTAGATTAACAAGGCCACCATGTGGGTAGCTCACATGTAGGGATATTAATTTGGCAGTTGATTCATTTTCTCCCCACATATCAGTTGTTTGCCCCACAGCTCTCTCATATCAGTGAAGTGGGCTATCATATAAAGGCCACTTATTAATCCCAGGTGAAATTGGCCCACATGAAAAGAGTTAACGCCCATTGGTGCAGCTGCTGAGGAGCCGAGACGGGCATAAATTATTTGTCCCCCTTCCCAAGATTTTGGCCTGTGTCCCTCCCCAACTTAAGTCAGTTAAGAATTGAGTACACAGAAAAATATTGATTATATACCTCTCCAGATTTAATTTTTCATACTGAGATATATCCTTGCAAGCTTTTCTTTTTTCGTCCCCCTGGACATGCCTATCTCCAGCCTGAATGGGAATGAATGCTTTGTGATCTGTATTCTGTTTGGAGCTGCGCCCAAAACTTTTGCCCCCAACATTATCCTGTGCCCTTTATTTGTTCCCACCCCATCTAGTTTTGCTAGTCTGGCACCACCGCTGCCAGTGCATGGCATAGCCACGGGGGTAGGGGGGGGAGGGGGTCAGAACCTTGCAATGCAAAAAACACCTATGATAGCATTTTTTTCTCCCTATTCTTCCCTCATTTCGTGCCCCATGACACCAACCCCCCTCCCCCGATGACACAATCCTGGCTATGCGCCTGACTGTTGCTACAGTAGTATCAAGGATGGGGGACCATTGACGGGGAAGTAAAGAGATGAGACTAAAGTCATATCCCCTTAGGTTTGAAAGCAAAATTGTCCTTCATCCAGGAAATAACGGCATATTCTTCTCCTACCCATTTGACTTATCTGTCTGTAATCTCGTAATCTCAGTTGAGTACTTTTTCTAAAAGTCCCCACCACTCTCTGGCGAAGAGAAAAGGGGCGAAAACCAAACGATTCTCCCGGAGGAGTTCTGCTCCCTTAAGGAGATTAACGTCCCAAATGGACAAGTACGCCCTCCAAAGGGCAAACACTGAGTGGTCCTGCTCTAGACTGGCTGGATAGAACAGAAGCCACAACCTGGATGCGACACATGAGGAGCTTTCGACAAAACTCTAAGAGTTTCGGATAGCTGTTCGCAGTTGAGTACTTGTGGAGCTGAATTGATTCAGACGGCTTCGTTCGTTGCAATACTGTTCATTTTTTTTATTTTTTGGTAGCCTACGATCGTATTTGACGATAACAGTGCAATGCTTAGTGTCTGTAATCAATTCGCATAATTGCTTCAAGTATTAATTCAATGTGTTACGTCGCTTTAAACTCCGATTTCGTGCCCGCACGATAGATCGAATTGTCACATACATTGTAACACTTATTTCACATCATGCGAAGTTCCCATTTCAGAAGTATTCCAGTACGGTACGGGCTCAAAAACATTACGTTTTCTGGCACCCCTCAATAGAAGACGATACTACTTTTCAAGGTTATAAAGAATGATCGTATTTCCGATTTACCATGGGAGATATCAATTTAATTACTCCTTATACGCTTAAATATTTAATAAAGATTATTTATGATATGTTTATATATTTAATTATTATGGGTATGATCAGGGTCTTTAATATTATTCACTCGCGTTTCCAAACAAACCTTCAATTGGGCGATACTAAAGTTTGTGTTTGAGAATGCTGATTGGTTGGTAGTGGTGATACAGTTTTAAAATGAATAATAAATAGCCTCATTAGTATGACGTCATAGAAACAAATCGTCCCAAGTCTCTCGCTGAGAAACGATAGAATTAACAGACCTATAGAGGTCGTATTAGATAAACGGAAAATACGATATTCTGTACTACGCTGCAGTAGGGGGATTTTGAAGAGAAAGTTGTCAACTTCCCGCGCGCGGAACACTCACGAGAAACTTGGCCAAGTCTACCACTAGGGGAATTTTTTGTCCATTCACCCCTAGGCCTGTACTTTAAAACATCAAATTATCGAAAACTAAGAACTAGAACATTCTAGTTAGGTTTTGTTTCAAACTTTTATTTAAAGAACACAGGTCACAGATTTTCACATAAGCCAAATAGAGATTTCAAGACACAGCTCAATTCATGCAAATTTTACCCGATTCACAAAATTCCCCCCTTTGTGTATAATTCACCCCATTCCCCAATTTTCAAATATTTCACCCCTGAACACTGATGTGGAAGTCTGTGTAGGGCCATCATTTCTCAAAACAACAAAATGGCTGCTGCTGAAAGAGGTTTCCAAGTAAGTTCTGTAACATTTTGCTTCAGAAAGTGACCTAAAATTGTATGTTTGCTTATTTTTGCTGGCTGTAAATAAACACAAAACTGATTCCAATTGTCCAAGGATAGCAATGGTAAAATATAGCTGTTGAATGAGTTATTTATGCTGTGATCAATTTTCCTCAATGTCCTGAATTTGCAACAGCTGACCCTAGATGTATCATCGGTCACAGATTAGCCTCCTAAATTGGGTAGGCCTAAACAAAGGCTAGGGGGCAACTGCGCTATGTCAATCATGCTATTATTTTTAATTTTTACGCCAACTGAAGGCTCGGCCTAGGGTAGGATGTTAGCTGGACCTCACTTGAAATCCTTCCAGGCTGCCTCCTCATTTCTTTTATGTTACTTTTAAGCTAAGCCTCACAATTGCTTATAACTCACAACTTGTCTTTGTAAATGTCAGAATTTTTTCTTTGAGGCAACAGCAAGTCTAGGCTAGGCCTATACTGCCTAGGCCAGTAGGCCTACAAAAGGCCTATATAGGGTGTATACACTCCCAACACCTATTTGGCCTAATGTAGGCCTATTTCTAATTTCAGACCCTTTTCACTTTGTGTTTTCCTTATTTTTTATTTTATCTTACATATTTATTATTTTTTTAGGGCAAGGGAGGGGGGGGGGAGGCAACACTTCGTTACGCCTGGCATATATAGCATAATCCTATCCTTGGCTATAATTATTTCTATGCTTTCCACAGTTTCATGAAATATTCCCTAAGTCTTAGGTCTTTGTTAACTAAGTTTTTCATATACATATATTTTTTTTTTTTTTTGGGGGGGGGGGGGGATTTTGAAGGTTAAAAAGTTTGAGTTAATTATAAGCCTATCCCTTCTGTAGAAAATTTGTTTAATTCAAACGTTCAATGTCACATGGATGTAAATTGGTAGCTATGGCAGTACTTTTGCCTTTGTTGTTAATGCAGCAATTCTCTATGAAATGATTTCAGTAAGGCTGGTACTATGCACTTGAACTTGTTTACATGTAGCAACAGGCTTTTAGAGTTGGCATCTTGTAACTCCTGATGTTTTTTTATTTCCATTGCTATTTTTAATTGTGTGATGATGGATATCTCTGTCATCTAAATGTACTGAATAGTGTTACTCCCTCCCCTGGCATCACTTAAAGAGTGCTTCCAGTGACACCTGGTTAATAATAAAAAAAAAAAAGGATTAAAGGGGAACTGCAGTCACCCCATCTTTGAGTAGTGTAGTATACAGTCCTGTTTTGTGACTGGCTGTTGAGAGTCATGTGTCAGCAATTATCCTCTTCAAATGTAAAGTTTGCTACAGTAGATGTCACTGGTTGATTTACCTTGAATATGTAATTCATAAAATATAATGGAAGATGCTTTGTGATTTTTAGCTCTTGAGGTTGTAACCACATTTTTTTTCGTTTGTATCAGGTCCTGCAGCATGTCCACCATGTGGATGAGCGTACCTTAACTTCGACGTTGATACCGTCACAACAACAGCATGCCATCCAAAGCAGGATTTGCCTCACCTTCTCAGTGAAGTGTAAGTAGCTTATAAGAAGTGCTAATTTTGGAAGTAGCCTTTATCAAAGCTGATCAACTAATCAGTTTGAAGTAAAGGCCATCAATTACAAGGGACAAAATAGCGTTTGTGAATTGATTAGCAAAAGGTAATGGAACAATTCTTTTGTTTTAATTAGTACTAGCAGGCACAGTATTGTAAGTACTGCACCTTTTGCTAATCAAATTTAAAATTGATTGGCAAAGTTCTGGCAATTCTTGGGAAGCAAATTGCCGTGTAAATGCAGCTACAGTATTTTGTCCCTTCACTTAACGGCCCAATTATCTCACCCAAACAGTAGCGATTCTCCTAACCTTCTTACTTTAGCCCCTCCCACAATTGTCTGAATTTCTTCCTCATCCAGACAAAATCTAAATTTGTGCATCAGGGTGAGTATAGAAAAGGTCAATGTGTTTATTCAAATCACGCTCATTACAGTTGATGCTATGTAATAAAAGCTTGGTACTGTGCATTGTTTAAATCAGCTGTCAATCAAAGAGCAGAGCCAATTGAGAGTTAAGTTAACCCCTAAAAGAATTGTAGTTGGGGTGAGAAAATTGGCCTTTAAATCAATGACGATTTTTTTTTTGGGGAGGGGGGGGGGATGTGGGTGAAAGTTGTAAAGGTGATGTTACTGTGTATGCCTCAGCTTTTTTTTTAGCACACAACGTGGTGCTTCTCTAGCACAGTCCCAAGCAGTGTTTGCACTTAAAAATTTTACCGGGTGACGTGCCACATAGATGGACCAAGTGTGCCAGAAGAGCCCCAATGAGTGCAGCTTACATTCCTTCTGTGAGCTAGTGCTTTGGCATTCAATTGGCATGTATCCTGCATGCAAGCTGCAACTTTTTTTTGCTCACAGGCATTTCTGTAAGGGTGGGAATTCCCATTCTTGCTCCCAATCAAAAATGGGAGTGATTTTCAAAATCAGGGTGGGACCTCTTTCCCTCCAATGGGTGATTGTTGGGAGGTACTTGTACACGACAGAGGAGTCTTGATCATACAGGTAGTGATGGTGAACCAGATGCAGTTTCAGCTGTGTTTATTTGGATCGGATGTCAAATTTAAAGCCACACCTGGGAAGATTTGTTTGTCAGGGTTGTGTGTCCTAATTATGCTACCACCCTTGACCCACTCAAAGTGTGCGGGAATTTCTCACATTTTATTTTCTGTTGGGCAGGATTCTGAATAGTGCATAGTGCATGATCCTCAAATAGTGCATAGTTCACCCATTTTCTCAGTGGAAAAACATTACTGAAATCTTTGTCCTTGGTGTTCGTATCAAATGTGGTTCCATCCTTTGCACAACACAATCATATAAGATTTTAGCTGCAGCAAACTGAAAATCCCAATTACAAATTTCAAGATGTTGAATATTCCTAAAGGTTATCATGTGAAGTTTTATGTCTGTCCTCCATCCTACAGAGCTATGTGTTTGATATAAATTTGTAGATTAAAAGTCAAAGGCAGACATTCATCACCCCACACTACAGTTTAACTAGTAGCTATGTAAATATAGAAATTATCAATTAGCAGAGCTCTATAAAAAAACTTCAAATTTCAAAAAATTAGAAAACAAAAATGCAGATCAAGTTGCTTGTGTTATACATCATGTTCTAAAAGTGTTCTGATAACACATTTCATCTTTGTATATTCACGATTGTATCTGTATACCCTAAGGCAATAGACTGGGGTGTGTCTGGATGTAAATGAATTTTACAATTTTGGAAGGGCCAAGTAATAAGTACAGTAGATTTGAAATTGGAATTGCATGGGGTGATGTATAAATGCCTTCAACTGACTTTATTTTGCGTTTTAATATTTCAAGTATTTTTATATTTACTGTGGTTTATTTTTTATGCAGATACGACCAATCAACCAGTCCCTGACTCCCTGTGTGACTGCAAGTCTATCACTCTACATGGATTAAGTCCTTTATGGAAGTACAAACTTTCAATCAAGATCCAAGGAGCATGTGAATTAACATCTTTTTTAAAGTGCAGAAGACATTTTTACTGTCATTATAGAAAACAATCAAAGAGAGTCTACAATTTTTGCCTGTCAGAATTTGCAACTTGAGCATACCTTTTGAGATAGTTTTTGGTGTAAGTTGTGTGACTGGGTCCAATTGGAGTTTACACAGGACCCTCTTCTCTGTTCCAAAGGGACATATAAAGTACTTGTAGTCCACTTGGACATTGTTTACGCCCAAGTATTATTAACCTGCAGGAATAAAGTGACAAATACTGTGTACTGTAATGCCACAGGGAGACTCAACTCCATTGTAATGCCTCTGCATGCTCAGGACTATCAAATATACTTCATTCGTAAGTAACCTTCTTCTGCTGGATCTTCCGGCTTTATTTCAGACATCTTCTTTCTTGCTCATTATGTTCAAATATAAGACTTCTTTCACTTTATACCTGCGGAATTATGGTTTGGTCAATTTTTCAGATTATTGTATCAAGACTAGTGTAATTTTTTTAAAGTTGCATGATAATTTGTGTGTTTGTAATATTTATTGTACTTGCAGTAGTTTTTCAATTGTATCATTAATGCATATATTTTTATTCTAGGTATATGTTGATGTCTTCATTCATGGTTATGCTAGTAAGTTGTTGTTTAAAAAAAAAAAACTTTTTTCTTCAAAAATGTGCCTTGGGAATAATGCATTCCAATCAACAATTGAAAGTGTAAATAAATGTAAAGCTAAATTTATGATTTCATTAGTCATTTTATTTGAATAATCTGATGGGAAGTTTAACTTCATTTGGATTACTAGTTGCTGATGGCTGCAGTACTTCAAATTAATCACTCTCCATTAAACGTACACCTACACCTTTACAGCAGTTTGTTTTGCGTACAAAGATTGCATAATTCAGAAAGTGTTCCATGTTTAGTGTTCAATATAAGTGTTCGAGCACTTGAGCTCTGAAAATAACTGCGGTACCATTTAAGTGTTTTAATTCAGAGCAAGTGCTCCATTGTAGGCCTAAGTGCTCGAGCACTACCGACTTATTTGTCTTGTGATATATGGACAAAATTTTTCCATTAAATAATTTTCTCAGTGTTAATATAACCACAGTGCTACAGATGTGTTGTACATGGTACTGTACAGTACCATAACTTTAAGTTAGCCCTCCCTTTATTTCCAAAATAATAGGGAGCAAATGCTGATGAGGTCTAGTGTGTCCACACATTACAACTTTTCACTGCAAATTCATAACAACCTTTTTGCTCGTTCCAGTCAGAACTAATTACAAGTTCTGGCTGTAAAATAACCTGATGCACCCCTTTAATATGATCACAGCAAGAAAATTTCAAAACTGTTATGAGAAGCCCTGTATTCAGTACTGTATGTAGGAAAGCTTATTGGTACTGTAATTTCTGACAAAATGCTTATCCACCACATCATTACTGGGCAAGCTACTGAACCAAATCGCAATTTTATCATGATGTACAAATATAGTTTACTACATCTATACACACTGTTTGTGCAATATGCTCCCTGGCCAACATGGCTGGTATTTAAACAAAAAGTAATGTGATGGTGAAAAAACTTCTATAAAGTACAGACAAAATGTTGATGACCACATTCCGTAATAGTGTAATAAGCAGTAGGGCTTGAAAATAAGCTCTTACTCTCTGGAGCTAAAATCAGCTTCTGATGAATTTATTCTGAAGCTATTCTGAAGTTATTTGGGGGGAGGGGTAGTTTTTAGTCTTTCAAAGTAACTACTATTCCCTTGCATGTCACATTCTCTGATCATCTCCTGAATATTACTTGTGTATTAGGTAAAAGAAATTCTAAATAACAGACGCAGGAAATAGGACAAAGAAAAAGATTTTCTTGGGTGAAACAACAGGCAGTGCTTAGCATGGTGGCCAGGAGTGACCATATATGTGTTCAAACCGCCACTTCTGAAAAAACTTGGAGAGTGGCCATGGGGTGCATGTAAATCATACTGTAGCTTTGGATTGACCTCAATGGCACCTTAAATGTAGATAATGTTGGGGGTTGTGAGCAGGGGGAGTTCATATATTATACTGCCTCAAGCATCCAGTGCTATTTTTAGCACCGGACGAACACTCACTTTTCCGTTTTTCTGGCCCAGCTGTGGCAATCTCTAGCACTTTTGTACCAGAGTATTATTCTATTATTTAAGCCCTTTCAAGTCATATCATTTTTGAAAAAAGGGTCCGTAGTTTAAATCAGCATGTGGAAGAGTGAACGTCAGGTGATTATACTGTCAAAAATGGTAAGATACCTGTATTGCTGTACAGGAATAGTGCTTTTGAGTTATAGTCCAGCAGAAGATTGAGCTAATCAAGACCATGCATGACTCTGCCCAGCATAACCATCATAACATCCATGTACTGCATGGAAAATGAAATATTAGATTCTTGAAAAGAACGGTAAAAAAGACAAAATACACATGTTTACCTTTCTGTGGTAGCACAATGCAACTGGCATGAACTGCCTTTTCCTCTGAATCCACTTCAACCTTTACCAGCCTCTTAAATCAGTCAACCTCCTGAACTTCGCCAGACACTTCAACTCCATTTATAAGGACTGATATTACCACACCCTTCACCAGTGTCCTGAGGTATGACAAATACTTTCTCTCTCCATTTACCCTGCGATGCCTAGAACCAAAAGATGCTGCAAAGTTAAAGCGACACATTATATAGTTAATACGGTACTGTACTCAACACAAACACCATGTAAACACATGTCTATCAGACTTTATGCATATAAATTACAAATGTAATCTTGTGAACATTTGAGTGCATGCTTGTTACACAGTATAAGGCTGAACCTAAAAGAATAGTCCAAAGCCAAATTTATGTTTGATATATTAAAGAGGAACATAGCATTCTGGTGAAAGTTTCATTCATTTCCCATGTTTGGTTCTCAATATATTAGCAATTGAAGTTGACATATTTTCTATGAAAAGTGAACTTGAAGCAAGCAGGTGTGGTGTCATGGATTCACATTGTTGGCTAATGTTTTGTTTTTCTCTTGCAGTATTTTTCTTCCTGCAAGTTTGACCTTGAATTGATTAGAGATTTTATTTTGCCGCAATGGCACATGAAGTTCTTGAAATCCCATTTGCTCAGGATGCACCAACAGTGTTTAAATATGAAAGTTTTGTTGCATAAAATTGGTGGTAAATTATAAATAAATACAAAACATTGGACAACAATGTGAAGCAATGACATCACACCTGCTTGCTCCAATTTTCCACCAAAAATTTGCCACATTCAAATACCCTTATATCTCCAGAACTGAACATGGGAAATGAATTAAACATTCTTAAGAATGCGTTAGCGTAGAATTTATTCCTCTTTAACATATCAAAAATAAATTTGGCTTTACATGCACTATTCTTTTAACAGAACTGCCAATACCTAGTAATGTTGCTGCCGAGTACTCTTACTGCACATAATACTATACTTCTCTCCTTCCAATTACCGTTAACATTCAACATGTAAGACCAAAATGTGAGAAATTGGGATGAACCGCAACTGGAGTGTGGCTGAAACTATCCAATCAGCAGTCAGAACAGCACATGCCATGGACAGTGTACTTGTGACAAGTCAATTGCTTTCAGAAAACTTAAACCAAAAAACTGATCTAAAAAAACAATTTTGCAGAAATTTTGAGACATTTTTGTTTTATGTTAGTAGACAGTTACCGTATGTGTAAAACACCTTATGAAATGATACGTCAGAGTGATAAAGAAATTAAATAAGCAATGTTGAAATTAAAGTATGGGTCATAATCAAGCTTGAAGAACTTTTTTCAACTGAACATGTATAAACTGTAACTTGCAGGTGGCAAGATAGGATTTCCTTTGCCTTATTCTCTGAGACACAAAACCATTCATACAGTATAACTCCCACTTCCACAGAATAGCAGGTTTTTCTCTTTTTCTCTCATTACTCTGCATATATAAAGTATTTCCTCCAAGACAAGAGGAGATGTAACATGCATCACTTAACCTTGAAGCGTAAAGATCATACATGCTGCCTCGCAAAAAGGCAATACAGTACAAGCGCACCGCATATACGTACCCTTATATTGACTTCCATTGAGAACTTATCTGATAAACTATCGATAAGGCTATGTAAATTATTGGTTTTATGCAATCAGAGTCATGACAAGGAGAGATTATCTTAATCCAGCATAAATTTTAAATTATGCATTTTATGAGACATATCATCTTTACTAAACAAGCCGTCAACCCAAAGTGAACATTATCTTGGCAAGAAGTTGAGCGTGTAAATTATTGGTATTCAATCCATATGCAATCAAAGTCATGGCAAGGTTTTTTGTTGAGACATTATCTTAATCCAGGATAATTTTATGAGACATCATTTTTACTAAACAAGCCGTCAACCCAAACTGAACATTATCTTGGCAAGAAGTTAAGCATTTTCACACTTTTCCACAAAACAGACCCTATGGCAAATCTTGGGCTCAAGAGGGCCAATTGACCAAAACCAAAGGGTCAATCAAATTTCTGAATACTTTTTGTTCGTATTAACGAGAATGCAAAAATGCAATTGTGGTTTTAATATATTTTTTTCACATAATGCCATGATATCCCATCACTTTCAATCACTGGTCCCATAGTTTTTTAACCCACATCATGGACATTTTTGGGAGTAAAATAGAACAATTTCTATTGATTTTTGCCTTAATCCTTTAAAAAATTCTGATTTTTTTTTTTTTTTTTTTGGGGGGGGGGGGGGGAGGGGGATTTAGAGATGTTCCCACTCAGCAGTTGACAAGAATAAAATGTTTCATTAAATGCACGTTCAGAGCACCAGGACAAAAATTTAATCTGCAGGGAACACTGCCATGGCGGGTTCAAAAAAGCTGCAATTTTCGAGTCTTTCTGTTTTGAGATCAATCACTTGGATATGATTTTGCATCGCAGTTTGCTTTATTCGACCAGTCAAGACGGAAGACGATGGATATAACTAGTGCATGCCAAGTTCTGTATGGAACTGAGCAGAAGTAAATGGGCTGTATATTTACTTTAAATATCCCAGTTTACTTTTGTTTGAAAAACAGAAAGGAGGGGTTTGTCCCTTACATTTTATTTGGATGAGGGGGGATTTTGAGAGCCACTGCAAGATTCCCGCAAACAGGGTTCGATTTTACACGCATTATTGCATGTTGGTCAAAAAATCTACATGCACAGCAAAAATTCTATATGCACCAAACAGCCTTCGAGAAAACATCTTTGTTGTATGCCTTGGCAGAGTCTAAAGCACATTGCTTTTTTTTCTATTTTGAGTGAAAAACAAATGCACAGATTTTTACTGACCCCTTTTCTTTGTGGCATGTTCAAACAGCCCAGGATGTTTTTTTTCTGTATTTTCCGACACTGGAGAGTATACTACTTTAATGATGGGATTTATGTATTAATATTCCCTCCTGCTTAATACTTAACACAGGAAGTCGGAAGGGACTACAAGCAAAGCAAAACTGACACTCGCATGCTGAGAACAATGTCAGAGGGCTGGGTATAGTGAGTTTATAGCAAATCACGCAGTCCTTTATTGAGGACTGGGTATGTTCATAGAATTCATGACTTGTCCCATTGGTTCCTTATCGGATCGATTTGACAATAGCAATTCGTCGCGTTATTCTACATCTACAATGTGCCTTTTGTTTATCAAAGCGACTTTGAAAATCATACTGGAATTTAAGATTACTTTTTCTGGTATAGGAGCGGTTTGGTGTTAGGTTTGATGTCTCATCGCAGGAATTGTCTCTGGAAAAGTGCAATTTAACAGAAGCATGTTACCGACACAAATAAATGTAACTTCATTTCAAGTAATTGTGAATGAGATATAGGTTAAAACATTTTGTTAGTTACAATAACCATGTTATTTTACAAAGGTAAAAAAAAAACATATAAAAACGCTATCCGATTACTAATATTCTACCCGTGGGTTGGGTACCCGGGTACGTACCTGGTGCAAACTAGGGCTGTGAACGTGTAGCGATTAATCGCTAAATGATCGCATGTGGAATAAACATTTAGTACAAAGCTACAAACGATTAATTGCAAAACACTTTTTTTAAACAATTTTTTATCCTTTTGTGTACTCTGATGATCCCTGGATTTTCTTAAATATGGCACATTCTGGGCATGTTTAAACCATGTAGGGTTCAAAGTTCAAGAATAATTTGATTTGTCCATGAAAGATCACAATTGTTATTATTTCTGCATTACATTTAGTATCAATCACTACATACTGAAATTATTCTTTTTTATGATAAGGTAATCGCGATTATTTGCTAAACGATCGCAAATTTTTGAGGTTAAACGTTTAGTTGTTTTGCTAAACGTTCACAGCCCTAGTGCAAACACTAAGGATCATGTTTCAACGGTAGTCAATAAAGCATTTTGGAATTAGGAGGAACCCTGTTATCACTCTAAAAAGCAGTGGAGAAACCTGTTCTTGAGAATGGCATTCCAGCTTGGAAGAATATTTTTTCAAACGGGAATTCTATAACTTAAGCGGCTAAGCGAAGGGAAACCAAACTGATTCCTGGAATTGATATCTAATCTTACCGCATATGGTTGTCTCTAAGTTGATGTGCACAGTTTAACAAGGTGTTTCTTGATTGGCTGTTGCCATTGTATTGTATCAATTGTATTCTTTGTTTGGGTTAGGGATTAGGTTAGGATTATAGCTTTTGTTAGCCAGTAAGGAATTTTTTTGTTAAACAGTGCACATCGCCCCTTGTCTCAACTTAAGCTTTTCACGCTGGCACATAAGCGTTTAAAAGTGGGATATGAATTTTGTTTATAAATACCTCGAAGGACAGAGACAAACCACTGCCAGTTTGATCTTAGTGTAGAGTTATGTACAAGAGGTCACTAGATCTAGGCCTAGGCCTCTTATTCTTAAACTTGGCTCAAGCAAGAGTAAAAAATTTTTAGCAGAAATTTTTTACTCAATGTTTTCATTTATAGACCCTTGGAATTCATTTCCTGAGAATGTTATCAGTGCTCCTTCTGTGAACACTTCAGAAAAAGATTGGGTCAATTAACCGGGAGTGTTTGATTACAGCGATATTTCGACTTTGTGTTAACCGTATAGGCTATCGTTGTACTATTACTTACGACGACGACGATGATGACTGCATTTCACTAGGCTGATGTACCTGGGCTAGCTAACAGTTAGGGCCTTAGCTAGGCGGCGAGCTACTACTGTACTAACGTTGGTAACTGTAATTAGCCTCGGCCCTAGCACTAGGCCTAGGCTAGGCCCTTCTTACAAGTTACAGCTTACACCGTAGCCTACATTGCCTAACGTTCCTGACTCAATCGAATTTTCAAAATAATGCGATCACTTCTTATGCAAAATGAAAGAAAAGAATACTCACCAACTTCATACTCAAAAGGATGAATTTCTTTGCGCATTAGATTTTTATTAACTGCTTGATCATGTTCTCGGCCACAGCATAGGAACGACACTAAAACAGTGCCGTCCCCATTATCTTCAAGTGCTCGCACAGCCTCCCATCTACCTGTTTCTTCGTCCAACGCTTGAAACTCTTCCACCTTCGGCTTATCCATATTGGCATCCAGGCTCTTCAATTTTAAGTTACATTGCTTTTGAAGTCTTGCAAAGATCAGTAAAAAATCACTCGCATTTCCTGGCCAGGTTTTCCTCCCAAGGCTCTTGTGCAGATTGTTGGTTAGGTGAGCTACTAATTATATACCCTAGGTACCGTACGTACATACAAATGCCGACGTAGTAGATGTAGCTATGAACTTTTGCCGTACCATGGTTCCACCGAATACACCGTGTGCGTACCAAAGTAACTGAGGGGTATCTCGAGAAACTTAAGCTGTGCATATTCATAAAAGGGTGAAATAAAGTAGTTCCATGAAACAGTTAATTCAAGTCGTCCGCTGTAGCAAAATCGATTATAAATATAAAAAAAGGTATTTTTTATAGAGGTCCAACGATAAAAAATTAGTATTAACATCAACACGTGTCCTTTCATGCCAGCACATGGATTCTCTCTTTACATTGTACGGTTATCAGGGTGAGGATTAATATACAGATTTATGCAGCAAAAGTACAGTACGCGCAGTAGAGCTCTCTAGCAGTACTTTATGCATATGTATTTCTGGAGTGTCGTACTAGGCCGACACGGCAAGCTGTACGTATGACGTTGGATAATTTATTGCGTAGAAGTTTAGAACTGTCAGGTTTACGATTGCCACCCGTGTTGCAGGTGTCATTGAATGTAATTGTTCGTACTTAATAGTGTTCGGGTTGGTTGATTGACAACCACAGTTTTCGGTCAAAAACTGTGGTGATCGGGTACCGCGTCTGGCAGAGGTAGAATTTGCTTAATGTTGAAGTTAGAATGAGGGTTAGGTTAAAGGGGGTGAGGGTGCAAGTACGTGTTTTGAAACAGAGATGCAGTAACAAAACCCTAATCAAATAGTCGGACTTTTTTTTTTTTTTTATTAATGTAAGGTTAGGCCTATGTGACGATGGGTTACAGGAGACTCAAGCCAGGACTTAAACCAGGTTAGGATTGAGGTTCACCATGCAGCCATGTATAATTTCAAGTCCTGAAGGTAGAGTTGAAAAGCAGACAGTCAGTAAAAAAAGGAAAATTTAAAAAAAGAAGAAAGACTAAAGAAGAATGAGGGTAAGGGAAGGGACTAAGGAATGGAAAAGCGGAATGTTTATGTCGATTTGTTGCAATTTACAATATACATTTCAACATACCTAACGCAAGTCGTGATTATTTGAAAATAGGCCAAACGCATATCATATAAACAGCGTGAAAAGTGATACCATATATATATATATATATATATATATATATATATATATTTATATATTTCGACCTTTCTTTATATATATATATATATATATATATATATATTTATATATTTCGACCTTTCTTTATATATATATATATATATATATATATATATATATGTATACTAAGCTGAAACAGTAATGACTCTGTTAAATATTCAGTGCTGTTGATGAGTCCAACAAGCCATGGGTGGCGCCAGGGTTTGCCCGACGGGAGAGGGCAGCATTTCGAAGCCCCGAAAAGGTGATAAGACAGTCCAGTTTGGACGCGGCTGGTAGAATTTGAAGCGCGCGTAGTGCCCCATACTTTGGGCTTCTTTTCTACAAATATTTAACACACCGGGGCTTGTTTTGAAGAAAATTTGAGAATTTTGGTAGAAATTCGTTAGCTTATTGAAAGTTCTGTGTTTATTGAAGAATCTGCAGTTCATATGAACAAAATCAGAAAAGTTGTATGGGATACTGAAATTCGTTTGGGATTACTCATTTTATTGTAAGTCTACGTACTGCCCTCATCAGTGGCGAATATCTGGGAGTCACTTATCGGGGCGAGGGGGCAAATGACCACATTTACTCAGTGAAAATTTCCCTTTCTCCCCACCCCACTCCCGTTCGCAAAGGTTCCACATATTACATCAGAGGCCGAGGGCTAATTTTTTTTATAAGAAACCTGTGGTAAAGCTAGGCCACAGCGTCACCATCGGTTCGCGTGGAGTGTACAGAAAATTTTGAAAAATTGCGACACCTCAGATGGCCGGAAATAGCATTCCCTGTAGGCTTGTGAATAGATCTAATCAGTTTTTTTTAATTTTCTATTGCAATAACCAGCTCACTTTAACAAAAATGGGCAGATTAGCCTTCAAAGTAGGAAATTACAACATAAAATGTACCCCCACCATACTTGGGGCAAACTTTTTAGTACATGTATAGACATACACCTGTCCACTCCCGTCTTCCCGTACAATCTGACAATTGAAATCATCTCAGAACGTGTTTGCAAGTGTCGCCCAAATCTTCTACCATTTCCGGCAAAGTGTTGACCAAGACTACTGTATAAAGTGAGGCTGACGAATAGCCGTTTTACAAGCTGCCCAACTGAGTCTCGGTTTTTGAAATCTTTTTAATTTTCCACGAAAATTTCCGTGACCATAATGCGTTGTTATGTGTCAGACAATTTTTTGAAAGGATTGAGACACTCGTATAGGCTCGGTTCCAAAATAGTCAAATTTTAGGCCTTTTTAGGTTCAGTGCCCATTTGATCCTTGTCCGGTTCAATTTCAACCGGATGTTTTTAGAGTATCTAGAATTTTCGAAGAAAAATTTTACCATTTCGGCCAAAGATTTTTAACACTGCATTCAATACTAATGAAGTAGAACTGAGGACAAATTGAGGTCAATAGACCTGTAAACCATATTGGTCAAATGTCATAAGGGTGACATGGGAAAATCCCTGTTTTTCTTTTTTTTGACATTTTTCGGGCCCAGTTTTTACTGAAAGCAATTCATATTTAATAGCCATTTTGGGCACTGTGTCGCGGAAGACTGAAAACCAACCTGAGATGGCTGAGGAATCATTATTTTTTTTAAGCCATAGGCTTCCCTAGGACGTCGCTTTATTACATTGTCTTTACTGTTTTTCATGAAAATGTTAAAAAGACTATAATACTTTTTATTTATTTGGACAAATGTCTGAAAGGATTCAGATCGAACATATTGGGCATTGTGTTGACTCTGAAGTAAACCTCACGAATAATAACTCTTTTCCTTTGCCTGCCCGACTGTGTAGCCAAGTCTTGCAATCTTGCTAGCTTTTCATGAAAATGTTACCCATGAATATGGTTTCCCCCTTTTTCGGGCATACTTTTTCACGATTTCGAGCACCCTTCGGAGTTATTCTTTTAACTAAAACAATAACAAAATTCAGTTTTTATAACTAAATGTCTGTCCGAAATTGTCCCACATTCCTTTCCGAATTTTAACGTTTGCCAATATTTGGTGTGTTTGTGGGGGGGGGGGGGGTAGGGTGGGAGTCTGTCCACCGCGACTTCTCCCCGTCTCAAACGCTGAAGTATATTGGAAGAATTTTATGCAACAATTTTGAATAAATTTACTTATTTGCAGAGGAGAACTGAAAGATTGGAGTCTTCGGTATTGAAGATCAATGAGCTAAAAATCACTACTAAACTTTGTTGAGGTGTGATGTGTTGTCGTACGGTAAAAATGGGATTTTTTACTTTCTTTTCACAATTTTTGAAAATCTAAAGCTTTCATATTGTAAAAAAAAGGTTTCGTAAGGATAATTGGGAATTTTGATAGTCTCCATGAAGTATAGTCTTCTCTACGGTAGGCAAAATCTGAAGAACGACGGAAAGGGGTGGGGGTGAGTGAAATCTACCGTCTTTGCATCTTTTAACGTATATATGGATGTCTCTGACGAAATTGGATCTTTTCCCTGAGGGGGCATGGCTACGGGCTCCCTCCCCTGTTGGCGAAACCCTTGCAGCTAGCTCAAGTCCAAGTCCAAACCGGAAAACGTAAGCTCATTCCGAGTCCAAGCCCAAGTCTGAGTCCAGTGTTCTCTAGTCAACATGTTGAGTGTTGTGCTTCAAATTGGCTGGATTAGGAAATTAAAACGGGTCGAAAAAGGGGGCTAGAATTGATGTATTCGACTTTAAATCCAAGCGTAGGTCCAAGTCCAAGTCCAGAGATTCCCAGTTCTAGTGTGAGTCTGTCTGAGTCCAAATAAGTGGACCAAGTTCGGACTGACCGCCGAAAACATAGTGTCACAGTGCGATGGGGAAGTTTCAGTAAGAAAACAGGGATGGAGATTCACAAGTGCAAAATTGCCGAAAAGTGAAATGAAAAGAGTGGTATAGCCCAGCATCCTTTGGCAAATAAAAAAATTGATGAGCACTTAAGCAACCTCAGTTGCATTCGTGTGTGGGTGACTCTCAGCGCTGACATGGCAGAATTAAAATCAAGAGTAGATTGTCAAGTTCTCGGTCGCCGTAGAAAAGGACACAGAACCTTTATGCCCTCCTCCCAAATCTCAATCTATTTTTTTTCACTAATGCACCATACGCTTAGCACTCTACCTAATTAACACTTTTAAATATGAATTTGCAGTCCCTATAATCCCCCAAACCCTTGTTGTAAAATGTAAACACCAAACTTCCACATGAGCCCGCAAGACACAGATACACATTACACACTAATATAAACAGTACAAATAAAAGGTTCATCCCCTCCAGAACCGGAGCCGTTAAAATATTTCTAGTTGGCACAATTTTGACCTTTTAGGTCAATATTCCAGAATAAAATATGTGTGCTTTTTACCAGTTCGTTATGGCACATTTTCTTTTATTGTCACTTTTTCAGACAATTTGAAATGTTCAAAGTTTCAGCAGGGAGTTGCGAGAGCTCCCTGGTTTGAGTAAGGTGTGGATAGGTACAGTTTCTCCAATTTTCTTCTTTGTGTAAGAGAACGTCTTCACATTTGAACTTAAAGTTAAAATGTTTCAGTTCAACATCATGGCAAAAGTCTCGATGATCCAAACACTAAGGTGCCAAAGGAGGGGAATTTGTTTCCACCTTCCTCTAGTCTTCAAGTCAAGTGTAATGATGTCAGTTTTAATGCTAATAGTAAACTTCGTCAGATGACCTCAGTCACCTTGGAATTGGCAAACATATATATTGTTTGTTAGAGAAGTGAAGATGTTCCGGTACAGAGAGCCTACCTGCAACTTCTGTCATAATGATTTCTGGTGGAAAATTTTGTCACGCCTGCCCCGCATTTGTTACGGTGCGTAGCTTCGTACATTACTGTACATGCATTTTATGACCGTAATTGAATAATAAATAACACTATAAAAATTAAATTTACATGGAAGTATTTTGTACAAGACACTTGTACAAAAATTTGAGGTACATCTTCATCCCCTTTCTGCAAGGGTACGTTGAGGTGTCGTTCGAACGATAAACAGATATTGTTGCTGTTGTTTTTTTTTTAATTTAAAGGCCCAGTTCTCTCACCCCAAACAGTACCAATTCTCCTAACCTTCTTACTTAAGCTCCTCCCACAATTGTCTGAAATTCATCCTCAGCCAGATACAATCTCAGATTATTGCTTCAAGGTGATTATGGAAAACTCAATTTATATAATCAAAACACTCTCAGTACCGTTCATGTTGTGTAAGTTTAGCTTTGGTACTCTGCATTGTTTGAATAAGCTGTCAGTCAAAGAGCTGAGCCAATTGAGAATTTCGGTATACCCCGGTACCAAAATTGTAGTTTGGGGTGAGAGGTTTGGCCCTTCAATCGTTTTCTATCATGAACAATTCCCTAAATTACCAGATTTATCGTGCTCTTTGTTCACTTCAAATGGACTACGCAGTCATCCCAATGTGAATTAGTGTACTACTATAGCCGATCTTATTTCGTGAATGGCTCATGAGAATCACGTGTGACAATGTTTTTCTCCCTGAAGTGGGAACTTAATGAGAAGTTCATTGATTTACCTCGGACATGCTGTTTTTAAGCCCTGAAATACAAAGAAAGGTACCTTGAGAAATAGGGAGAAATTAGTGAGATTTAGTGTTGTTTCAAAACAAGTTCTTCTTGTGCTACTAACTTCGATTTCATATTTTTTATTTCTTAATTTAACCTGGCACCGTGACTGTCTCATTCGTTTTCAAATTGTACAACGGTGTGGGGTTTTAGAAAAATTTTAATGCAAAATTTATTCCGCCCGATTAACTCTAAGTTACTACTGACTCCACTCCATGCATAAGTTACTTTATCATATAGGTGAATGCGTGCCCCTGTTCGATGACGATGCTTACACAGTGCAAGTTTTGTCAAGGAAATCACAGGTTAGGTAATGCAGTTTCAGTACTTTACGCGCGAATTCGTCATGGTTTGCACTCCATCTCTGAAACATGATTCAAGTTAAAAAGTTTTTCCCCAAAGCACGTCCCATTTCTCGTCTAGGCCTCCTTAACTGAACAAAAATTTCTCAAAGCTAAGGAGTTTGCCGGCAGACGTGATATCACACCTGCTCCCTAACCGCGACACAAAATGTTCCCGAAAAACAACCATGCAGTTACTTGGAGGAAATGACATGAGCATGGGCGTCTGCAGAAAAAAGTCGGGGGGGGGGGGGCAAAATTTCTAGGGAGGGGCAAAACCTCCAAGTCACCATGAATTGACACAAAGCATGCGAAAAGTTCAGCCCAAAATGCCTCCCAGATCGCCCGAAATGGCATTTCTAAAGCCTATTTTTCGCATAGAAACTCGGAAAACATGTTTCGTTCTGGTTTTTGCTTTGATTTTATACGTTTTTTCAAATTTTTGATTTTCCGGGGGGGGGGGGAGGGAGTGCCCCCCCTTGCCCATACCTGCGGACGCCCATGGATATGAGGGTATAATTTTGCATGTTTGGCGTACGTTGTGATTGCCGTTACTTATGCGACCAATAATGTTACATTCTCTGGACTTTCAAAATCTTTTTCTCCGTAGTCGGAAGCGGGAAAAATTCACCTTTTGGCAACTTTCCAAAGACTTCCTTCAAGGTGGAAGAATTAAGAAGAAGGCTAAGATCAGAAATAAATGTAAATCCTTTGAATAGGGTGTGTGCCCAAAAGTGACATGATTTTTTCATTTATGTTTCTGGATTCACAGTCATTTTCCATTTGTGTTGACCGGATAACGATGAAATAATGTACTACTGAGTGAACAAAAAAACAAAACTACAGATTCCACAAATTTCAAAAACAAGAAACTTGAAGACTGGAAGATGATTGAATGGTGGGAAATATACTATTATAATATAATAATTATAGCCACAACTCCTGCGGATGGGAATCCAAAGCGAAGTCCCGGAAGCTCTGCGATTTTAGCATTTGTCTGGATGAAAAATTATGTTGCAGGAGTGGTATAGCTCATTTTCATTTTTTTCGGTTAACCTAACTCCAAAATCATCTAGCCTGGGGAGGGGTGGGGAAGGAAAAAATCTGCGGGGTAGAGCCCGCTCCCTCCTCCCGTAGCTCCAACACTGTAAAGGGATTCTGTTGCCTCCGGTCTAGGTGGGAGTTACCTTAGCTATACAACTATAGCCTACTAGGTTGCACTCAGTAAGTTGAATTCATTCGGTTGTATTACATCCATTGATATCTCGCTGCAAAGACCACTAGGAATGTTGTAAGTGACTACCCTGACCTGTGACCTATTATTGACTTAGGGGAGCAATTTTTCACCAGTGTATGCCCCCCGTGCGACCTTCCCTATCTTCACTAAGGTTCAACTAGAGCTGTCAAAGGTTGGATTTTCCCGCCTGTAAAATAGGAAACAAATGAGTCACTAGATTGTTGTCATAGAATGGATTTCTCTTGCTTCTAAACGAGGACTATGTAAAACGAATCCTGCCAACAATATCGGAAGTATCTTTCAGAAAGATCGAAGAATCAGTAGCCAGCCTTGTGATCATACAAAGCGTAAGTCCCTGAGTATTTACAATTATTGTCTGCCTGAAAACAAATGTTCACCACAGGGTTAACATAGCATTCAAAACGACTACTCCTTGCAACTTAAGGCCGCCTACAGGACACAGGTTGAGTCAGGGTAGGAATGAATGTCTAACAGCTTCGGAATCAGAATACCGGTATTCCATTTAGTGATTCTATTAAACAAGTCAAGATTCAAGGGTTAGCGGGGGCATATGCATGCTCGTGATTTTTCCTTTTTTTTCAAAATGTTACTCCGTTATTGACTGAGGAGTTATACAAGGTTTGGAGGAGGAACAATTCTTGAGGCAGTAATACCTCCGTGGTTTATTGATTTCTACATCTTTTTTTAAAATGCAAAAGTGCAAAATGATAATACTGTCCAGTCCGCCAAGGGCCGCCGAGACAGGGAGGGGGCCTAGAGAGCTTTAGCCCCAGAATTTTTCTGCTACAGAGCATTTGTCTACATCACAACTTTCCCATACAATTAGCCCCCCTAGTTTCCAGGACGACCCCTTAACTCTAACCCCCTTAATGTAACCTTATCCCTTAACTAAAACCTTAACCCACAACCCTAATCCCTAACCCCTAAGAATCCCGATAAATTACGGACGAGGGGCTAATGGCTAAGGGTTACAGCCCTGTATGAGACACCCCTAGATTCACCCGCACAATCCGACAAATCCATCAGGTTCCAAGCAGGCTTTGCTCCGACACCCCTACGATGCGACAACTAGATCCAAGATGAATGCAGAGATTGTCGGAACAAAAGGTGCGGGATAGGGCAGTCACCATGGCGGCTAATACCGAGAACTTCAAGACAGAAATGCATGTAGTCAAGGGGCGAGGTTTGGAGTTATACAATTTTACACATTCCCACCCCCCGAAAATACTTCGCCTCCTTCGGAAGGGTATACAGTCGCGTTAACACTTTAGAAAACCCGGAAAATTTGGGTGCTTGCCCCCTGCAGTGGCGTCACCAGACTTTGCATCCTAGGGGGGGAACTGAGGGTACAAAAATTTTGCAGGGGCACTGCTGGCCTCCTCTCATGACGCCACCGAGTGCGTTTTTTTTCAAAATTTTCCGCACACTACCGACTACATCATCTGAAGGTGACGTACACCTCAGGTAGCAGATCAGGCAGGATTAGGTCTACATCTTTCCTTAAGAAAATCACACATTTAACTGCACATCAACTACCTTGTCTTTCTCTTTCTAGTTCAGATCCCCTTCTTCAAATGTCAGCGGAATCCGTCGGTGGGAGTATCTTTCACTAGATTTGTTGCCAACAAAATCTTACTTGAAGTTGCCCCAGACTGGAAGTAATTTTTAGACCAATGTAAATGCAATAGAATTACCCTTAAAATGCGACGTTAATACCTTAAAACTCAGGAACTTCCCGTGCCTCGCCCCTGGAGCCCCACCAGGACACTCACATTGAACTGCCCATCAAGTTCTTTCTCTATGGTTCATATTCCCTTTTTCAAAATGTTAGCCAAATCAAATGTTGGTAGTAGTTTTAGTAGATGTTTTACCAAAAGTTTTTCTTGAAGTTACCCTGGAGATAATTTCAGACTAGTGTTAAGTCAATAGAATTACCCTTAAATGAGGACTTTAACCTCACAAAAACCCTTAAACCCATGAGGTTCCGGGGATTTCCTTCCGATGAGCCTCGCGCTTTACGTGTCCCTGACCCCTCCCCTTCTTGGCGCAACTGTCCCCTAAGAGGAGTCTAGTTCATAGGCCACCGCTTTCATTGTTAAATGTATTCATATATTTCGGCACTATATGACAGCGAAGTTTCTACTCTAGTCATGACGTCTACTCCAATCACCGCAATTATGATTGTGATTGTCACAATTTAATGTCTCGGAAGAAAATTGACTAGACTTCTCACCATCATACTGTTCAAATTATAAAGAGAGTTGTTACAAAAGACTAAGTACATCTCCATTTCTTTATCGCTAAAAGTATAGATTAAACGGATAAACGCCAAGCAGTTAACTGTTATGAAATGTAACTGAATAAAAGCTGTGATGTCTTTGACTTTTGATTAATCATTCTGAAATGACGTCTAAATTCGATGATAAAGTCTTTGCAGCCTACAGGGAGCTGTCATGATTCAAACGGAAACTATTTGATTTGTCGACATATTCCGTGAACACACGGTACCTACTAAGTCGCATAGAGCATGGACGTACTTTCATGCATAGAGCGAGAGAGAGATGCTTATGTGGCAGCCTTGAGTGATCATATCCAGAATTGCTGCTGTGACGTATCACTGCTCTCTGCAGGAGTATGCACATTCCCACTCGTGGCTGCAGGGGGTGGAGAAGTTTTCCTCCCAGGGAACAAGTCTGGTACCCGAGCACCTAAAGCTTTAGCTCTAGCTCTAGTCAAAATTGGAAGAGCGTTATCTTCAAGTCATTTTCCAGATATTCTGAGATCGTAGAAAATACAAGAGGAAGTATCCTATCGATTTCGGAGTCGCCATTCTGAGGCGCTCTAGAGAGGCTCTGCTAATGCAAGTTCAGAACCCTTCCTATAGCCAACCTTGAATGAAAATTGTAACAACTTAAACAACAAATTTCTGAGTCGTGAGGTAGGGGGCTCACGTTTTGATGTGAGAATTTCAACAAGTGCAGCATGATCCACATATGCGTCAAATTCGACATTTTTGAGAAGGTGAACAAACCCATTAATTTTAAAGCAGCTTATGCTGTTTGATGGAAAAAAATAACCTTCATCGTTAATCTTCAATCTTGTTCTTCCATTTGATACCAACCCGACAGAAATCTTTCACGCCAGGTTTTTTTCCGGTGAAATTTCACTAATTAGAGCGCTAATTACAATAGAAAAAAACTTCATCTACTTTTTTCGGCTAAACTCTTATGCAAAGACAACGGGCTCTTATCTCAATTTGACCAATCACAATGCAAGAAATGAATGACGTAAAATTATGCCTACCCTTTGACACAACGATGTACGTATTGCCAATATATCACACATGTTGTGTACATGCATTACAGGAGTCCTTTCACAACCGTTCGGGCCCAACACAGAATGACAGTTAGTTTCACACGTATGTAACCCAAAGATTGTTTTTGAATGCCAAGCCACAGCATCAAATCAAAGAGAAAATGAACATTATCTTGAAACTTGGGACGGATTCAAATAGCACAATCAGCGACAAAATTAAAAACTGAACGATGGAGCCGAAACAAGTTAGTCGGAATTTGTCACTGAATCTGGGTTCACAAATGAAACGAACAAATTGCGCAGCCGGTTCGATGCGATGTGCAAATTGGACACGTAAAGGCCGTTTAAATAACGTTTGTATCAATTGAACGAAATTTCACTGTCTGTTTTGTTTACGTTTTGCTTGACTCCTTCTCAAAATGACCTTCTGAATATGCATCAAATTCATTGGGCGGAGCTAGAGCAAGATAATAAAGCAGAATAGCGTTTGGAAACCGTTGAAATCTTTTCGAATTTTTTCGAATTTTTGCTCATTTTCGGAGAAAAGACTAAAGTACGTTAGTTTTTAAAGCTTTTTACATTTGTATGGAGTACAGCCCATACATTTGGTGAACACTGGAAACGTAAAAATAACAGCATAAGCTGCTTTAATGAGCAAACCAAATAATTCTAACTCCGTTACACTATATCGAGTACAAGCTTCTGGTAAAACCTTAGAGTAGTAACCTAAAAGATATTCTTTCCCATCAACAGTCTGCGTTAAGTACGAACCAGTGACAATCCTTGATGTGTCACTATAAAGAGTTAAACGACCTTCTCATTTAGGCATATGAAGAACTGGTGGATTACACATTAATTTACGTATTGTGTCAAAGGCTTTCTGATGTTCCTCTGTCCTCTGAAAGTAACGTTTCTGCCTACTTAATTTGTGAATAGGTCTTAAATGTTCCTGGATTCGAGGAAAAAAGCTTGATACATAGTTTACCCAGGGAGGTGTAACTAATCACACCTCCCTGGTTTACCGCACCTACAAATCTGCGTGCTGCCTTTGCATTGTGTGGGACTGGCGTGTTGCGAATCGCATTACATCTATCAGTTAGTGGCTGAATTGTAGCCTTTCTATCATTATGAACAGTTATGATATGTCCCATATAGGTGACGGATGAGCGAAATAAACTACACTTGCGTGGGGAAATCTTCAAACCATTAGCTATCAAAGCTTTAAAAATTGCTGACAAGTGTTTGGAATGAGACGACTTGTCTTTGCTGTAAACAATAATGTCGTCATGCATAGAAATACAAAACTGATCGGAATTTGGTACCTGTAAAAGTACTTCAGTCATCTTAGCGCTAAAGATACTCGGACTAAGATTCAGTCCCTGTGGCAGACGCTTATAGAAATAATGTCGGCCTCCACTATAAGATGCAATGCCTGTGTACTCTGAGCATTTTTGCTCAAAGGAATACAGAAGAAGGCAGATTTCAAATCTAAAACACTCAAAATTGTGGCATCAGAGTTACCAATTGTGCGTAACGTCAACGGCAACTGGAGAGTTCACCATATAAGGAGAAGACTTCCTTATTTTTATCCAACATTTGGTAAAATTCGTCCCGTTCATTTGGATCTAAAACACTCTCCTGTAAGGAGACCTGATGCCTAATGATTTCACACTCTGTCAGTAAAGCTAAGGGATCATTTGAACTCAAATGTGGGTAACGTTGCAAGTTATAACGCCATATATGGTCACGTTGTGAATATTCACTGGAATTATCACCTGAAAATTGCGATGTGGTAGCATGAACATGTTCTAAAGACTGCCTAAAGAACTGCCGTTCTTCTAACCATTTACGATAACAATCCTCATGAAGTTCATGAGTTACTGGCACAATATCAGACAAGTCAAAAGAAGCTACATTTTGCCTAGGTGACACAACAAATGGGCGTGAACCGTTATTTTTCAACATGAATCCAGTCCTACCTTTATGCAGTTTTACCATCATTGAAGTAGGGCACATGTGTGCAATAAATGCAGCAGGCTGAAGAACTACGTCAGTGTTACGTAAGCAAGATGGCACACGACTTTGCAAATTAATATACTTAGACTGACCTGGGTAAATAACAACTTTACTCGTAGGACGAAAACGTTGCACACCTGGCTTAATCTTAAAGTAATTGTTTGAAAAATCTAGAACTACATTGAGTTGTTTTAGGGTACCTGTTCCTAAAATTAGGTCTATACCTGTGAGGTTATCAGTGATGAATGCATTTAACTGAATGCTATGACCCTGAATATTTACGATGAATGTCAAAGTCTCATGAGCAACCAAAAATTGACTATTTCCCAAGCGAAAAGACAATGACTTAATTTTACATGGCTTGAGAGACGATAAATAACGTGAATTCTTAACAGTAGAGGCAGATAAAATAGACCTTGTGGCACCAGAGTCAAACAACAATAAAATATTCTTTCCGTCTGTTAATTGTGCCTTGACAAAATTTTTGCGATCTAATTGAATAGTTGCTTCGGGGTCATTCCCTAGGTATGATGCGGTTTTACTATATGAATTGAAATTTTGCACGTCCTCTTTTCCGGAATGCCTGTGAGGAGTACACTCACCGACATGGGCGTCCGGAAGGGGAGGGGGGAAGGGGGGGGGCACTTGCCCCCCCGGAAAATCAAACTTGTGAAAAAATTAATTAAAAATTAAAATAAAAAAAAAATTAACAATAGATCATCAAAATATCTTCACTCACAGCGTCAGTTTCTACTGAAATATGCGGACATTTGACCAGGAATAGCAAAAGAGAAGATGGTATGCTATTTGAATAGTGAAATCGTAATTTGGGGACCATCATTCGTGATATCTATTGGAAATTTGTAATTGTAAAAACTATGCCAAAATTGTACTAGTTGTCAAATATGTAGTGTGCATATGGCATCCGACTATTGATGAATGCGTTGGTCTTGGTTTGGTCCCATGCTGATCTCAAGTGGCGACGCGCGGGTGTAACTGGGATATACAAGGTGAATATGGGGGGTGGGGGTGATTCATAATTGGGTAACGGATGTAGGCCTATATAGGCTGTTTGACAGTTGTAAGTTTTATCGGGCTCAGGCCTGCGAGGCCGTGACCGAGAGGCAGATTTACCTTCAACAACTTTTTTAGATTGAAAATTCTAAAAATCTAAAAATTACAGACATGAAATTCCTGTTTCAGGGCTGGGTACATGCAGCTTATAACACTCGCCAAGTGTCGTTTCCGGCCATCTGGAGGGTTTGTAAGACCCAAAATTTTCTTGTACGCTCCGCGCCAACCGATGGTGGCGCTCCGCTTAGATAGTGTACACAATTCAATCATCCATGAATGACCTTCCTCCCCCCCTTGTAAAAATTTCTGCGGACGCCCATGCTCACCGACATCCCCTATTGAAAGTTTTGGGTATTGGGTGCAGACGGAACTGGATTGGTCATGGGCCTGACAGTAGGCTGATAAGAGTGAAAATGCAATGAGGGCCGTACTGCGCCCTTAAATGTTCCTGACGCAGGAAACAATTTGCGGCCTTGTGACCTGGGACATTACAATAGAAACACAGCCCCTGAAAACCAAGTCTAGGCCTATTTTGGTTAATATGCGCCCGTGGTTGTGGCGTACGAGGAAGACCCTGTCTTCTGCTATCTCTAGAATTGTAACGCTGACTAGGGGATTGATTATTATTTGCCTGCCTATCGGAAGTACGAGAGCGATTATTTAGCAGACCGTCTATTTTGTTACACAATTCTGCAATGCTTGCAGCAGTCAACACATTGTCTGTCTGTGTAGACAAGGCCGTGTCATGAGTACTAGCCACTGTAGTAGAAGAGGCGGGGCTAGAAGAAGAGGAATTCTTCAAATCTAAATAGATCTGAGTTTTTTGAACAAGTGCGTGTATGTCTGCATTTTGGTCTGTCGACATGAACACGGCAGATTGGCAATCGCTAGGAAGAGTGGCTAAAAATTTATCACGCACCTGAAGTTCAGTATAGCCCAGAAGTAAAGCTAATTTTCTGATTGAGGCTAAAAATTGTTCTGCAGTATTGCCCTCAATATATTTGAGTTCTGAAAATTGTCTGCTTAAGGCATGATGTTGTAGCACAATTAGCTGCTGTCCAGAGGAAGGGATATGCGAACAGCGTAAAAACAGAGATGGACAGGGGGACGTCTCGGCTGAAATAGGTGTGAAAGTCCGCTCCTTAATTAGATTAATATGAAAGTCCGCTCCGTAATTAGACTAGGTAAATATGAAAGTTCGCTCCTCGATGAGATGAATGTGAGTGAAGAATGTGAGTGAAAATCCGCTCCGTAATTGGATTAGGGGCCTAATATGAAAGCCCGCTCCTTCGCCATGTTAGATATTGTGTGGTACGGGATTTTGAGTTGTAGTTCCAGATGAAAAAACAGAGGAGAGTTCCAGTTGATTTTAAATTATTTATTTGGTGATTTGGTTCCAAAATAAAAGATCATCAAGATGAATTAATTCAGCCGGCCGAATAATAATCACTGAAGTATTTACGTACATTACAAAGTTGACTAGGCTACATGTTTCTGCTTCGAGGTCTGTTGCACCAGTGTCCAGCTCGCAGGCTCGGTCTTGTGAATCGTGCGAGCTCTGAACACCTACAGTCCCCTGATTGGTCAAAGTTATGACGCACCCATATAAATAAGTATTATGATATAAATGACCAATGAGGAGGCTGCAAAGGGGGAAATTGGCCACACCTCAAAAAATGGGTCACAGCGTGCACGTGGAACTAGGGCGATGTAATATGTCACGTCCACTGGTAACACGTGACGGGAAACAGGAAGGGCCCTGGGAATCTAGAACAAAAGGAAGGGAGAGTTGCTCGTAAACAACAAGATGGCATCTGGTAAAGGTCATGGAGAGTGCACCATACTACATGACACTAATGATAATCATCAACTCCTATTGGTCCCATACGGTCAGGTGACCGTTGATTATCCCACGATTACCGCCAAGTGACCGTTGGCTACCACTCTACAAATCACCGGAGGATGAATACAATAAAACCCTAAAACGAAAATATTTTCTTCTCTCCCTTGCTACAATATTTGCAGTTGAGTGCTGTACATTTTTTACTAAAGTTCTTATAATGAACATTGACGCAAAATTTTGTGCGAAAAATAAATATAAAATTTGAAATAATTGATATTGAAATTATGTTACTACTTGACTAGACTATAAAAAAAAACTGTTTAAATTCATTCTAAAGTGTGGTGAAAGTTTCACAAGATTCCGTGGTAATGAATCACCTACAATATTATGGTTAATTTAACCAGCTATTCATGTTCAGTTCAACGAAGTTAAAACTAGAATAATAATTAATTTTTGTGAGATTCACCAGTTCATTGGTTAACGTGACCAATGATGGGGCAAATATATACGGATTGGCAAAATTTTACGACACGTTTTAAGAATGTGTTCCAAGAATCATGGTATTTTTACACAATTAAAAAATTAGGTAGCCACAAACACCTTCTTAAAGCAACATCATTGACATTCTTGTCGTTTCGTAACCTGTGAGTCTTTTCAATGGGAGAGATAGCCTAAAGTGAAGTTCTAAAGTCTAAACTGTTAGGCAACTCAGTGGAGCAGGTATAGATGATCACTGACAAACACAGCTAGGCTATAGAGTGCTTCACGTTACGTCACAATGGTACACCACGCTCAATGCCGAGCAAAGACCAACAATTTGTAAGCGCAGCCGTAATGGGGTCGTCAGCTGCTGCTTAGGTAGTAACCCTAAATGCGTACAATACTAGATGTTACCCGTCAAAGGGGGCGGGACTTGTGACGCAGTTGAAAGCACTCTATTGACCAAGTCGACTAATCAGGTATGTAGGCTATTGGTGGGGGTCCATCATGCTTTAAATCGTTTTAATTTTATGTTCTACATTTATATATTCTAAGCTCTCATATTCAGTGAAATTGAGGGAACCGAAAGGTATTTTAGTGTAAAACCAGCAATTTCACTGAACGCGAGGGTTCAAATTTGCATGCAGACAATAGAATTCAGAAAATTAAAGGCTAATGGACCCCACTCATGGCCGACTTCACAAGATATTTGGATTTGTCCCTTAAGAGGCGTTCAAACGTCAATGCGTTGCGCGTCCCTATAAGTTGTACAACGGCTGGTACTATTTTCTTAAACCAACACTCAAAACTTCACTTTATTTCTTTCCATTTTCCCAGCAAAATACATTTGAATATACGTCGGAATGATGGGTGATTGATGCCATAAATGATCGGATTAATAAAACTATTCAACAGTGTAAATATAAGTGCTTGTTGTTGTATAAACTGCCCACACTGAAGTATGAAGGTAAAGACATAAGGAACTGCAAACACCGTAACAGCTATAACCACCAGGAACATACTTTTTGTGATATCAATTTGTCGCTTTGAAATATGGTTCTCACCAGTTTGTCCTCGATTGCTCTGACTCTTGGAAGAAGAAAATACAACATACATTCTTTTAAATGGATGGCCGGCTTAGATAACTTTAGAAGTGAAATCTTTAAATTTGATATAAAAAACCTAAGCGTTTAAAGGTTAAGTAGTGATGAAGAAAATCAAATTCAGCATTCAATATCGCCTTTCGTTTTCTCTCCCTATGAACCTCTCTAAATTCAACCTCTTCGTTCTGTTTAATCTCAGAAAGCGGGTGTTAGATGTTGGTACATCAGGAAAATTCCCATTGTTTTCTACTACTTTCCGAATATAAAAACAAAACATTTTCCTGTTTATTACGTAACCTTTAATACCCGGCTTACACAACGTCCGTGCTTCATGTTAGCTAGATTTGGGCTACTTACGTTGAACCAGATTTGTAGAGGCTGAGTATATTTGAATTAATGGGCGGTTTATGAGAAAATTGGTAATCCTCATGAAATTTAGAAGGGGGTTTTCCCGAATAAACTCAAGATTGCTAAAGTAATACCTGTATAAAAGTTTGGTAATTCGGGTATTATTTGAAATTATCACCTTGTGTTAGTTTTAAAAGCTATATAATCAGATTGTTTTATTTTATTAACACGCATACCCTCTAATATTCCAAGCAGTATGGTTTTGGGGAAAATCCCTGTCTATATATGGCTGTCTAAAATTTGTGGATTATAAAGCATGTAATTTGGATAATAGAGCCTCCACTGTAGCCTTGTGTATTGAACTTTTATCGTTTGAGTTGCGGTATGTGGTACTTAATGGGTTTGCAAGTTACCTCACCAATAGACAACAATTTGTTCGTTAAAAATGTAAATATTCTAATAGGCCTACTAAGTAAATTACTGCCAGGGTCCCACAAGGCCCTATTTGGGACATTTACTTTTTATACAGTATTTAAATGATGTGTATAAATCGCCAAAGCTATTTAAGTTTGTACCCTTTGCTGATGACATTACTGTCTATTTTCACAACTCTATTGTAAGCAAAACCCTTCATGCGGCATAAAATTAAACTCTGTGACTGATTGGTTAGCTGCTAACAAGTTATCGTTAAATCTTAATAAAACTAAGTTTTCTGTTTTTGACAAGAGCACAGGTGGAAACCCTCGTCTCTTCTTAAATACCAATGATACCATTAGAACAAATAGTGATTATGCAAAATTTTAGGACTATTGTTATTGACAGTGAGGTGTCTTGAAAAAAAAAACAACAGAAATGTCGCAAAATCCATTTCTAGAATGCTTGTGGTCATGAATAGATTGAGATATCTTCTCTGCAGTGAAATTATGTTGATCATTTATAATTTAGTAGTACCTCTTCTTACTTATTGTAGTGTACTACTAAAGGTCCTCCTAAATTTACACTCATGACACACTCTTCCGTTTAATCTCAAATGCCCCACCTCACACCCTCACAATTCCGTATTTTAATTCCTCGGACCTAATATTCTTTCTTTAGAAGAGCACCAGTTAGGCATCTTTCTATATACACAACACATAATCAACTTCCTCGTAATTTGAATACCTTTTTCCACTCAAACAGTACTTATCATAACTATCCTACATTGGGAATCTATAACCTGATGCAACCCTTTATACGTACAATTACATTTACTTTCAAGTCGGAAGCGAAGGTATACACCCCTCGAATTCTCGAAATTGCTTAATTTCCTATTGTTAATTTGTTGAAGAAGTACTTCAGAAAATATATATTTTTGTATCTTTCTTAATCTGATTGATTGAATGATTTATTTGGTACAAATAAAACACAAAACACAAACAAACATAAAAGACAGTATTCAAAATAGGAAGCTACAGGCAAAAACAGAAAAATAAGACATAAAATAAGAGTAAAAGGAGTTACAAACAGAGTACCAGGGATAACCCCAAAAGTCTTAAAGAAGCTTTTTCCCATTGGGGTCCCTAAGGACGAAACAAGAAACAATTGCACAAGGAAATGGAAGAAAATTGGGATATTGCACTGGATGAAAGACACCGGCGGACAGTAATAAAAGCAATGCTCCCTAGAAACATTGCTCTACTAAAAGTGATTTGTTGGCAAGATGATTCTTGACGCATAATTTTTAAACGGGAAAGACTTTTAATTTGCTTTAATGTGTTAGGAAGGGGGTTCCAAAGTTCAAAACCTGTAAAGAAAAAGGTGCGATCAGAGGATCCTTGTATTCTGGGGACAAGGAAGTTAAATGGGCTACCCCTGGTACTGTGTTGATGAATATCCTTCAATCTAGTAAAATTGCCTTTAAGATACTCGGGACAGGTGTCGTTAAAAAATCTTAAAAACCAGATTAAGTTTAAGTTATTGCACCCTGTCGCACTTGAACAGATAAAAAACCGATTTTGTTCAATTTAAATTGACGGACATGGGTACGCGGACCCATATCTAAAATGAATCTAACAATTTTATTTTGCATGGTTTTTAACTTACTTTCATACTCCTTAGAGAGAACAGAAAACCAGGAGGAGCAAGAGTAATCAAAGTAACATTGAATAAGAACGGTGCACAGGATCTTTCGTGTGCGACTGTTCAGAGAGTTAGACCGCCTGTATAAAAATTTCAAACGTGTACCTGCTTAATTTTAGAATGTCACGGGCAATACTGGAATCACCTGAGAGGGTGATTCTATTCTTGTGTATTAAGGGCGTTAAATTCCTTACGATTCATTTTTGCGCTTTCTATATACCAGTTGGGAAGCAGAGCTCACATTTGTGACTGTTATTACGCAATCTTTACATCCTTAGAACTCGCGGTGAAATGAATTTTGGAGACCGTATTGGAGCTAGCCTACGCAGAGCGCAAGCGGGCACCCTTTGAAAATGTCAATAATTCTTATTCATAGTGTTACGTATGTTTTGACAATTGAAGAAAAATAAAAAGTTAAATATTCAAAGAAAAAAATTGTTGTAGATAGCGATTTTTAAGGAGTGAATTTTGGCTAGAGTCTCCGTCATAAGCTTTTCTGGAAAACCGAAGAAGTGAGAGCTCACTTGCGAAGTTTGAAACTGTACATTCTCCGTCTTCAGGGTGAACATATATTGGTTGAAATCGCATTTGAAGGAGAGAAAACAAATAATGTTCCCAAAATAGAATGGTGCCTTTTTTGTTATTCTTCTGTCTTTACTAAAAATGCTATACAGAAGACAGTGTCTTTGTCCTGTCTGTCAATGCAATAAATGTACAGGCGTATGCGCCCGTCCAAAGCATGGCACTGTGTTGGACCTTGTAGCACAGTTCTGCATGCTAGATTTCATCTGTTCATCATGCATTGCGTTTCAAGAAGGCTGACTGACTACAGATGTACCGCAAACAGAATCGTAGCATAAACAAAGCGGGATAAACCGTCTTGAGGAAAACTGGAATATTTCATTCAACGAACCTATGTGAGAAATTATGTTCCCTGTCTTAATGTGTGTATTCGGTAATTGTTTGACAGCTTCAGAATGATTTCGGGACAAATATGTGACCATTCGCCAAACGTTCAGAAAGGGTGACCTAAAATCTTCCGGTAATTCTTGTCCCCCCCTTTGGCAGACAATTTTGCCTGAAATTGGTTTCATGATAACTTGCGAAATTAGTAGGCCTATGGTGAGTTTCATAGTTTTCTAGATGTTACCGTAATTGGAAGTAAACAAAATTACATAGGCGGTTAAAATTCAAAATTGTGTGACGTCATCAGCGCTTACTACATTTCGGTGACCCCGAGGTCAGCTTTCCAACTGACACCTACATAGTTGCATGATGTTTTGCTTTACCTTTTTCTCGGACGAAAAACTCTGGATTGGAACAGACTAGAAGAGCTTTTAGTTTCTTGTGGTTCCGATTTTTTTCTCTTTTGATGCGTACGTCAATCATTTGTCTGCACTTCATTTTGTATAAACAATTGAAATAAATGATTTTAGTCTGCGGCACATTCACCATGATTCGCTCTTATCAGCATTATAAAGAAGACAGTATTACAAAAATAGGTATGGTAGGCCTACCTCTCCATCCTCTGTTTGCAGGGGTGCAGTGAAGTGTCGTTCGAATGCAGGAGAGTAGATCGGGTCGGTGGATTGGGGGGGGGGGGGGGGGCAAAAAATTTCTAACTGCCGGAACTTCATTTCGTGTTCGTGATTAGATACGTCCATATAGGCAATCTCTCCACACGAACGAAGGAGCCAACCTTTACACACACACACACACACTCACACACCCGCACACACACACACACACACAGACGCAAAAATAAACAGATTTCGCGTTAGGAATGAAGTACAACATTGAAAGTGCAGTATTATTTAAACTCACTGATTATTTCATAAAAATTACTTCAATAAGCCCAGTTGGACGTTTTTGTAAACCACAATGCTACATTTTGTTTATTCTGCCTTTTGTTTTATAATCTGCCAGAATTATTGGGGGTAGAAACAATATTCCCCCCCCAAAAAAAAAAAAAATTTCATTGATGGTGCAATTGCCCCCTGACCAGAATCATGCCCCTGGTTCCAATGAAAAGGCTATAGAAGCATTGTTGTTTCCTCTCAAAAATTCCAAAAATTGTATCAAGTTTCGTACCCTTGCATAGCAGCGCTCTTCCAAAAAAGACCACTCTCACACAATAGCGAACAATCAAATATTACGCCTATCGTTTGAACTTCCCGGGTACTTTCATTTCCCTGACTTCGCCAGTACATAATCTATTTATAAAGATAACTACTTGTAAACATTTAGAACTACTTTGGGTCTATCCAGTTCCGATCGGTGTTGTAACAAGTCACGACTCGAGTCACTTCCTCTCAAAATGATAGTGACGCGATAGAATTCAGGAGTAAATTCCCCATTTGAAATAGAACAGTGACTCGTGTCAATGACTCGATTCGAGTCACTTAAAAGTTGAACTTGAACCAATAGGTTGGAAACTAGGCCGTAAAACTCCAACTAACTGACTGACTGACTGACTGACTGACTGACTGACTAACTAACTAACTAACTTACTAACTATCTTACTCGATTACAACACTGGTTCCGATGGCGAAATTGTTCTGGCGCTGCTACCCTGTAATTACGTTCGCAGCAAAAAAAAAAAAAAAAAAAAAAATGACGGAACGAAATGGTATGTCAAACTGTCCTTCCCTTTTCCAAACTTCCTGGAAGTCAAGGTTGCTTTTTCTAAAATGACGTCATGCATTACGTATTATAACGTATTTTGAAGTATTGGTACTGTCCACATCTGGCCTCTTCACTCAGTTGGAAAATTATCCAACTAATTGGAATGTTGCACCTTGACCCTCCAATAAAAAAGAATCATATGAGACACTTCTGCCATCCTTATTTTGCTTTTTTGTGTACAGTGTCCTAGATTTTCTATGCCTCTATAAGCATGAGCTATTAGTTGATTAGAATTTTAAAGCCCAGTTTCTAACCAAATGGTTTAAGTTGGCCCGACCACGGTCTTTTATCCAGTTGCGGCTCACTGGCTCGATTCTCCTACCTCATTGTTTATATGCAGACTGGACACCAAGCACAATAACAGTAGGTTCTATCCTTAGTCTTTGGTTAGCCCGCGGGGCGGACGAATTTTTCGTCCAGCTCATCGCTACGAAAAAATCTGATGGGCGGCCACCTAAAGGGGGCTGCAGCCACAGAGGCGCTACGCAGGCTAGTCTTCGGTATGACTCGGCTAGGAGTCGAACTCCAGATCTCCCATCTGAATGTCGGATGCCACAACCAGGGGGGTGTTGCCTGGTATGAGATAATGAATTAATTGCTAGTTGAAAGGTTTGTAATACACCTTACCTTGAAATTGATGACGTGGCGGTGTGTTCATGACAAATCGATCTTTTGTGCATCTTAACATGATTTAAAATACTTCCATAGCAAAAGATGATGATCAACGGAGCCACAAAAATATTAACAAATATCGAATACGTCAGGAATGACTTCAGCTGTCTTTTATCCGTGAATTCACAAATCCGAAGCGAAGTGTTAAAACGTAAAAGGTCTTCACTGGCAAAGTTTGGTAGAAATGCCATTGTGACTGAATATAACCATAGAAGTAGTACCGAAATGAAAACATTTCTTTTTCTGGTCAGGATACGGTATGCTTCCCTTCTTTTGGTAATTATAACCCAGCGATGAATAGCAATAAATACCAGTGTGCTTAAACTGCAAGTTCCCACGAGACGTCCTAGTATTTGGAAGATACGACACAATAAGTTAAACGACTGGATATTTATATTTACGCTGGCAACAGAAAACCAAATGACGCAAAGCATTGGAACGATTGATAAAATGTCCGTTACGGCCAAATTGACGATAAAAATGTTAGTTGTTGTACGAATTTTTTTAGACAATATAAATGCCAGAAATACTAAACAATTACCAAGAATTCCAACCACGACTGCCACCAGATGAACTGAAGCATTTGTATAGTGAAACCATGAAAAATGTTCTCCATTCAACTCCAGTTCTGAGATGCTTTCATTCTGCTCCGAGTTATTCATCTTGGTTTGAATGACTTCCTTCTAAATGTCTCAAGTGAAGACTATGTCGATAGTTTATCTGCAGATTTGACTCAGATTTTAGATGCGATAATGTTTTAAACGCTCTTAATTCAAACCACCCAATCTGAGATTTGGAAAGCACGTATACACCCCACTGTATTATACGGAACTTTATTGAGGCCATCACAAAAATAAAATTCAACAACGCGTCGAGGTGCCTTTACAGAAAGCCGAATCTTGAACTTACGAAACAAATGGAATAGCATTAATTGATATCTAGCTTTTTATCAAACAAGAACTTTTTCACAATCTAAAATGGGAATTATTTTTCAATATGTCAAAATAGTCTGCTCCTTTTTGCGAGACTGACACTCATTTTAGTAGAAAGAAGAGCAATATTTGAAATTTCTTGGTAAGGGATCTAAGATTAAACGATCCGCGTTCCACTAGCAAGCAACAGGTTTCGACTTTGGTGTAACAGCACCTATAGTCTGCCGTATAATTTTACGTGCATATTTTATAACTAAGATTTTGTAAAAAAAGAAAAAAAAAATGTTGATTGGTTTTCTGTTTTCCGTCAGTATCGTCTTTTCTAGTGTCATTTATTAAACAACATGAAGCGACTCAGTGTATTGTAAATCAGGAAGACAGATAAGATGACCTAAGATTATAAATATTATATTTTGCTTTGTTTTGTTTGCTGTGCCAGTCAGTTTGCACGTTTTCTTTCCTAAGTTGTTGAAGGATCAACTAAGAAGCTTTCAGAGTGAAATGTTTTAAAATATTAACCACAATGATTAAAGCCTTCAGAGGGACCCGAACGTAGAAGAATTAGCGATTGAGAAGGAAAACGTCGGGCGAAGTGTTTGCCCTTTGACTCTTTTATTGAAAGCACAGGCAGTCATATACAAGTGTCGTACTTTAGGGAATATTAGATTTTCTCTCTGATAAACTGTAAAGTGTAACGATTCAATCTGAATTGTATAACTAGTATGGAATTTTTCCTTTTAAATTGCAATACAAAATGTAAAATCATACATAGTTTTTAACAAGTATCGAATGCTCCAAACACCAACAAAGGAGCCAGACTTAAAAACCATGTATTTTTGAATAGTATGCGTTCCACATCACTGGATGCATAAGCAAATTATGCGCAATAACCACACTCAGTCGAAGGTCCGTGATGGGTACTCAGACGCTCAACCATTTTGAACAGTTTTGTCTCATTTAGAGGGCGCTCTCATTTTATCGTAGATTTTCTGCCACAGTGTAACTAAAGTGGCTTCAAAGAAATCCTTAAACCTCTTCGACACTCCAACTATCATACTTTGTTCAGCCATAACCGCATTCCTCATTATGCGTAACCTCATATAAAGGTAACTTTTTCTAAAGTACTCCTGACCCTCTGGCAAAGGGCCGTTCGGCGAAACCCAAACTTTCACTGCTTCTCGAAGAAGCTATTACGTCCACTGAAGGACAATACGTGACCAACCTCACGGTCCCCACACCACTTACATTATTAATCTGTCATATATGGCTCCATTCTTGACTTGTCTCAATTTTTTCTTACAAAAGTCACTGAAGGACAAACGTATCAGGACGAAAAACAACCGGCTTAAGTTTTGTACTAAGTCCGTAGCAAATCGGGGACCACAAACTTTTCAGGTTTCCATAGAAATTATGTCACATTGAATCCACTTTGTTCACTCAAAATTTTGTCAGTCCATGTATTAACATCATCTTTCCTTGGTCAAATGTATCCGTTGCACCACTTTCCATTTCGTAAGTTTTCATTTAAAAAAGCCCACACGAATTTGATTTTTTTCAAAGCAGAGCAGATGTTTATTCATATTGTTCCATTCCTCCACTATTTACAAGGGAGATACTCAAGTTCGGTTAATGTTTGGTCAAATGGTAAGAGCAAAGACTCTAAAAATGGAACTTACTGCCGTTGTGCGTCATGCTTCGCATATGCAATGGAGAAGGGAAACGAGCCAGTCAGCCACAACTGGAAAATAGGAGTTACACTATGAGGTAACCACTGTTTGCGATACACATAATATATCAAGCCGGCAAAGTATAGCCTAGCGGTGCCTCTGCGGCTCACGGTCTGCCCATATGCGCAAAACGAGTCACAATTTTCTCTTATTGTGAGATTTTTTACCTCCTTTTGTAATACAGCATGGAGCCTTTAGCACGTCGTTGAAAGGCAGTTGGGTAATGAAGTATTTATTCTGAACGATTTTTCATGATAAGGAGAAAGGTTAAATTTTGAAATAAATTCGTGGTACGATGCTACGAATACGAATTCAAAACCCAGTATATATCCCAGTCATCACGTTATAAGCATGACTGTCTAGTCAGGAATTCGAAGCTCTTTCAGCTCCCTGGGCTAAACCCATGGTAAAATTTATAAAATTATGATTATTTAGAAACGAGTTAAGTGTGTTAAAATTTGTCTCTCCCAAAGCTTTCGAACAGGAGTAAAGGACGGAAATGGAGCGATAATTACCAAAATTATCAACATTTCCAATTTTTAAACAGAGACAACCTTGACTCTCTTCAAATGCGAAAACATTTCGTAATTTGTAGAACAAAATGCCCCAGAAATTAAGGCTTCATGTCACATCAATCGCAACATTTTTGACTAGCCTATTGATTAAAACAAAAAAGTAAACCGGCTACCCATTTTCTTCACGCTTCAACTTATTGGGGACAGTGATATGGTGTCTTTTCCTTACACATGTTTGCCCTTTAGAGGGCGTACTTGTCCATTTGGGACGTTTGGCTCCTTAAGGGAGCAGAACTCCTCCGGGAGTAAATGTTTGGTTTTCGCTCCTTGGCTCTTCGCCAGAGAGTCGAGGGGACTTTTAGAAAAAAGTCTTTCCCTTACAAATTATTAGGGGGAGATGTCCCCGTCCTTTCGTGATCGCCGCCCATGCAAGCTGTGAAACCATAAAAAACCATACCTAATGATAATCCTTAACTCCTATTGGTCCTATAAGGTCAGGTGACCGTTGCTTATCCCACGAAAACCGCTAAGTGACCGTTGGTTAGCACTTTACAAATCACCGGAGGATAAATATAATAAAACCCTAATGCGACAATATTTCCTGTTCTCCATTGTTAGAAAATTTGTAGTTGAGTGCTGCACATTTGTGACTGAAGTTCTTTAAAGTGAACATTGACACAAAGACTTTGTGCGAATTAATATATATTAAACTGAAATAATTAAATTTAAATAATATTAGTACTTACTAAACTATAAACAAAAAGCTGCTCAAATTCACTCTGAAAATATGTGGTGACAGTATTTTCACAAGATTCCACAGTAATTGGAAAACCTACACAACTTACGGTTAATTTTAACAAGAATTAATATTCAAGTCAATGAAGAAACTGGTTAAAAGTAGCATATTAACCAATTTTTGTGAAATTCACCAGTTTATTGGTTAATGTGACCATGATTTCCAGTTACTTCTTCTAAGGCCTTTCCGACTCTCTGACCAAACTTTAAACTGCTTCCCAAAGGAAGCTATCCGTCCACTGGAGGATAACACTTGACCGACCTCACGGCAATCAGACCTTTAACAAATTCACTGATCTTTCATGTATGGCTAAATTCCAGACTGGAAGAAAAGAGCAGATACTATATGATCGAAGCCAAAAGGTTGAGAAGTGATTTCCTTTTGTACTTAAACAAATGCAGCTAGTCTATAGAGTGTTCTACGTTACGTCACAATTGGTACACCACACCCAATGCCGGGCAAAGATCAACAATTTGTAAGTGAAACAACCAAAAGTGGGTCGTCAGCTGCTTCTAAGGTAATTACCCTAGTGCGTACAACAGTCTATATAAATGTTACCCGTCAAAAGGGCGGGGTTTATGATGCGGGCAGTGAGGGAAGTCGGCCATTGGTGGGGGTCCGCCATGCTTTAAATCGTTTTAATTTTATGGTCTTTATATTTTAGGCTCTCATATTCAGAGAAAATGAGGGAATCGAAAGGTGTTTTTGTGTACAACCATCAATTTCACTGAATGTTAGGATCCAAATTTGCATGTAGACAATAGGATTAAGACTATTAAAGGCTGACGAGCCCCACTCAGGGCCGTCTTTCGATGATGTTTGGATTCGTCCATACAGACGAATCCGATTAGCGCTTGTTTTTAGTGACTGTAGACAGCCATTAGTGGGGTCCATCAGCCTTAATTCGCCTTTTTTTTTATCGTCTACATGGACTTTTAACCCTCATATTCGGTGAAATTGAAGGAATAGTGATAAAATTTAGTGTACAACCATCCCCAATACAGGTAAGCAAGGAAACTAAAAGATTTAAAGGTGATAGCAGGGGCGGATCTAGGATTTTTCGTTAGTGGGGGGGGGGGGGGCGCTAACGGTCGATCATCTGCCCGAACGAATATCTAAGCGGAGCGCCACCATCAGTTGGCGCGGAGCGAACAGAAAGAATTTGAAAAATCGCGACCCCTCAGATAGCCAGAAATGGAATTTCCCTGGCTTGTAAGTAGAACCTACGCAGTCGTTATTTTGAGCTTTTGTTTACCAAAAAAATGTTCCCTTCAATTAAAAGTGAGAAAATTGCAAAAACTTGCTTCTTGAACTAAACCAAAATTTATTTGATCTTGATTTCAGCTAAGATCACTCTTTAAACACTTTTGATGAAATATCTTTCCAAAAATATGTCCTGATGTTATAGGTCCGGAAAAAGTGGTCTAAAGATAAGGGGATCCTCACACAAGGTACAGAGAGGTGAATCTTTCCTTTTTAATTCTGAATAAAAATTCGTTACAACGCATAATTCTATGAACGTAAAAAAAACTGAAAGAATTGAATTTTTTGGTCTCCAACAGTTTCAAAGACGATGGTGAAAATATCTGACCAAGAATACGATGCACTGCTGTAAGATTCATATTTGAGATCGCAGTAGCTTTTAAAGTCTTTTGCTTGATGAAATATACCACTTTATTGTCATGCGCATGAGAGATAAACATTGTTAAACGCTTTGCGTTATCATTGATTTCATTAGTGGCATGTAGATACCTCGGGAAAGCAGAATTTCCCCATAATACAATGTAAAAGCAAAAATACTAGAAAAATTACATTTATAACAGAAATCATTCTAATTAAGCACTCAGTCGACTCTTTCATGAAAAAAATTAATTTTGTCACTATTGTACGTTTCCCGTAATTGACCAATGTTACCGAATTCCTCGTAATTACTTTGAAAGGAATGGGATTGCAACTGATAGCATAATTTACATTTACATGCAGTTTGAACTTCCATTATCGATGCTCCGTAGCCTATGGACATTTTCACGGTTCTTTTGTTTTTCCATGACGAGTGTATGATAAACATTAACGAGGATTTCCGTTGATTAAAAAATCTCCACATCTGATGAACCCAAATAGCAGATGGATTGTAAGAAAAAGTTTAGTGTTCTACATAAAGCGTGGTCCGAAATAGGGTTGAGACCTTCGATATCACTCTACTGACATTTTATCGGAAAACTTGAAACAGCGTGCTCTAAATTGCTATTGGTTTGTAACAATTATAATTACATAGTTTGAAAATTATAAAATAATACAACATTTATGTAGAAGCAAGAAGGCTAAACCATCTATTTAGTGAAATTAAAAAATGAGCTTTGGAAAATTTGAGGGGGGCGCGCCCCCGCCTAAATACGCCACTGGAATGAACACGCACCGTGCACACTTTCACTGAAATAAGTTTATCGACAAACGTTCTTGCAATGTTTCCTGTTAGAATTTTACATTTATCTTCTTTCTTTAAACATGTAGCATGCCCACCAAGTGATAATTGACAAATACACAAAAAGAAATCTCGACAACACTTCAAAGCAAACATACCCAAGTATGAGCGTATATACTACGTCTGTATAGCCTCGCGCGGTGTGAAAGTGCAACACTATAGCAGAGCGGTGGTGGCCAGTCTGCTGACAAACGGCGCTGACAATACTGCTACGACTAAACAGAGCAAAACACACATTTATAACACCGTGAGTCAGTGACCGTCTACAGCAAGCCGTTGTATACCCAGGCCACTTTAGGCATATTCTCAATGTAAAATAACTGAACATTGCAAACAAAACAACAAACAACAAAATAAGTCTGTTCAACAAAGGTCTGAGTTAGTAGGCTTTATTAATATTATACCTGCCCGGGAAATGCATGTTTAGATTGTGAATGTGCATGGGCCAGTCAACTCGCGCCCTGTAGCAAAGTGCATGGCACGGCAACACCGACAGCCGATCTTGTGGTGTATCGGTGATTTAATCCAGTATAGAGGCTTTTCACATGACGTCATAATACTCTCCGGTGGCCATGTTGGAGCACATGTAACTACGTAGTAAACTACACTGGGCGCGCATGCTTGTTGAATGTGTACACACCGTGCATACCACAATGCGCTCTGTGCAGTGCGTTCGGCACAAAGCCACGTGTATTTGGCATGAATGTCCTCCAGCATGGCGGTTCCGTGCCGTAGTTGCAAAGCCTCTATACATCTCAAAAACGGTCTAAGATGGTGTTCTTTCCAGTTGGTTGATGATTCTCTAAAAGAAGTTACACTTTTTAGCCCCAGTATTGTATTATCGGTTAGACCAAGGTATTCGCGGTTTCCATTTTGTGAGCATAGTAACAAACATACGTTTTCACGCTCAATTTTTTCCTTCAGATGCAACAAATGGAAGCCTCGCAATATTGCTCCCATACTCTGGAGTTTGTTCATGTTGCCTTCTTTTCTTGCTCGGTTAGCTTACTATACTGTGTGCGGCATACACTGCTGCCGAATTGTGTAGTCTATATTAGCACATTGCACCACAGTTAATGCAATGTGTATAGTGCATGTACATTACTCACGGCGCCTGCGGACAACGTTAAGTCGCACTCAAAATGTATCGGAGTTTGTCATTGGTCAAAATGGACAACGTCTACTTGCATAATACGACAGAGTGAGTTTTGACAACGGAATCAATTTTGACAACGGATTCAATTATGACAACAAAATCAGTTTTGACATCAAAATCAGTTTTGGCAACCGAATTAGTTTTGACGGCTTAAATAAGTTTTAACAACGGAATGGATTTTGACGGCATAAGGGCTTTTGGCAACATAATTAGAATTGACAACGGAATGGATTTTGACGGCGTAAGAGCTTTAGACGGCATAATGACATGGCACAAACAGCGCGCCATATACTTCCAACATGTTATATCTCAGCTCAGTCCTAGGAAGATGGAAGTTGGACTGTTGGAGTTGATTTATCATGCTCTTAAATATAAACTTTTGGAAATTTTAGTCTTGAGGCACACTTTGAGGCCACCAGAGGTACAACTGCTGAAAACTTCAAAATGATTTTTACCCACGACAAGAGGGAGGACCTTACTGTTTTTGGTGGAGATCAGACAACATTGAGCTCAACAGAGGTAAAAGATCACGTGAGGTTACCATGGTTGAAAAGATTGCTGACAGTACAAGATATAAATGTACTGGTTGGCAGCATGTATGATTAGAGGAGACAGAAAGGTTGTCAAATGAAGTGTAGGGGATTTCCCTGCTCAAGGGACAATTTGCTTCTATGGCCGGTAATTGGAACAATGTAAATGATGTTTAGTCAGGAAGTGATGAATTGGAAAGAAAGGGGTCATAAGCCATTGTTTGCCCTTTCAAATGTATAAAAGATTTAATGGGGGATCATGTCTTTCAAATCTTTCCTTTCACAGCCTATTAGAAACTGAATTAAGTTCGTTTTGCATGCTTATTTTATGATAAGAGGATGGATGACCCTTTAGCATGAACATGATTATTGAAATCAAACCAATGAGGCAAAATATTTTCCTGCTGCATTTTAATACAAAATCTTCATTGTATTTCACAAAAATAGGAAATTAATCTACAGAATCAATGACTCATATTCTTTTTAAAATTTCATACATCTGAGAAAGATTACTTGAGTGCTTCCAATCTCATTAGTCTTTGACACTTTGACTGCACATGCACACATCTTGAAACGCTGGAGATAAATAAAGATGTTGCTCTGCCTACAACAAGTGCCAAGAAACAAAATTTATTACCTATGGAGACAATTCCAGTCATTTCTTACAGACGAATCCGATTAGCCCTTGTTTTTAGTGATGATAGGCAGCCATAAGTGGGGTCCATCAGCCGTAAATCGTCTTCATTTATTGTCTACGTGAATTTCAAATCCTCATATTCAGTGAAGTAGAGTAAATCAAGATATACTTCAGCATACAACCATTCATGGAACAGGTAAGAAAGAAAATTTCAAGATTAAAGGTGATGGACCACAGTGATGGCCTACTAAAATCAGACCATCACAATCTGTCCGGATTCGTCTATAAGATCACCGCACTTTGGTGCAAGAATGATTCTATGGTATTGTGTCTTGATTTGCATATAATCTTCTTGGTCTTAAAAATTGTCTAATAGTGTGTCTGAAATAAGGTTTTATTTTGCCTGCTTTGTATGCACAACTTAGCTTACCTTCCATGCATTCCCATAATTCCTGGTGCCAATGGTTACTTCACAAGAGTTATGAAACCACACATATTTTCCAATCATGCCAAGACTTGAAGACACACAAATTCAAATTCTTTAAAAAAGCCATCACAATTTTGATGACAAATAGTAACCTTCTGTTCCAGCATTTTGTTTTACCAGAATCAACAAACATTGAAGAGGTCATTTAAATGGGAAGAATCATTAAATTTTGTTTTAATTTCTTCTGAACAGCAATTTTGTAATATAGCTTGGGTAAAAATTTCCACTCACATGCAAGAATAGGCAACTCCATCCATATGGTGACCAATCACAATGACAGACAGTAACAACATACCATTTTTGTTAGTCTTAACTCAATGTATGGTTTTGGTGCATAATTTAAAGTCTTGGAAACTTGTAGAGGAAAATCAAACTCTAATTGTCATGGTGAGAGGATTGTTGTAAGGCTGGGTTCCAAACTAACAAAATACAAGATGAAAAACTTGGATAAAATGGCAGACTTGTCATGTTAAATTGATGGTATGGTTATGTCAAACAGTCTACAAATTTCTAAAAAATCATACATTCAGGATTTTCACCTGGTTTTAGTGGATGCTAGACTGTACATGTCCACGATGTAAAATGATGCCACCTTTGGTTACAACGGGGAGGGAGGGCTAGCCATCATTTCTATCATTTCTTCAAAAGCTAGTACATAGCAGATGACAATAACATCTATTTTGTCAGAGGTTGTAGCCACAATCTATGAAGTGGTAGCCTGACAAATAGAATGACCTTGGAATCCTGCAGTTTCCTGTACATAGTTATATGGAATTGCTTTAATTAGGATATACCTCCTCACTTTACGTAAACTCCATCTCTGAACCGTGTGCAGTTTCTAAAGAGGGCTGGTTATATCCATGCCAGGCAAGGTGAAAATATTCATAAGTCAGCTATTGTATTTTCAGAATGCTATACATTCTTGTAAGTGGAAGTAAGCTGTCCACCGGCTGCTACATGCTCCATCTTGCATGCAGAAGTGAAGCAAGTTGTCCAACAAATTTTTGCTTGCTCGGGCGATCCTGCAATCGTTTGTGTCAAACCTTGCTAACACATTATGGCTTTCCATCTTTTGCCTTCTTTGAGGTGCATTGATCATTTCACTTGCCACAAGTCGGAAAAGACTTCTGTCATCATTCCCTTTCAATGACATAGGACTCATGTGAAACCAGTTTTCCTTTCTGGTTGCAGGCGTTCAGCCAACGGGGTTTGACAAACACCAAAGACTTATTCTCTTTAAGAGCCTGTAAAATGGAAGTCAGATTTCAAATGACAAAGAAAAATATCATCGGGAGAAAATACATTAATGAGCAGGGCTGTACATAGGGTCTCATGTTAAGGGGGTGTCATGGAACAACCGACTGACAAGTTTTTCAAACTGAATGGAGGAGCAACTAGGCCAGTTTCAGAGAGTATAGATACATAAAACACAAATGTCTGGTGGGATAAGTCACAGTAAAAATGATGCTGAAGACTATCTACGCAGAGCCCCACCCATCAGTTGCTCTTTTAATGTGGTTATTTGAAATGGGTCTCTATGTTGCTAATTTAAGTGAGAAACGTTTACAGCACTTTATCTACTTTGGAAAGTTGACATTTGCATAGTACTATGGCCCTGTAAATGAGATATGAGTAAAGTGGAGACTGGGGCTGGACTAAACAAGCTTCTAGTCTTTGGTTTAGGCCAATTTTTATTTAAAAAAGACAAAAAGGAAAAGTTTCCACTTTAATGCCTATAACTACATTGAAGCAGCACAACCCTTAGTCAGGTTCACTATGTCAAAAAATTATGTTTCGTTGGCAATCATGGTAGATTATGAAACCTATATATTTTTGGAAAGCTTATAGCATCAGGAAACTAAAAATTAATGTTTACATTTGAACAGATGTTTGTATGGCGGCCATTTTGGGTTTTTCAAAATGGCGACTGTAAAATACATATCTTCTTCTGTTTCTGACCTTAATTACCTTAAACACTTTACTAAACCTATTGTATTTGGTTCTACATCATAGTAGCTTTGCAAATTTATACATTTTAGAAAGGTTATAGCATAAGAAAACTGAAAGTCAATGTTTATATTTGGAGAAAAGCTTTTATGGCGGCCATTTTGGATTTTCAAAATGGCCACTGTAAAAGACATATTTTGTACTACTTTTGCCGCCGCTTATTACCCTAACCACTTTATTTAACTTACATTACTTTCAAAACCATGATAGCTTTACGCACTTATACATTTTTGGAAAGGTAATGGTATTGGAAAACTAAAAATCAATGTTTAAATCTGGAGAGATCCCTTTATGGCAGCCATTTTGGGATTTTCAAATTGGATAAGGTAATATACTTACATCATAGAGAATATTACAGAATTTATAACCATTTATAACCTCTTTTAGGATTCTATCCAAGGGTTTAGAACAAGTGGCCTTTTGTTAATGTTTTTTTCTCAGGGCAAATGATGCATAGTTTCTGCTTTACAGACTCCTTAGACATGCCCAAAGACCAATTGCTTTCTTCGCGATCTTCACTCATGATGGGTTATGCACTGAAAAGGCACAAGAACATCCCCCATAAACACCTCCACCACAATAGTTAATATGTTAAAACAATATATTAACCTTTATGCTCTCGCAACTACATAAACAATAGGCCGGAATTGATATAATCCGGTTCTATTTCTGGTTTAGATTGATATTTGTAACGAACAGTTTTATTTCCAACGGAGAATGAAACTTACTCTTTCAAATGTATTTAATGATTATGGGTTAAGTTTGTTTGAACATTAGTTAATTAGCTCAATTATTTTATTTAATTAGCACATCACAAGAGGTTATAAAAAGTTATAAAAAATGTAACAGCATACAGCTATAATACTATGATTTGAATAGACTCACATTTACATAAAGTCACCAATTTGGGATTTCAAACAGAACAGAAACAGTTCAATTGTCTGGGGAGGGACGAGCATACAACTTCTTTCCTAACTGGAATTAATGAATACCCTACCCAACCTCACAATTTGTGTAGGCCTAAATAATTGTAGACCTGTAGCCCATTTTCCTCATCCCAAATAAGACCAACCCCTTGAAATGACATCTTGACTTTGAATAACCCATAAATTTTCCTAACAAAGTTCCGACTCCTACACCGTACAACCAACTGAAGCAGCTGTAAAAGTGAAGAATTCTAAAGCTAATCTTGTGCATTTAGTTCACAGTATGACTGAGATCCACCCAAAATGTTCCAAGTCTTTTGCCCCCTTTAACAATATACAGCTACCAAACAGAGGTGATCAGCAACTTGAACTTAATTGCTTAAACCTTATGATATTAAGAAAGTTTTGACGCTTCTTAAACCCTTAAAATGGTGTCTAAAACGTGAGCCTGCGATCCTTTCTAGTCCTTTAAAAGTTTGAATTCAAGACACTGTACTACCGGTAATATGGCGAAAACATTTGAAACATCTGAGTGAAATCAGTTCCTGTGTCCGGTACCAGTAGAACGTTGCTAAACAGGCCTGTGGTGATGCTATTCTAACAAAACACCTTTTTCGAAAACAACTTAAAATTCTATAAGAAAAAAGCAAGCGGACGGGGATATGCTTTCAGTTTTGGATTGGAAATTTTAATTTTTTGGCCGTCATTTTGCTACTTTTTTAAAATTTATTGTTGCATTTTACCCCACCCTGGGCCCGTAGCCATAGGCGTACGGGAGCATTTCAGTTTGGAGGGGGGGGGGATTCCCAGCCCGAAAAATGTAATTCTGCTCGAAAGACTATCTAAGCGGAGGGCCACCATCTTTTGGCGCGGAGCGTACATAAAATTTTGAAAAATCAAAACCCCTCAGACAGCCGGAAATGGCCTTTCCCATGCTTATAAGCAGAATCAAAGCCATCAATATTTTGAACTTTCGTTTGCAATAAAATTTTCACCAAAAATGAGCAAATCTACAAAAGGGTCAGAAAACTCCCAGATTAAATGTACCACTACCATTGGATGACTACATTAAGCTATAATCATTGGAAGATGAGTTTGTTTGCGCGTTCTACAAACTATTTTACGTCATGTAGCATGAGATTATCACCAATATAATTTTGAAAATTGAAAAACTTCAGAAACCCTCGAAAAGCCCAAGGCTTCTCAACTTCGAGGAGGATGGCATTGCATCGCATTCCGGCTGCCTATTAAATATAAGTTTCGTCGAACTTCACAAGGATCCCGTGTGTTTTAGCAGCCTTTTAGCTCAGATTCAGAGGCCCGAATTACCGGAGTGGGGATGCCATGCAACGAATTGGCCCTTAAAAACTGATTAACTCAATTTTCGCGCGATTACCAAGCAAGGTAGCAGTCTGTTTATATGCATTTAAACAAACAAGGGCGCAAATCATTTCCTAGTGAGCAAACCACCTAAGTCCATATCAACGGTTTTGGCACACTTGATCCCCACAAACCGTACCCATTAAATAAAAACAAACGTGGCCAAACCATCGGCATAGTCGCATAGACTCCTTTTGCCTGAGGCAAGGGAATACAAAATTAAAAACGAAATGAAATCTTCACGATACCTTTACGTTTTATTCATAATGGGATAGTTTAGTTGCATGACATAGCTTTTGATTGATTTGTTCGGGCAAAATTTTGGGAACTGTATACATCCTCTCTCCCCTTGTAATCTGGCAATTAAAAATATCCCAGAACTTTTTGCAACTTTTGCCTGAAAATTGTGTCATTTCAGGCAAAGGTTTGCGCAAGAATATGAAGCGAGGCTGACGAAAAATTGTTTTTTTCATAAGCTGCCCGAATGTGTCGCAAATTTTGGTATCTTTTAGAGTTTTCATGAAAATTGTACCGTGACTATGATGCTTTTTTATTATTTTTTCGGCCAAGTGTTTGAAGGAATTCGGGTGCGCCTAGGAGTTTTCTGTGTAAGTAGAAACAAACCAGGTTTTAAGACTCAAACGGCTGCCCGAATTTTTCCAGATCCCTGCCCGAGTTTTAGGTCTTGAGAAAATTTGGGGAGCAGTCTGCCCCCCGCCTCGTACGCCTATACCCGTAGTCCGTTGTGATGGGGGCAAGTGTTGGGCTTGGGGGCATAGGCCATAGTACTTTCTCCTAATGCCCGGTGTAGTAGTTTCAATTTTCATTTGGTGGAGCAGAAATTTTTTTGGTTGGTTTGCCCGAATTCCCCTCCCCCCCGGGGGGACTATACGGGCCCATCACCCTCCTCAAAAAGAAAGAATTGTAACAGTCAGAAATCTGATTATGCAGAGTATGGATTCCTTGTACCTGAAAACATAGACTTGATATATTTTACAAGGTTTTGAGGGTATGTAGAGGTAGAAATAGAGCAAAATATGTCCAAATCCAAAAAGGCAAAATGGCAAAATCCAAAATGGCGGCCATACCGGTATCAGCGCAAATGTAAACATTGATTTTCAGATTCTCCATGTAATAAAGATTCCAAAAATGTTTAGGTTACCTAATCTACCATGATTGCCAACGAAAATACATAGTGAACCTGACTACCTGTGTAAAATGGAAAAGTCTGAGATGATGGTGTTTATCCAGTATCATGAGTTTATTTCATGTTAAAGCATGGTCACATGACCACAATGAACCAATAAAAATTGAAAACTATTGTCCAGTATTGGTGTGTCTGGCAAAGGGTAGAAGGGGGAGTTGTTTCCCCTATCCTGATGTTTGCAAAAGAAAGTGATTTAAATTCTCCCATTTGCATTTCCAAAATAAATACAAAATTGTCAATTTTCAGCAATGTTTGAACTTTGACAAAAAATGGCCTTTAAAAGCCTTCATTTACAGGGGCCTTAAAGCAAGCTTATTGTCCCCCTGAACCCACTAGTAAGTTTAGCCTAGGACAGCATCAATTTGGACTTGGGGTTTAGTGGTAATTAATCCCCCCCCCCTCCCGGCCATTTTGTCCTTCTTGTGTTCCTGGCAGAATTCCTGGGTATCAATGAATGTTATTTTAAGTAGTTTGTACTCAAAAAAGTTGTTCAATGTTGAGTAAATAAAAGAGGAGAGAAAAGGCATGAGAAGTAAGAAATGCTTAATAGTTATGAACACTAAACTTGTATTACTGCCAGAGAATTTATTGTCAACACAACATACATGGGAAATGAAAGATGCAACCAGAGTTTGACAGAAAATATAAACATTTTGTTCCAGGGCTTAAAAATTTTTCATTTTTTTCACTGATTATTTACCAGAACCAACAGAAATTGAAGAAGTCTTTCAAGAGAGAAGAAACATTAATGTTTTGTTTAATACTGTTGAATTACTGGGAATTTTGTAATTTTTTTTGAGTAAAAAAAATGAAGGACAAGACAGCCTCACCAATCATCATGTCAGTCCATGATGACAGATCATTTTCTGTTAATTTAAACTTGATGTATGATTGTGGAAAACTTGTAATAAATATGAACTCTGACTGCCCCTTAAAGAACTCCTGATGAAACACGTGCAAGAACTTCTGGGGGCCGTTCCACAAAGAGTTACGCACAATCTTAAGTTTGATTCACCATACATAAGCCAACAGTAAATCGTACTTAAGATCGTGCGTAACTCTTTGTGGAACGGGCCCCTGGTGACATACGGTATCTACATTCCCCACACCTCTGGGCTAGGGGTTGTAGAATATGGCATGTGTCCATGGTGTGTCCCATCTGTTGCCAGAGGTGACTAAAGAGAAGGATTTGCAACATAGTTTTGAAACTATACTTCAACTTTACCTTTTCATCTTCATTATGCATCACACTCATGTTCATTTGTCATTAAATCTCATCTAACTACCATTCTGTACATTCTGCAGCACATGATGAAACGTTCCCTCTTTATACTTTTTGTTACGTCCCTCTTCTCTGCCTGATTAACTCCTATCACTTCAGGGAGGAAAAGAAGCCCACTACTTGCAGACTTGATTGAGTCAAGTTTCATATCTGATTTATTGATTGACAGTAAAAGAAGTGTTTCAATACACAAAAAGTTGGTTACATCTGGGGTTCGATAAAAGGTCAGTCAGCATGTGTTAATTGCTTTTCACACAGTGTGAACACAATGAAAACATAGCTCATTTGAGGTCACAGATCATGTAACAAACTCAGATATTAGTTACACCCCATCAGCCTTTGATGTACTGGGGTGTCTATGTTGCTTTTTCAAGAAGCGACATAACAGCATGCAGCCTCCACCGGTTCACATAATGTTAAAAGTGTCTTCAAAAAATCATCAACAAAAATTACATTTCACATTTCCTTAAAATAAGGCATTAAAAGATAAAGACATACCTCATCAAAACTCTTATCCCAATTTGACTCTGTAACCACAAAATCCACTTTGTCGCTCATGTAATTCTCTTCTTTCCTGAAAGGAAAAAAAAATGATCAGATTTAATGGAAATAAAAAAAAACATTACACACCCATCAAACAGCACAGCACGAAGAAACATCATATATCATAAATCTGATCTTGAACTTAAACCATATTTTTAAACTGTATATTGTTATCTAGTTGACTCTTTATAACAAATTTATGTTGGTGCATTCAGTAAATCTCATCTAGCAAACAATCTAATGGCTGAAGCCAGTGGGAAGCTTAGGTTAGGTTAGATGAGAGTGTTTACAGCTCAATTGACCTAACTGGCTTAAGTTGGGTCATTTCTATAGTTGTGGCTCATTGGCTTGTTTCCCTACTCCATTCCTTATGATGTGTACCAAGCAAAAAAGAAAAGAGCAAGTGCACAGGGCAATGTACTGTCCTGAGATTTTCAAGTGCTTTGAGGTTTTGGTGCTCTACAAAAGCAGTGTTTTCTCTGCAACACCATGGTTTCCCTAGACATAGCTCATAGCTCTTCCATGATCTGACAGATTGGTTCATTAGTCTTTCCAAAATCATAGCTTACTTTGGTCCTATACACTTGGTCTCACATACCTTTTAACTCTTTGCAAGAGAGTGAAGAGTCTTTGGAAAAAGTGAGCAAACCTTTCCCTCTGGCTAGGCCAATGTCCATAACCTGGATGTAAATGTTTCTAAAACTTAACCAAACATAATCAAAACAAGTCAAACTCACCCTCCAAAAGCAATGACAAACCGATGAAGCTGTCTTCTTGTATCTGAAGGAAACTTTCCATAAAACAGAAAATGCTTCTCATTAAAAAAATCTGGTAATTGAGGAATATCTTCCCAGTTTACATCATCTTTAGTGATTGGTTTATTTTTTACATCATCTGCATCTTCCTCCTCATCTGTTGAACCAGCAAAAGGATCTTCTTTCTGCTGACCAGACTTTAATCTATGTAATGGTTGTAAAGGTAAATTTTTTCAACAGATAAAAGTTGTAGGTGGGAGGGGGGGGGGGCAGTCAAGTGGAAGCAGGGAAGGAAACTCAAACAGTTTAGACCATGTCCTGAATGGTAAATAGTAAAGTAACTGGGATTACAGGTTGCAAACCGAGTTAAATGATTGCTCTGCTTACAATACGGTTGCTAGGGAACTCGGCTCGCCACTCACCAGCAAAAATGAGGAGATAAGAGGAAGAGAAAGAAAAAAAGAGAAAAGGGATGAAGATGAGAAAAAGGAAAGAAACACAGTAGTGATAGTACCCCCAGGGATCAAATGGTGCCCTATTTTGCATCTAGCCCACCCTCCATAAGCCAAAATTTTCCAAAGCCCTCCCCAGGACGGCAATCAGTCTTCATTTTATCCATCCCCAAAGATACAATCCTTGATGTGCTCTTGTCCACAAGATGGATTAAAATTGCTTGAGGTAATAAAGTTTTGTAGCTGATATCACCATGAGAATACATGCTAGTTAAGCAGCAAACAAAAAGTAGCCTTTGAAAGAGAGACAGTGTCATGGAAGCAGGAAGAAAATCCCATAGAATAAAACAATGCACTACATTTACAGGAATATTACTCAACATGAATTTGGGTTATGAAACAGTAAATGACTTCTCTACTCACTGGTTTAATTCATCTTCAGTATCTGCATCTGAATCTAAGGCATCTTTGGTCTTATCTCCATCTCCAATGCTTTCCACATCAGTAGATCCAACATACTCATCTTCTTTTTCTTCTTCTTCTTCTTTTTTCTGTTAATTACATGATCAAATAAACAAAGAGGGCATGAGTTATTACATGTTCTACAATGCTTTCTATTCTGCAACATGAGCTGCAATCAAAGAGGATTTGTTCATTATATCCCATGATAAATGACAAGAAAGGAAGAAAGATAATGACAAGAAAGAAAGAAAGAAAGAAAGAAAGAAAGAAAGAAAGAAAGAAAGAAAGAAAGAAAGAAAGAAAGAAAGAAAGAAAGAAAGAAAGAAAGAAAGAAAGAAAGAAAGAAAGAAAGAAAGAAAGAAAGAAAGAAAGAAAGAAAGAAAGAAAGAAAGAAAGAAAGAAAGAAAGAAAGAAAGAAAGAAAGAAAGAAAGAAAGAAAGAAAGAAAGAAAGAAAGAAAGAAAGAAAGAAAGAAAGAAAGAAAGAAAGAAAGAAAGAAAGAAAGAAAGAAAGAAAGAAAGAAAGAAAGAAAGAAAGAAAGAAAGAAAGAAAGAAAGAAAGAAAGAAAGAAAGAAAGAAAGAAAGAAAGAAAGAAAGAAAGAAAGAAAGAAAGAAAGAAAGAAAGAAAGAAAGAAAGAAAGAAAGAAAGAAAGAAAGAAAGAAAGAAAGAAAGAAAGAAAGAAAGAAAGAAAGAAAGAAAGAAAGAAAGAAAGAAAGAAAGAAAGAAAGAAAGAAAGAAAGAAAGAAAGAAAGAAAGAAAGAAAGAAAGAAAGAAAGAAAGAAAGAAAGAAAGAAAGAAAGAAAGAAAGAAAGAAAGAAAGAAAGAAAGAAAGATGGCTAATGATAATCTTTGTTTGTTTCAATCTTCATTTCAAGGGCAGTTGTGACATAAGTGTTTGCTAAAGGGTTTATTTTGAAAGTTGAAATTTTGTCCTTGAAAATCATCAGTATCAATCACCAAACCATATTAAACTATCTGATGAGTAATTAAAAGATGATTAAAGTTAGGTTAACAAACGAAATGTCAACACTGTACAACACTCAGCATCCCTATTTTTGCATAACCAACAAGTTGCTTCAGAAACATTAAAACTTTGAGGAGGTATATTTTGAGAATGGTAAAAGATATTGACATAATTCCAACGGATTCTTCCTTAGGAGACCTTGCTCCTTGACTACCAAGTAACCTCAGGGCTTTTTGCTGACATGTTACACTAACTTTAACAAATACAGAAACATGGTGTTTCAACACCAGAAAAATTAGAGAGCACCACCAGAAGAGGTTAACCTTGTACAAAACTTTCCCATGTACAGAAACTCTGAATGTCTTCAGTGTCACACCTAGAGTTTGAGATTTGCCAGGTGTACTTCAAAGTGCACACCACAGGAAATAAAGATGTGTGGTAGGTGTGCTGTGTTATATAAAGTAATACATTAACCTTGGTTTCAATTTTTATTTCAGAGAGCATAAAATTACAATCCTGACTATAATTTCGGGTAAGTGATGGTATGAGATCACACCGACATACTTCAGAATTCAAGGTCTGCTTCACAAAATTGCGGTAGGATATGCAGGTTTCTAAGCCCTACTATATAATTTAGTCTAGAACAACAAGGCATACCATTGAAAACTCAAATACAGGTAGGGCAAGTCAAATTGATGCTGCATTTCACATTTTATGTATGTATTAATTTGCATTGCTTTGCTCACTATCATTTCATTTATCTGTTAAACCACCCAAGTATATACAATGCCATAGTTTAACAAAATTACAGAAGATAACATGAGAGTGGAAGGAAGTGCAACTTAAAGCCAAAGGCTTGTCGTGAGTGCACTCCCTAAAAACAAAAAACAAGAAAAAAAGAAAAAGAAGAAAACTTAACAATCCAAAAACAAACAAAAATTACACAAACCGTCCCATGAGCAGAAAATCCCTACCCACAACAGCATAAGCTGACACCCCACCCTACCCGAGGGGAAGAACAAAGGGAATACCACATCAATAATCATTGTTAATATGCCTAGTACTTAACAGAGATTTGTGTAGTTATTGATGTAATGCTCTTTTCAAGAGGACAATATTGCGAAAAGTACAGAATCACTGTTGACTATCTTCATGTGGTTTTGACATTTCTTGGATTGAAATAACACAGTCAAGCAAGGGGATGAAGTGTGAAGAGAACATGAAAAAACGACATGAACGAGAATTAGCACATTGTAAGCTGTGCTAACAATCCATGTACCATATTTTCTTTCTCACTGATAAAATAACAACATGCTAAATCTCCATTACAAGTAATTCTGTTTCAGAGGACACCAAAAGCAAGCAGAAAAAAATAAATGAATTTAGATCATCAAGTGCAAGTATTACTCGTAACCCAGAAGGATTTAGTACAGTAGCAGCTTAACATTATTACAAGCACGCTTGAGTCATCACAAACTGTGCATGCAGAACTACTCTGGTTCATACTAATAAGAACCTAGGTGGGCAGGACAGGAATACCTCATCTGGACAAGGGGGGTCCTGCTTCCCTTTCTCATCATTTTTCTCCTCTCGTAACTTTGGTTCTGGCGTCCTCTTCTCTTGCCTCTCTGGTGTTGAAGACTTCTTTTCTTTGGCTGGAGGAGGTGATTCTTCTGCTTCACTGTCATCCTCAGAGGAGCTTGATTCATCACCCTTGCTCAACTTGTATCTGGGAAAAAACCAGAACCCAAAAGGCTTAGTGATCCCTTGCTGATCTTGGGAAATTTTGCTTCCTGACCTCTGGTGACCACAAAGAAGATCTTTCGAATTCTTAGGGAATTCACTTTTTGACTTCTTTTGACCTCAAGATGATGATGATCTTGGAAATTCTTTCACCTCCACAAAAAACAATATAGCAAATGTACATATCAAACATGAAAGGTGTCAGTCACTGCTATTTTGAGATTCCTGTTTACAAGCTATTTTCAAGGTTTTTGCAGTTTTACTGCTGGTGACCTCAAATGACTTTTGAAAGAAAAAAAAGAAAAATTACACGACACAACATTGATATACTTTGGTCTTTTGAATGGAGCTAATTTCATCAACAACTCGTGTCCGTTTCGAAGCACGTAAAAAGCACCCTATTCGTTCCACCAACACGGACAGTCTCGTGAGTCGGGCAGCAGCTGGCAGCTCGACATTAATTACTTTACTTGGGACTGTAGTGTTGAGTGGAGCCATAGTGCCGCTTTTGCAACAGCCAAGATTCGTTCGCGAGGACACGAGGTTCCGTTGTGACGCCATATTGTTTCAACGGTATCGACAGGGCTGCACAGAACACGGCAACCTGAGGTGAGACTACCCAACTTATTTGTTATCTCTAACACCACCACAAAACTGGTGACCCCGAGAGTTTCACTTACATCACGAGACTGGCGATTTACGAGCTCCGTTTACCAACCTCGTGTCAACAATTTTTACAACTGTAAGTCTTCGAGATTTTCATCGAGCTATTTCACTTATGACGTTATTCATTGTACATACATTTCACATTAACGTTATACAACAAGCCTTTTAACTACGCTACAGGGCTTCGTTATCCTTATTATCTCACTCGTTTACCATTGTAAAAATTCCTAAATATTTTGCTACTGCTACCTATTCACGTAGTTAATTCCAATCCCTTCGCTCGTAGACTGTAGCCTATTGTCTACTCATAAAAGTTAGTAAGAGCTGTAACTTTTTTTAGGTTTACTGCATTGTCTGCTCCTTCTACTCACAGCAGACTTAGGGTGCATAATTCCGACTACTTTTCAAAGACCTGCCAAATATTTTACTTAGTATTTATAGCCTGCGTAGCGGTGCTACGATATTTGAGCTACTATATTTAGCCCACCTTAATTATATACAAGGTCAATTATTTAGTCGCATCTTTGCCCTAAAACCTAACCGGCTCATATTATCATTCAAGTAACGGTACCCTTGTTAACTTCAAATTTGTAAGTCATTTTTATCAGCTTAAGGGAAGCATGAACTTAGGAAAAGTTCAGTGAAACTTATCTCACTTGTTTGATGGATTGTTTGCCACCTTTATCAAATTTAAAGGGGTGGTTATTGCTGCATTATCATCCTGTTAAAGGGATAGTAGGATAGTTCAGCAACAGTAGCATTCACCTGTACATTGTATATATCAATACCTGTATATATTACCAAGTTACCACTCTATAATATTAGTACTTCTTTTTACTTTCCTTTGTCCAGTACTTGACAATTATTCATTATGTCTGCTGTAGGCTTACAACCTGTGGTCACTACCTCGCAATGCCCCGAGTTAGATATTCTGGATGCACAAATAGTCCAACTTACTAAGCAGGTTGAAGCATTAGCACTTCAATTAAGCAAACCTACAGCAAAACATTCAACTGGGCATAGCCCACCTAAAACTAAAAATCAGTTTTTTAAGGACAAAGGCCTTAGTTCTATGTCAACGGCTAAGAGTCGTCATTTTTATGTTCGTGACCGTATTACGGGCACTAAATATTTAGTTGACACTGGTGCAGACATCAGTGTATTGCCTGCATCAAAGTTTAGTAAGAGGCAAGCTTCTACATATTCACTTCAGGCTGTGAACAAATACGTTATTAAGACGTATGGGCAAAAGTCATTTACAATCGATTTAGGCTTAAGGCGTACATTCAGCTGGATTTTTACCATCGCTGATGTTCAATGTGCAATATTAGGTGCTGATTTCCTGGGGCACTTTAATCTATTGGTTGACGTCAGAGGACGTAGGTTGGTTGATTTGGTCACCTCCTTGCACATCACAGGAGTGCCCTCTAAATTACCATCCCCGACCCCTACATACTTACTGGTGTCGGAAGAAACCCAGTACCATAGATTACTTAACCAGTACCCTCAACTCACCAGACCAAACTATAGGGATACTGGAATTAAGCACTCGGTGACCCATCATATTGTCACCAAGGGTCCCCCATGTACTGCCAGGCCTAGAAGACTAGCACCTAACAAACTCAAGATTGCTAGACAAGAGTTCGAGCACATGCTCCAACTTGGTATAATTAGGCCTGCCCAGGGAAATTGGGCTTCACCATTGCACATGGTACCCAAAAAGACTGGTGATTGGCGCCCTTGTGGGGATTATAGGGCCCTTAACAGAGTCACGGTGCCGGACACTTACCCAATCCCCCACATACACGATTTTAAAGCCAATCTTAGTGGTGCCAAGATTTTTAGTAAGATCGACTTAGTCAGGGCCTACCACCAGATCCCAGTCGAGCCCAGTGACATACCCAAGACAGCCATTACCACACCGTTTGGTTGTTTTGAATTTTTACGTATGCCCTTTGGCCTTAGATCAGCTGCCCAGAGCTTTCAAAGGTTCATGGATGAAGTTTTAAGGGGCTTACCTTTTGCCTACGCCTATATTGACGATTTGTTGATTGCCAGTACTTCACCAGAAGAACATATGTCTCACCTCAAACAACTTTTTGAGAGATTAGATAAGTACGGCATTGTCATTAACCCTGCCAAGTGCACTTTTGGAGTTCCCGCTCTAGATTTTTTAGGTCACAGGGTTGATAGTTCAGGTGTAACACCCTTACCGCACAAAGTAGAAGCTATTCAGAATTTTGCCACGCCGACGACACTAACTCAACTTCGTCGATTTTTAGGCCTAGTTAATTTCTACAGGCGCTTTATACCTATGTGCGCCTCCATTTTACAACCTTTGACTGATTTGCTTGCAGGAAAACGCAAGGAAAAGGCTATTACTTTAGAAGGCGATGCACTTACTGCCTTTCACAAAATTAAGTCAGCCTTAGCAGAAGCTACACTTTTAGTTCATCCTAATTCTACCGATGACTTATGTTTAACCGTAGACGCTTCAAGCGTTGCTGTAGGCGGCGTCCTACAGCAAAATGTAAATAATGTATGGAAGCCTACTGCTTTCTTTTCACGTAGGCTCTCCCCCACTCAGATGCGTTATAGTACCTTTGGGAGAGAATTGCTAGCCATTTATTTAGCAATTAAGTACTTTAAACATATGTTAGAAGGTCGAGAATTCTATGTACTTACCGACCATAAACCACTAACTTATGCGTTACAAGCTAAACCTGATAGGCATTCGCCTAGAGAGATCAGGCAGCTTGACTACATTGCCCAATTTACAGCTGATATTCGGCATATCAAGGGCACAGACAACACCGTTGCTGACTCATTATCACGCAGCACGTGTTCTGTTATTACTATCACGTCGGGGTCACCAGTTTTGTGGAGGTGTTAGAGATAACAAATAAGTTGGGTAGTCTCACCTCAGGTTGCCGTGTTCTGTGCAGCCCTGTCGATACCGTTGAAACAATATGGCGTCACAACGGAACCTCGTGTCCTCGCGAACGAATCTTGGCTGTTGCAAAAGCGGCACTATGGCTCCACTCAACACTACAGTCCCAAGTAAAGTAATTAATGTCGAGCTGCCAGCTGCTGCCCGACTCACGAGACTGTCCGTGTTGGTGGAACGAATAGGGTGCTTTTTACGTGCTTCGAAACGGACACGAGTTGTTGATGAAATTAGCTCTGAGATTTCAAGTGGTAGACTTCTAGTAAAATGGCCTAGTTGGCTAAGTAATATTTCCACGAAGGTAGCTGGTTTCAGCGAAGCCGGTGGCTTACTTCAGCGTCCTTATGTTGTGGTTGGCTAGAGTAGTAATCACTAGAAGTAGATGTTCCGCGTGCGAGAGCTAGAGTGGTTCTGGAGAGAGCATGCTGTCCGGCACGTGTTGGACTCTCCATTGACTCGATGCAGCTTATGGTGATTGGTCAGTAGTCCTGACGTCGTAAGGCTGCTCTCGGTAGCTAATGTATATGTATAAGTAAGTGTGTATGGTGCACTTAGAATGTGTGAACGAAGTGCTACAAATTCTTCAATGAATATATCTAATTTGAATGGTTGTGTGAAAAATCAATGTATGATTGTGGTGCAGAATTATTGTGCAAAAAATTGTTCAAAATGATTTTCATATTTGCTTAACCCTTTCGCTATGGAAGGGGGTCCAGCCAGCCATACTGAGGTATGTATTATATTACATACACAACACACATGTACAGGTTCTGCAAAATACTAAGTTTTTGTATGGATGCCGCCGTATTTGAGTTTGTTATGCCAAAAGAGGATGCACATGTTAAACATCTCCTCTTCAAGCCTATTCCAAAACATGATTATGCACTGTAGATTTACAATAAGCTATGCCAGGACGCAGCTGAGAGCTATATGGTTTACGAACCATTTGTATAAATAATAATGGTAAATTATGGTTTTGCAACGAAACCATGTGTAGCAAAGGGGTTAAAGTGTTTGAATCCAACTCCCAAGCACATCATCTTGTTAAAATGGTATTTAAAAATAAAACAAAACAAATTTAATATCAGCAGTCACAAAACCTACTAACCTCTTCCAAGGCTGAAGACACTTTTTCCTGTAGGAGTCTAGGATCCATTCTTTGCCGACAATTTTCCCTTTACCGTGGACCTGTTGGTACTTTGGGGTGTTCACAAACGCACAACTGATAACAGAAAAGTAAAGAAACATTAGGGAGCTTAGTCTTTTCAAATCACCAGCAGTCTGCAGACAAGGGAACAATAGCCACTTTTAACTGTAAGCAGAGAGTGTGAAATGAGCTTTGCAGGTGAGTTGGAATGAAAGGCTATTGTTCCCTGCTTGTAGTCCTCTACCTTTGGCTACCTCATCAACTTGTTCAGAATATTCAAGTCTTTGTGGGGATATGAAATAAAAAACAAAAAACATAATGTATTTTTTCCTCTACAGAAAATAAATGTTGTTGAAATCCAGATTGATAATAACTGAAACTGTGACAACAGATTTTTATTGATGACAGGAAAATGTTATAAATTTGCATTTTCACAATCTAATATTAGAGTAAAAAAAATACCTAAAGGAGAAGTTAAAGCAAAAATTTAATTTTCATATGTGAAAGAGGAACCAAAACTACACAGTGTGGTGAAAGTTCCATTCAAATCTGACATGTAGTTCTCGAGATATCAGTAAATGAAGTCAGTAGATTTGTGTTCCAAACGAGTTTGAGGGCAGCAGAGCTTATATCACTTCCTCACATTGACAAGGAATGCTTTGTTTCCCTTTGTTTTATCTGTTGTGTTGACCTTGAAGTTACTAGGAACAGGACACCCCTGTGGGGGATGCAAAATTTGTTAAGTTCTCATGCCACCTATGCAATCACATTTTAATAATGTGGGATTGTTGAGGAGAAAGTAAACTATTAAGTTTAAAAGCTTTGGAGAAAAACAAAAGACTGTGCATTAATGTGGGGATATGATGTCATATGTGCTTGCTCCAAGTTCACTTTTTGTTGCAAATGTGAAAACCTTATGTGCTCATATCTTGAGAACCACACATCGCCATTTCAATGCAAATTTCACCAAAATCCTTAAAATACGTACCACTCTTACATACTGAATCCTGTTGTGACCTTAAACCCTCCTTTTAAAGTGGGAAGTTCCTAGTAATTTATACTTGTTAATAAGATATACAGTACTGTATTTTAGAATTTCTTTTTGGTTATCTGTGGCTTTCTTTGTTTTTGGATTCTCAGCATAAGTACTTACATCAAGTGGGTACAACCAGGTCCCCAATTGGCTTCATACTTGGCTCCCATCTTGAGACCTTTGTCTCGAATTTCACCCCTGTATGGATTCTGGTATCCACTGAGGACAAAAGTGACCCCTTTCATGATCTCATCAAATCGTCTGGAGCTAGATTCTAAAAAAGAATTAAACGTGAAAAGGAGAAGAAAGTCTTCTGAATTCAATTAATTATGCTTTACTTCAATCCATTATCTCTACTCAATTTTACTTAATAATGGAAGTCTAACTTATCACATTAAAGGGCATGGGCATCCGCCCCAAACTTAACTTGAAGCATTGAGTAAATCTCACAATTTTCATCTTATTTCTCTTCAAAGTATTTTTCAAAATATTTAAGGATAGTTCAGTATTGTATATTCAAGTTAAACCAAGCAGTACCTCCTTGTAAATTTCACATTTGAGAAGAAAAATTAATATGGCTGGACTTGCAGGAGCAAATCATAAAACAGAACAGTGTACTACACTTCTTCAAGTCTGTATGCCTGCATATCCTCTGAACTGAATATTACAACAGCAGAAAATTAAACAAGCATAAAACACTGGTAAAATCACTCAAACAAATTTCAAACAAATATTAGAATGACTTGCTATGTAAGTGGCTTTTTGTGTCAAAAAAATAATTAAAGTGGTTTTCATTTTTCATATTACACATCGTTATTACATACATTTTATTGTAACAATGAATTTCATCAAACGATATGTACCTCATACTTTTCTGCACTGTCAACATTAGCAGTGAGATATGAACCACGTCCTTTGATTCAAAAGTATTAAGTAGTAGTATCTGATGTTTAACTGGAATGGAGTAACACTCCCACAATTTACAACTGAACAAATAGGCAATTCCTTTGTGGTTACCCCAACCCCAAGACAATTTGCTTCAGACAAGTAGTAAACAATTTCCAATTCAGCAATTCCCATCCAGGACAATTCCAACCATTAATGTGGAGATGAGAATGCCTGAGGGCAAAATGAATATCCTGATGATGTTCTTGACTAGTATAGACCTTGTGCATTGACGAAACACTGATGTCATCCTTGTGGGCAAAACAATGGAACACAAGGTCACATGCATAAGTATTTGCCCTGCACATGAAGCAGACTGTGCGCATATTCCACTGGTTGACAAATCAGCTGTCTGCATTTGTCTGCTTTGGTTGATTTTGTCCCCAAAGGAGGGCATACTTTCTACTCTGTGAAATCATATGCACAAGGTCTACAACCATCAAACCCCTCGAAACTCTCCTCAGTATGTCATCTAGAAAACTTTGCTGAACATTCTTGCAAGAAGTGTCCTTTCATTTGTAATTTCACAAAATAGCAGATTAACTAACTTTTACTAATATTTCTCAAACAGGTCATTGGCACCATACAGATTGAGAGTTACAGAATTTCAAGTAGGAATGTATAATCAATAAACCATAATAAAATACAAACCTTTTGGTTTCTCAAGATGTTTCCTTTTAGCTTGTTCAGTTGGTTTGTGAGAGGAAGAACTTTCCCTTGATTCTTCTTCTGTCAGTTTTCTCTTTTTGGGCTTAATTCAAACAAGAAAAGAAGAAGAAGAAGAAGAAAAAAAAATCACCACAAATGACTAAAGGTAGCCATCACACAGCATTAACTACTAGGCTCTGGAGGTTCAATGTATAGGAATTTTAAAATGTAAGCTTAAACTCATTTTTAATCAAAATTTTATCCGTCCAAATGTTTTTTCTGAACTTTATGCACACTTTAGTATTACCATCAAAGAGCCTCACAAGGTCCCATAAAAAATTCCACTGATATGGTACTTCTAATAAATATGGGGTAGTATATCACATAATTTAGATGAAGCAGGCATTCTGCCAAAAACTCAAAATAGGGGTTGATTTATTTAAAACTGCCAATGTTGCCAAGTACTGTGTCTTAATTGTGCTATGATCTCCCTCGTACTGCAAGATGTGCCAGAATTTCCTGCATTGTATTTTCTATTAGGTGGGACTCCTGCAATCCACCCATTAGCACAAACAATGAGTGGATGTGCCCACTAACTTCATCAATTGTGCTTCAGTGCATTACAAATAAGAGATAGAACAAAAGGATTTCTTTCTATGCTTACTAACTTTTTCTAAAGTCCTCCCGACCCTCGGACAAAGGACAACTTTAAACTGCTTCCCGAAGAAGCTATTACGTCCACTGAAGGACAACACTCAAGACCATTCTAACGGCCCTCAGACCATAATACGTCATTGGTCTGTCATGTATGGCTCCTTTCTAGACTGAATGAAAAGAACAGATACTAAACATGACCTCAGCTAAAAGGCCGAGAAGCAATCCATTCAGGACAAAAGATACTTTTTTTAAAGTCCTCCCGACCCTCTGACCTTACTAACACCTCTTGATATTCATCCCTTCTGAAAAGATAAAGATTGTTTGGCATTTTTAACTAGATTTAAATATGTTCCCACCCAAATATCAGCACAACATATAACAAAAAAATCTACATGCCAGACAAATATACATGAAAATATTTAATTTGGAGCTAGATTATCAGAGAATATTTCATTGGTAGTATTAACAATCTGAACTTTTTCCACTAAAAAACATTTCTGAAACATGTTTATACATATACCTGTTTTGGTTCAGGTGATCTCCTTGATGAGCTGGCTGTAGATGACGATGATGATGGTTCTGTGGGTGATGCCTTAGGTTTGAAGTCCAGTGTTGTTTGTTTCTTACGGGGTGAACTGCTCTCTTTTTCTGATGGGGTCTGATAAGATGCTGCTCGAATGGCTGCTGCCCCTGTAAGAAAAGAAGAATTCAGAAACATTCCTGACTGTCCTTCATCTGATAAACTTGAAACGCAATTTCTAAAATTAATGATCCCATCATCAGTTTCTCACATATATATATCTATGTCTGGTGAATGGGAAATCTATTAAGGAAACCAATTCAGCATTTTTAACTCAGATTTATGAAATCTAAAAGCAAACCACAGCTTTCCTCTAATTTGCAAGGCTTTCAAAAAGATGTATGCATTCACATCATGCAACATCATCTTGGAGGCCAAAAGGGGGAAGTTCACTGCGCTCTGGCTCAACATTAATATTTAAATCATGTTTAGATAGCATGAGTACTCAAATCAGTTGTCTGCATCTGTTGGTGAAAGTTGTAATGACACATTCTTGCCTCCATTAGAGGGCGCACTTTTTGTTCAGTGAGGCCAAATGCATTTTTAGGACTTGGTTGCTGAGTCCATGGTGCAGTTGTGTACCAGACTGAGGCACCTAAGGTTAACCAGTTAGTTCACTCTGAACACAATATACATTTGCAAGGAAGGAAAAAGACTAGAGCTTTAACTGTTAGAGAGCCCTCTACCTATTGAAAAATTCCAGAACCCTGCCCTGGATACTAACCTTTCAAAGGGACTGGATCTTCCTTAGGTTGGTTTCTGTCTTTGAAGAAGCTTCCAGCTTTTATCAGGGGTGCAGGAGATTCTTCTTTCAGAGTGAACTTCCCCAACATTTTCTATAAAATTTGAAAAATATAAATAAAAAAGTTATTACATTTTGTAAGTGAGCTAAAAATGACAGCCCTGACATGCACCATATAAGTAGCAAGCATTCTTGAAAAAATACCCAATAATACGACTGGTAACAACACTTTCTGTACCCCCCTCACTTGCTGAACATTGAATGATTTGATATTAGACACAACAACGGCCTCCATGAAAAGAAAGTCAACTATATACAAAAGTAGGAAAATTTGTCTAATGTGCACTGACCTATTTGTTTTTACCAACTTGAATATGTTACCCAACCTGTCAGATCAGGTATTATGTGGGCTATGGGCCATATTGAGTTTTCATTATTGCTGTAAAGAGGGCTATGAATTCTCAACTTTGGTAGAAAAAATCATGGGCACATGACATATTTAGGGAATTCATATATTTGCTCAAGATGATCAAATTTCACTAAACAATTCACTAAAAACAGCTGTGCTTCAATTGTCCAAAATAGTACCCAAGCTACTGAGGTGTGACCCATACTTAAAAATCAGACACTTTATGAAATACAAATATTTATAAATCATTTCAAAACCCACTTCCTCATTTGAAAGTAAACAAGACTAACCATGTTTACAATATTAAAATGAAAGTCATATTGAATAGTTGAAGATAACTGACCCACAAAAGGTCACATTCACATAAAAGGAAATAGACATGTTATTCACTAGTCCATTGGAACAGCACTGTCACACCCTTTAAGATAAACAAAAAGGACAAGTATCCTGTATTCAGTTGGTTGCAAAGGTAGTGCCTTGCTCTTAACAATGAACAAACGAAACAATAATGCATGTTATCATATGCCAGTATGAAAAGGAGAAGAAAACAAAAATAAAAAAGGAAAACTTGCTGAATACTGTGCTTCACAACAATGACTATAGATGAATCTGAACAGTTAAGTGATGGTCTGATTCGGTCTGTCATAACTGGGGTCGGTCTGCTTTAATCTTACCAATTCTTTGCTTAAATGTATCATGAATGATTGTACACTAAATTTACAATTGACTTGATCAACTACACTCAATATGATGGTTTCACATTGCATGTGGACAACAAAATTATGTCAATTTAAGGCTGAAGTACCCTACTTCGACCAAGGAGGCTGCCTTCTCTAGCTCCCTCAATGAGTATATACATGTCCTGCTACTGCTTGCTTTGATAAAGCTTGTTCAAATCTGCTTTGTGGATACTGAAGAAGATCACTTATACTTTGCAGCTTTACTATGGATTGGTTTTATATCTTGCTGTAGAAATAGCTAATATTAAATTACTTGAATAGAGATAGGAAGATTTAAAACTTACCTGACTAGTAGGAGATGTGGAATCTGTCTCTTCTGGAGGGGAATGGAGTTTGATGAAAGAGAGTCCGTATGTGATATGCTTGAAAGAAAATTTGAAAAGAATTCGTCATTCAACATGTATCGATGTATTATGGAATATGTATATAAATCAAATATATAGCTGAATTATGAAAAAAATAATGACTTTGACACCTCTTTTGAGTCTTGAACAGAATTAGGGTGATTTAACTATCGATTACTTGGAGTTGGAAAGTCCCATGTTACGCTTATCTTCTGCAATACTCATGAAGATATTATGATAATGTAATATAACATAAAACAAGTTCATAAAATTCATTCCTACTTTGCAATGATCCAAATTACTGTCAGGTGATTGTGCATTATCCTTGGATAAAGTCATAATAACAGATTAATGCACACATCTTGGGCTTCTCTGGTACACTCAGGTTGTGATGTTTGTTTTAAAATGTGTTTATTTACAGAGGAGATTTTTCCAACTTGGAACCATGCAGTTTATACTTTTGCTTTCTAAATTACAGTGACTCTTGTGAAATTAAAAACTTAAATCAGGTTTTACAACTTAGTTTCAAACTAATTGGTTTAAGTATGTTCTACCAGCTTTATATCCAGTTGTGGCTTACTGGCTTGTGTTCCCCTAGTCTATAGCTTATGCTGAGCACCAAGCACAGTGGAAGCAGGTTCCATTTTTAAAGCCTTCACTATGAACTGGCCAGGAGTAAAACTTGAGACCTGGCTGTACTTCAGATAAACCACTTCACCATGCAGCAGGACTCTTCTGAAAGAATACTACAGTATATTGAGAAACTCATAGTAACACCACATGTGATCACTACAGTAGCCTCCCATAAAGGCGTGCAGAGTGAAATGAAGAATGAGGGTAGGGAAAGAAAAGAGATGAGACTGATATTTCAAAAAAGTAAATATGGAGCTGAAAACTGGGTGATATCAATCACCTTGTTAAAGGGCTGGGTACAAACAATCTTCAGGCGGTCCCATCGTTTGCCAAGCACAGTTTTACAAAGTTTGTCGGGGCCAAACATTCTTACTCTGTTGGCATTGGAACCATTTTTACTTTCAATTGGATTCATGAAAGATGATGTCACCAAGATAACCTGAAAAACAGAAGAAAAGTGAAATACATTTGGAGCAATTTATTGTTAATACTTATGAAGTGGTAAAATACTCCCTGGGAATGGTTACATAATATGTATACGGGTCATTCCATGAGGTTGGGGCACATTAAATATATTTATGATACCTGGGGGAGATTACTTATTAATTTTGATGTGATTACAACATCAATTTGAATGTGATATGGAATGAAATGCACTGTTTGATGTATGTAATAATACAATTAATACACTCCCATAAATTTTTCAATTTTTTGTTGGTGTCTCATGAAAAACTGGTAAAAAGTTTGTGACATAAATATTGCAAACATTTTTTTTCCTCCTGTTTATTAAGAAAACAATTATCTAATTCACATATATTTACCTTAATCACCGTACAATCATTTTCTTTTTAAATAAATTTTCCACAGCATTAACCATGTTGTGTTTCTTTCTGCAATTATCAGCTTTCAATAAATGAAAATGATTTTCTCCTCTTTCATCAAGCACTCATCATTTCATAATTAATTACAGGCGCTCACACTTTTTATATCATCTGGTGGGTTGTGTGTTCAAAAACAATGTTCATAATACAGTACTTATTACACACAATGATGGTTAATTATCAATAGTTATTCAGTATCTTTAACACATCATTGTAAATTTTGCAGCTCCTTTGCAAAATGCAAAATTGAACTTTTGGTAAAAACTCTCTATTTCCAATTTTTCCATTTTACGTGAACAACAGAAAATGAAATACTTCATATGTGATATAAGAAAATTATACTGTCTGTAGCCTTTCCCTTGGAAGCACCCAAAAATGTCCTCTTTTGAGAAGAAAAATTGCTTCTTTAAAATTTTTTTTTTCTACATCTAAAATAAAACTTGAGACCAAACTGCAACTCCAAAATAAATGATCCACTGTTTCTTCACTTACTGTAAAGTTGCACAACGAGCAGAGTGGACAATATTGCAAAAATTAGCTTCTCTCTACCCCTGGATGAAATTTTATCATGTCTCATCCAGGCATTTGCAGAACACAGGTGAAACAACAACTTGCTGTGACTAAACAATGAAAATGGATCCACTTTTTTTCTTAGTCTTTGAATCTATTAGGTCAACATTTTGTCACTGTGTTATATATTTGTTGTATTAAGAAATTCATTGTTATTTTTTGTTCTGATGATTTATTGAGAATAAAGCAATGATTTCCACCAAATACAGTGTGTGCAAATATAGTATGTATTCATAAATTGCCGGAATATATAGTTACCTGTGAAGGCTGCACACTTAAAGTGTACCTAAACTCAAAAGATTAAAAAATATATATTAAAGACCATGAAAAATAAATTCCAACAGTCCAACTTCCATCTTCAAAGGACATTCCTGAGCTGAGATATTAAATGTTGAAGTTTATTCACTCAATTTTAAATGGTACATTGCACAATAATTTGTGATGTCATTCTTGTACTACTCAAATTACATCTTTTGTATATCTTTGTTTTCTCGAACATTACTGCACCTTGTACCAAGGTGTGATAGCACTCTCACTCTTATGAGGAGATGTAATTAATTAAGCCCTATTTGTGCAACATGCAAGCAAACAAACAAGAAGTGTTCAATGTCATTAAAATATTTTTAATTTTAAAGGAAAACAAAGCATTTTATGTGAGTTGTACAATAAGAAAGTCACAAATTATTGCACAATAGACCAATTTGTTTTAAGTGAATAAACTTCAACATTTTATATCTCAGCTCAGGGATGTCATATGAAGATGGGAGTTGGACTGTTAGAATTCATTTTTCATTTTCTTAAATATGCATTCTTGAACTTTTTGACTTGGGTACACTTTAAATGCTCACATTTTGATTTGTAAGGTGTAACACTACGTCTCAAGACATATCTGATATCATGTCTTGAGGTTTAAAAGGTTAGTTGGTTAGGTAGAGTTTTACGGCTCAGTTTCCAACCTACTGGTTCAAGTTGAGCCAGCCAAGGCCTTCTTTCCAGTTGTGGCTCACTTGCTTGTTTTCCCTACTCCATTGCTTATGGGGAGCATCATGCAAAATGGCAGTTTACCAGGTAAGAGCTAGAGATATAATTTTATAACATGGATATGCTGTGACGATTGGGTGATGCTCCCTGTGTTGTGCAGTCATGTACATGATTAAACTGGTAACCAGGGATGTAATCAAGTCATGACTCAAGTTATAGAGGAATCTGGACAGCAAGTGATGGTCTGATTTGAGTGGACCATAACTGCATGGGGTCTATCACCTTTCAATCTATCAATTTCTTTGGTTGCCAGTACCATGGATCATTGTACACTGTAGTGTCTCTTGATTCCCTCAATTTCACTGTAAATGAGGGGTTGAAATTACATTTAGACAATAAATGAAGACAATTTAAGACTGATCGACCCCACTAATGGCTGCTTACATTCACTTGCAAGTGTGCCCAGCTTGCGAATATCTACAGTAGTCCATTTTCCCATCTGAAATAACATTGTCAGGCCTTGATTTTCAAATAATTTAATGGCTGTCTTTCAGCCAACCATTATCTTTCTTCAACTGTCCCTATTGTAACTATGGTGGTCTGGTTTTTCTCAAATTTTATTCACAACTACAAAAAAATTGTGTTTTACAAGTATCTATCATGTGTTTTGTTGTCAGGGTGTGTGCAGTTCATACAAGCAAGTAGCCAGGATTGCGTCATGGGGAGGGTTTTGGTGTCATGGGGGGGGGGTTTGGGTCACAATATGGGGGAAAAGTCTAAGGATAGAGAGGAAAACATCGCTATTTTAGGTGTTTTTTGCATTGCAAGGTTGGGTTATGGGGGGGGGGGGGGTTCTAAGCCCCCAAATTCTTCAGCTTCAATGAGCAGCACTTTTGATGATCATTCTGGTACCATATAATCACAACAACTTAGAAGTTTTAATAGCAACTTAATTACAAAAATATTCTGAAATAGGTTTTGGTAGAAATGGTTTCAGATTCTCCATGGAGGGTTGGATTGATCCCATTTAAGTTTAATCTGAGATAAACTGTTATCCAATGTCAACCTCTAGGACCATTTTCAAATGCTGGTGTTGATAACAGTACTTGACAAAGTAAGGTGGAGGATAAATGTTTGGGATTCCATTATTTACAGAGGAATGTTAAGGGTAGTCTGTCAAAAAGACTATTACCAAAAGGTCCTAACTTTACTTGGCAGTTGTAAGGAGCAAGCTCTTCTCAGCAAAAATCTGTTACAAAAAAAGCCCTCAGGACATACTTACCATGTTTAACACGGTTGTCCTTGAAATGAAGATTGTGAAAACAAAGGATAACTTAGCCAAATGGCAAGTCCCTCCTTAAATATCACAAGATAAATATATTGAGCTCATGTCAATGGGTGATTAAGTGTAAATGAAGGATCACCGTACCCTGTAAAATTGGCAGATTTTGATCGAAATTTCAAGAATTTCTTTAATTTTTAATGCTGTTCATGTCGAATATCCGACTTTGTCATTTGGAGGTGATACACATGATGTCATACTTTGCCATCATGCTGTAATTTGCAGCAAGTTTCTCATTATGGTCATGCCATATTCGGCACTCAATGTCATGAAATGAGGTTTTTTGCAGTGTTTTTGTTTTATTTGGGCTTTTCTTTTCTCCCTTCTTGACCTTTGGCTAAGATCATGGGTTCTGTACGTAATATCTTTTTTTTTTTTCACCCAGTCTAGAATGGAGGTATTCATGACAGACCAATGCTATAAATGGTCTGAGGGCCATGAGGTTGGTCACTTGGCCAGACTTTCAGTGCTGGGCTTTAGTGGTCATAGCTTCCTTGGGTAGCAGTTTCATACTTTGGTTTTGCTGAACGGCTCTTTGCCAGAGAGTCAGGACTTTTAAAAAGCTCTTCCTTTTATCTCTTAAAAAGTTCTCTATATTGCATGAACACTGTGGTGAAATGAATGGGCAAAAATGAAAAACAACGGCTTCACCATTCATTTATTGTATGCCCAAAAATTAAAAACAACAGTCTTATCATTCATATATTGTATGTGCAAAAAATAAAAACAAAAGCCTAATCATTCATATATTATATGCACAAAAATTAAAAACAAAAAGCCTCATCAGTCATACAGTTCATTGCAATTCAGTAAAGTTTGCTACACAGCAAAACATAGCATTCTCTCAATTATGGCATCAATTTTAGTTTGTAATCCCATGACATCGGTATTGTTATACTAACAGTGTAGCGTTTTAACCTTGCTACATTTTTATCCGAACGTCCCCGGCCAGGCCAAATTGCCTAAATCCCCATGGCGAAGGAATGTTTACTTGAAACGCACACAGTAAGTTACCACAAGACAGCAGTGCATCGTTGTGACTCGAACTCCCGTGTCAAAGGTTATGGCCTAGGACAAGTAACCTCCAAAAGAATGCAAAAGAGATCAAAGTTCTTGTTTGATGATTGGTGTATTAAGCGATGATCCAAACGGCACAATTATAGATGATATGACCTTTATAAACAGCACAGTAAGGAAGTAAAATACGGTAAGAATACGTAGGGGCCCTAAAAATAACACGCAGTATCGGTACAGCACAGTCTACAACTGTGTCAACACAACGTCTTGTACTCTCCAGCCCTCCTCGACAAGTGACCCACCCTTCAATACATAAACTACTGTAAAGCATGCAACCCTGAATTGGGCGGAAACCCGTCACAAACCCTGAATACAAGCTTAGGGGAAACCCGTCAATGACCTTTGACCTCAACTTGAAGTGCACTTCATAAGTTCATACATATTCAATAACATGACATATGAGCATGACATATAAACAACAGGGTACCGAATCGTTGCCGCTACATCCCGGCCCCGAAGAATTACCAATGAGTAATTATTTCCACACTTTAAAAAAGGGCGGCAACTACAAAATATCAATATTTCTTAGTACTGCATACCACCTAAGGACAACCTTACCAAGCAAGATCATTAGGAGCCGAAATCAATCCAAATCATTAGTAAAATCAAGTACAACTTAGACAAACTTAAAGAAAACCTGTAGGATATAACCTTACTTGAGGACATAACCCTTGCATATAACTCAAATACAGTACTTGGTCTCTTACTGTACCATAGTGCATACATAATAACTTGGATGCATAATCCTTTGCATACATAACTACATTCATGGTCTTTCCAAGAAACACAATTTAACAATAGGCCTTCTGAAAACTTTGGGGCCTATTTTAACCTCAACTTGGCGTACTAGTCCATCCTTACCCGGATGGGTGGCTATGACCCTTCCTAACGGCCATTTTGGACGAGGCAAATTTTCATCGACCACCAGCACCAAGTCTCCAGCTTCTAAATTTTGCTGAGGTCGCGTCCACCGTTGCCTCAATTGTAAAGTGGGTAAATAATCCCTCAACCATCTCCGCCAAAACTGATCCGCTAAGTATTGGACCTGGCGCCACCTCCTGCGGCCATACCCATCCTCACGCTCAAAAACCCCAGGGGGTAAACTTGGAGGTTAGGCATAAGTAACAAATGATTTGGCGTTAAAGGCTCCTCGTCTGTCGGATCTGCACTAAGTTTACTCAAGGGCCTAGAGTTCAAAATACATTCTACCTCTGCCATCAGAGTTGACAAAACTTCATCTGTCACAACCTGTTCAGACAGTAATGCAGTAAAAATTCTACGTGTTGATCTCACCATCCTTTCCCATACACCACCCATATGGCTTGCCGCCGGTGGGTTAAAATACCACTGAATGCCCTTTTGAACCAACGCATTTAAAATACTTCTCTGATTGAGGTTTGCCAAATTTTCCTTTAGCTCCCGTTCAGCCCCAACAAAATTTGTACCATTATCACTATAAATTGATTGTGGTGCCCCTCTTCTACTAATAAACCTCCTCAGAGCATTCAGAAAAGAATCTGTATCTAGGCTGTGAGAAATCTCGATATGCACTGCTCGAATAGCGAGACAAGTAAACAAGCATCCATAACGCTTAACATGAGAACGCCCTTGCTTTACGAAAAAAGGACCAAAATAATCCACTCCTGTATTGTAAAATGGAGGGTTATCAGGAGTAACTCTAACACTCGGCAACTCTGCCATTAGTTGCTTACACAATGGAGCATTGCGTTTCTTACAAAACATACACTGCCCGATTACACGGCGTACTGCAGCGCCACCACAAATTATCCAATATTTTCTCCTTATGGAAGCCCATGTGAACCCTGCACTGAGTGCCCAGCCAACTGGTGAAAATACACAATAATTAGATCTGTCACCCGATGGCACTTCGGAAGTATGACCGGATGCTTCACATCTTCAGACACATTTGCATTACTAAGTCGACCTCCGACTCGAGCAACACCCTCTACTACGACTGGGTTTAACTTGTGCATCCCTATTGACTTGAGATTCCCTCTAGAATGCTTACATAGTACTTCAGGGATGGAATCCTCTGCACATACTTAACTATTGCAAGTTCAGCCCTGTGAACTTCATCCACAGTTAACAATCCCTTTGGCAAGTCCCTAATGTACCCTTTGACTTTGCCTGAAGATACATCATGAAACGCAACATCCAGGCAGTACCCCTTAAGTAATTTGTTCCAAGTAGGGTACCACTCAATAAATCTTCTTGCCCCAATTACCCCTTCTACTTTAGTACTACACACCTTAACCGAATTCTTCACTTCTGGGTCGCCTTCTAGGCGGGGCTCACACCCTCAATTCTGTACTCCTTTGGGAATTTTACCCAATCTACACCATGCCAGAGAAACTCTGGTCCCCTTAACCACTTATTATCACCAGCCATCTCCTTACCCTTCAAACCTCTAGAACCTTCATCGGCCGGATTTTGACCTGACTTCACATAATACCACTGAGAAAGCTTTGTTGCACTTTGAATCTTTGCAACTCTATTTGCTATAAAGGTATGAAACCTTTTACTCTCATTCTGTAGGTATTGTAAGACTGAAGTTGAATCTGTCCAATAAAAAATATCACTGAACTTGTACTCCAATTCAACCTGAATAACTTGACTGAGCTTAACAGCCAATACAGCCGCTGACAATTCCAAACGAGGAATAGTAACCAACCTCAGGGGGTTTACCCTAGTCTTTCCCATAACAAAGGCACAATGAACATACCCGTTTATGTCCACAAGTCGCAGATATGAAACAGCAGCATGTCCACTTTCAGATGCATCACAGAAGGTATGCAATTCCACTGCCACTAACTTACCTAACCTAGGACATTTAAAACATCTATCCACAGATACTTTAGACAAGTATAGCAAATCATTTTCCCATTCCTTCCACTTAACAACTAAATTCATAGGAATACTTTCATCCCATCCAAGCTTTAGCCTGGTTATTTCTTGCAACAACAACTTTGCAACTAACACATAAGGACCAACAACCCCTAATGGGTCGTATATTGAGCTTACAATTGCCAGTACACCTCTTCTTGTCAATGGTTTGACCTTGCTAACAACATTAAATGTGAAATAATCTTGATCTACATTCCACTGTACGCCCAGCGTACGTTCCATTGGCAAATTGTCTAGATCCAATGAAACCACAGACTTAGCCCTTTCTGACTCTGGTATCATAGCCAACACTTCCGTGTTGTTAGTTATCCACTTAGTGAGCCTGAACCCACCCCTCTTTAAGAGATTACACAACTGGTCAAACAACCTAACTGCCTTATCTGCAGTCTCTGTAGACTTAAGACAATCGTCCACATAAAAATTATGGATAACAGTTTCAACTGTTTCCTTATCAAAATAATCCTGATTGTCTAGTGCAGTCCTTCTAAGAGCAAAACCCGCACAACTGGGGGAGGAGGTAGCACCAAACAAATGTACCACCATACGGTAATCAATAGGTTCCCTGGAAAGGTCTCCCTGTGGCCACCATAAAAACCTCAATGCATCACAATCTTCCCTTGCAACCCCAACCTGATGAAACATGGCCTCAATATCTGATACCAAGGCCACTGGGTGTTGCCTAAACCTTAAGAGTACCCCCACCAAGCTATTTGTGTTGTCTGGCCCTTGCAGCAAACAATCATTTAATGACTGACCCTTGAACCTTGCGGCACAGTCAAATACAACACGCAACTTCCCTGGTTTCTGTGGGTGTGTCACTGGGTGATGTGGTAAGTACCACACAACATTGTCAAACGTGTTACCCTGTTCCCCAGTTTCTTCTTCTTGATCACTACTAGGCTTAGCTGCACCTTGTGCTTCCCCAGACACAACCACAGAATCAGACTTAACATTATGTGACACTGGCTCAGCAAACCCTTCACTTATGTACTCATCAATAACAGACACATATTTCTCTCTCATTTTTGGGTTTTTCTCTAAGCGCCTTTTTAATAATGACAATCTTGATTCAGCCAAGGCTCTATTATTAGGCAAGCTGGGTTTAGAATATCGCCATGGCAACTTAAGCTCATAATGACCTTCAATTATTCTAACAGAATCCTCCATAATTCCTCTTGCCCGGCGATCCTCCTGGGATTCCCCCCTTTCCTCACTGAAGGCCGAATCCCCGAAATCTGTTTCCCAAAACTTTGCCACTTGTTGACTCAAGAGATCATCTTCATACCTAACATGGTGCACATTCATCTGGGTCCCCTTCCCAGGACCTACTGGTCCCATAAGGGTCCAGCCCAACAATGACCTAATAGCAAATGGTTCTTTCCTTCGACCACGCCTTTCTTCCATTACCCAAAAAACCTCTGGTACATCACTACCAATAAGTAGCATAATGCTTTCTTCTTCAATACGAGGAAATTCAATGTCACAAAGATGAGGCCAGCTATGGGTATCCTCTATGGAGGGCAAACTATCCTTGTCTATAGGCAAGGTATCCACTGTCCATACATTTGGCAACTCAACACACTCATTTCCCTTCAAATCCATAACAGTTAAGCTAATCTCCCTTCCAGCTTCCTGCTTACAACCAATAACTGTTCTCAAATTGAAAGTAGTGTCTCGACCCTTTAGATCTAACATATCCATCAACCTCTTTTCACATAAGGAAACATCACTGCCGTCATCTAACAGTGCCCAGGTCTGTACCTCCCTACCATGTGCCCGCACCTTAACAGGCACAGCTCGAAGGCACACACGTTTCCCCCTTTGTCCTTGGTGAGCATGATTACTAATCCCATTTTGCTTAGTAGTCACTGTCTCTGAGACCCTGCCAGTACCATTATCCCCTTCCTGATTGGGAATAACCCTGGCCTCTGACTGGGCCCCTGTTGACTTGTCCGCCACCCCGGCCCCGGTGGAATTACCAACTCTTCCTGTTGCAACATTTTTGCTCTCATTTGATCTTGTAGGGCCATGAGATCTAACCTTGTTAAAATGAAGTAAAGTATTATGTTTCCTGTTACAATCATCTACCTTGCAATTCGCAGATTGCATACAACCTCTGGCAAAGTGATTAGGCAACAAGCAATTAATACACAATGCTTTCTGTCTTACAAAGTTGACTCTTTCCTGCACTGACTTCCCTTTGAACTGACCACACTGGGATAAACCATGCGAGCCATTACACAATGAACAATTAACTTGTGACCCTTTGGCACTTTCAGATTGTGTGCTTGTACTTGTAGACAGTGCAAGTCCCCTTTGCTGGGTAGACTTGGATGAAGACTTTGACATTTGACCTTGAGGCAATTTCTCATACCCTTTGAGTTTGCCTTTACCAATATTTTGACCATACACATTATTAGACACTTGTGCTGACTGCTCAACATATTCCGTCATGTGAGAAAACTGGGGTTGTACACCTTCATTCAAAAGATGAAATGCTTTCTTAGCCCACTGAGATTGTAAATACAGGGGAAGTAGTCTTTGTACCTTCAACAAGGTATCTGAACAATCCAAATTAGCCGTTTGGCCCAATTCTTTGAACGTTATTTGGCACTTTCGCATTTGGCGAGCCAAATCCCATAATGCCTTCCCGTCATTTGGCTTAATTTGCTCTCTCTCAAACACCCTTTCAAGTAAGGCTTGAGTAACCTGGTGATTCTGCCCAAACTGTTGAGCCAAAATACCTTTGGCTGCCTTATAACCAGACCCTGACCTAATAAGTACACAATCCTCAATGCTGTCTCTGGCTTTACCTCTACAGAACTGTATAAGATATGTCAATCTCAATCTATCATCCTGGACCTTAGCCTCAACATTAGTTTCAAAGCTATTCATAAAATTCCAATAACATGATGGATTACCATCAAATGTGAGAATATCAGGTTTTGGCATGTGAAGTGAATGTAACATACTTCCAAACACATAATTAGCATTTGTATCTAGGCCTAGGCCTACATTATGCTTTTTACCATAGGCTCGCCGAGCCCTGTTTTTGGTACACCTTCTGTCGTTGTAGCCTTGAAGGGTTGATTAACAGGATTCCATACAGGAGCGCTAATATTTGGTTGCCACTGTTCTGTGGAAGACTTTGGTTTAGGCTCAGACGCAGACTCAAAATGAACCTTAACGTTAGGTTTAGATTCCATGTACGACTGCCTAATTCGATCACCATCTTCAAACTCTGATAATACTTCAGCTTCCCACATTTTAGCTTCGGCTTCAGCTCGCTCACTTTCACACTTGACCTTAAACAATTGTGCCTTTCTTTCACACTCTAATCTTTCCCTATCTAACTGCTGTGACTGCTCTAACTGGGCTACTTTCATCCGGGCTAATTCACTCTTTATCCTAGCCTCCTTCATCCTAGCAACCGACGATGCGGATAGATCTGACCGCTGGCTACCTCGAGAACCAACAGAACCACATTCTTCTCTCTGATCCATGACATCCTGCATAACACTGGGACCAAGGGGAACCTCAATATTAGTACCCCTACCTGGTGCAGGTGAGTGGGCTGCCATTGCCAAGTATCGGGCCCTCTCCTTCGCCAAGGCCCGCATCCTGGGTGGCCATGCCTGGGCCCACACTGACTGTCGAGGGGGGCTGGAGAGTCTTACATTCCTCCATCCATTGATTACAACGTCCCTGGAACTCCTCCCAATTAAGCTCCTCTAACTTGAGCTCCTTCTGAACGTTTTCCAGTTCAATACTGCCAGGACTCAGCAACTCACAGTACTCCTTGTACTTGTTAACGTACGACTTGTATGTCTCTTCTAACTGATTTAATCTATAGCTTACCTCAAAGTAATTGAAGTGAGATATCATGAGAGCTTCCAACTCTTTATAGCGTCTTTTCAAAATTCCTTTGTGTCCATAACAGGACCGTTTACGGTCTCTAACGTTGATCCTTGGGAAACATCGACTGCAATGTCCTCTCCCGTTCCTAAAATAACACTTGTTTGAGTGTCCACATCCTGAACTAGAGGTGAGTCGTCCGCCATATTGAATCAACTAACGAAATGCCACCGGCCCCGCTAACGATAAAATTTAGAAGTTAGGCCACAAGGCCTGGCTATGTTCCACAATTCCAAACTAAGTATTGAAGTTGTAGACCTAATGTAGCGTTTTAACCTTGCTACATTTTTATCCGAACGTCCCCGGCCAGGCCAAATTGCCTAAATCCCCATGGCGAAGGAATGTTTACTTGAAACGCACACAGTAAGTTACCACAAGACAGCAGTGCATCGTTGTGACTCGAGCTCCCGTGTCAAAGGTTATGGCCTAGGACAAGTAACCTCCAAAAGAATGCAAAAGAGATCAAAGTTCTCGTTTGATGATTGGTGTATTAAGCGATGATCCAAACGGCACAATTATAGATGATATGACCTTTATAAACAGCACAGTAAGGAAGTAAAATACGGTAAGAATACGTAGGGGCCCTAAAAATAACACGCAGTATCGGTACAGCACAGTCTACAACTGTGTCAACACAACGTCTTGTACTCTCCAGCCCTCCTCGACAAGTGACCCACCCTTCAATACATAAACTACTGTAAAGCATGCAACCCTGAATTGGGCGGAAACCCGTCACAAACCCTGAATACAAGCTTAGGGGAAACCCGTCAATGACCTTTGACCTCAACTTGAAGTGCACTTCATAAGTTCATACATATTCAATAACATGACATATGAGCATGACATATAAACAACAGGGTACCGAATCGTTGCCGCTACAAACAGTATCGAACGTAATTGACACGGTGTAGGCTTCACACTGTCCCAACATTAATACCAGAATAGAGCATTTCAATTTGGATATTTCAAGCACATTGGAAGTTTTTTGAGAGCATATTAAGTTATTTTACAGTATATGAGGCCTGGAATTTTGATTATGCAGTATGATCGCAAACCACCACTCACCACAAATCACTGTGAGGAGTGTGATGTTTGCACACCTTGGTGAAGAATGGGAGCTCATGTAAATCTGTTTAAGTTTAGTAAAACAGCACAGCTACCACACTCCCTAATTTCCTCAGAAGTAAGATTTGTAGCACACCTGTATATCTTTTGGGGATTTTTCTCAGGCCACAGAATAACGTCACTAGTGGTGGCAAAACTTTGAACAGACCAACAACTTCAATGAGGTTCATTTTCCTATTTAATTCCTGTGTTTATTTTGGAATTGCGTTGACATTGCATAGTAATGATATACTGCACTACTGAGCCTAAGCTAAAATGTGATCTGGGCAGCACCTACTTCAGTTTCACCCCATTCTCAGTTCAATACTGTCAGTAGCACAAAGTTTGGTTTGGAAAATTACATTTAAACAATGTTAAACACTAAAAACTAAACATGAAACTATGAGATGTTCAAAATTTCAAGTGATATTGAGCCAAAGAAAATCTAGCCACTTCATGCACCATACTTTTATTTTCTTGAGTAATATTCTTGTAGTATGACACAAAGCATGTTTTAGTACTTTGTCAAAAGTTGTACAGTGTCTAGGTACTGAGTGTTTGTTATTCATTTTTACCTGATAATCATCTGGGTTGTCAGATGTGGAATGACCGACCAGAACCTCAACAAAGGCAGAACTCTCATTGCCAATATCAATAGAGTGAATCACACTTGATTTTTCAAGCTGTGGAGGAAAGAAGTGCACAGTAAAATGTGTATTATCTTCATTCAGGCTTTATGGTCTGGAACTCAAGTCTACAGTAGCACTTGAAGAAGTGAAAGATTTTATTCAAAGCAATGCAGCAACAAGTTTAAAAATCACTTGCAGGACTTTTATGAATCATACACTAACACTTGAAAAGAACAGACCACAAATAACAATAATGAAAAAAAAATCATCCATACAGGGTAAAAACCAGGGTTACCCAGTGGGAATAATTTGTTGGAAGTTGGAACGTACCAAAATAAGAGCAGTATGCCTATAAATTGGACAAAACTTCAACCTTCCCAGAAGTGTAGACAGTTTGATCAGGCCTGTGTTTTGAATAGCCATGGGGTATCAACCTCATGAGTGACACTGTAAGTAGTCATAACCTAACATGATAAGAGATGGTCCTATCCTCTTTTTTTGTGAGTGTGGAAAAATGATCACCCTTGCTTTTATCCCTGTCCGACATTAGTATTAACTACAATAAAAACGAAAAAAAAAGTGCAACCAAAGTATAACCGTAAAAGCACTCATACTGTGAATTTCAATTGATACAGTAACACAGTAAAAAACCAGAAAGCCAAAAGGCTTAGTGATTCCTTGCCGCTGAAATGTAAGGCCTTTTTTCACACTGACATTGCTTGGCAATGTTTTTCAATTAACAGGGCTCCATAATGTGCCCACAAAGTACACATGCAAGGCATCCAATCTTCCTACATTGAGATCCCCTTGCCCGTCTGCTAGAACCCAAATGACATTTGACCTCCACCAAAAACTTCTGGGACCATGTATTCACTATGTGCCATCTACAGGACAAATTACAGGACCCTACAAGTGACATTTCTTGAAAGACTGTGCAGGAAAGCTTGTCAGGCTTTGAACATGCTGACTCGAAATGAACTTTGACCTTTCAGAAAATCAATAGGGATCATCTACTCAATATGACCAATCCACACACTAAATATGAGCACAGTCACATGAACCGTTCTTGAGATATCGTGTTTACGAAGTTTTGACCTTTTGACCTCTCATGACCCCAAATGACCTTTGACCTCCACCAAAAACGATAGGGATCATCTACTCAATATGGCCAACACACTCGCCAAATATGAGTATAGTCACACGTACCGTTCTCGAGATATCGTGTTTACGAAGTTTTGACCTTTTGACCTCTCGTGACCCCAAATGACCTTTGATCTCCACCAAAAACAGTAGGGATCATCTACTCAATATGGCCAAGGCACACACCGAATATGAGATTAGTCACACTTACTTTTCTTGAGATACCGTGTTTAAAAGCAATTTTTAAGAAATTTACCTATTGACCTCTCGTGACCCCAAATGACCTTTGACCTCCACGAAAATCAATAGGGATCATCTACTCAATATGACCAACCCACACACCAAATATGAGTATAATAACATGTACCGTTCTCGAGATATCGTGTTTACGAAGTTTTGACCTTTTGACCTCTCGTGACCCCAAATGACCTTTGACCTCCACGAAAATCGACAGGGATCATCTACTTAATATGACCAACCCACACACCAAATATGAGCATAGTCACATGTACCATTCTCGAGATATCGTGTTTATGAAGTTTTGACCTTTTGACCTCTCGTGACCCCAAATGACCTTTGACCTCCACCAAAAACAATATGGATCATCTACTTGATATGACCAACCTACACACCAAATATGAGTATGGTCACATGTACCGTTCTCCAGATATCATGTTTACGAAGTTTTGACCTTTGGACCTCTCGTGACCCCAAATGACCTTTGACCTCCACCAAAAACGATAGGGATCATCTACTCAATATGGCCAACCTACACACGAAATATGAGTATAGTCACATGTACTGTTCTCGAGATATCGTGTTTATGAAGTTTTGACCTTTTGACCTCTCGTGACCCCAAATGACCTTTGACCTCCACCAAAAACAATAGGGATCATCTACTCAATATGACCAACCCACACACCAAATATGAGCATAGTCACATGTACCGTTCTCGAGATATCGTGTTTACGAAGTTTTGACCTTTCGACCTCTCGTGACCCCAAATGACCTTTGATCTTCACCAAAAACAATAGGGATCATCTACTCAATATGGCCAATGCACACACCAAATATGAGCATAGTCACAAGTACCATTCTTGAGATATCGTGTTTATGAAGTTTTGACCTTTTGACCTCTCGTGACCCCAAATGACCTTTGACCTCCACCAAAAACAATATGGATCATCTACTTGATATGACCAACCTACACACCAAATATGAGTATGGTCACATGTACCGTTCTCCAGATATCGTGTTTACGAAGTTTTGACCTTTTGACCTCTCGTGACCCCAAATGACCTTTGACCTCCACCAAAAACGACAGGGATCATCTACTCAATATGACCAACCTACAAAGCAAATATGAGTATAGTCACATGTACCGTTCTCGAGATATCGTGTTTACGAAGTTTTGACGTTTTGACCTCTCGTGACCCCAAATGACCTTTGACCTCCACCAAAAACGATAGGGATCATCTACTCAATATGACCAACCCACACACCAAATATGAGCATAGTCACATGTACCGTTCTCGAGATATCGTGTTTTACGAAGTTTTGACCTTTCGACCTCTCGTGACCCCAAATGACCTTTGATCTCCACCAAAAACAATAGGGATCATCTACTCAATATGGCCAATGCACACACCAAATATGAGCATAGTCACACTTACCCTTCTTGAGATACCGTGTTTACAAGCAATTTCTAAGGAATTTACCTATTGACCTCTCTCGTGACCCCAAATGACCTTTGACCTCCACAAAAATCAATAGGGATCATCTACTCAATATGACCAATCCACACACCAAATATGAGCATAGTCACATGTACCGTTCTCCAGATATCGTGTTTACGAAGTTTTGACCTTTTGACCTCTCGTGACCCCAAAATGACCTTTGATCTACACCAAAAACAATAGGGATCATCTACTCAATATGGCCAATGCACACACCAAATATGAGCATAGTCACACTTACCCTTCTTGAGATACCGTGTTTACAAGCAATTTCTAAGGAATTTACCCATTGACCTCTCGTGACCCCAAATGACCTTTGACCTCCAAGAAAATCGATAGGGATCATCTACTCAATATGACCAACCCACACACCAAATATGAGCATAGTCACATGTACCGTTCTCGAGATATCGTGTTTACAAGATTTTGACCTTTTGACCTCTTGTGACCCCAAGTGACCTTTGACGTCCACCAAAAACAATAGGGATCATCTACTCAATATGGGCAATCCACATGCCAAGTATGAGATCCCTCGGACTTACCCTTCTTGAGATATCGTGTTTACAAGCCAAAGCGTCACATACGCACACACACACACACACACACACACACACACACACACACACACATACACACGACATCACCATCGCATAGATTCCTTGCCTGCCTACGGCAAGGAATCAAAAATCCACAGACATTTCATACTCTTTAAGTGGCTATTGTACTGTAAAGGTTTCATTCTCATCTGAAAAAGTAAAATAAAAAAAGGAAAAAAAAAAAGGTCATGTTGCAGACCGAAAAGTAGAGTTTTGGGCTAGACCACATTTAAAATACACTCCCTCTCATTTTCCTATTAAAAAAAAAAAATGGATCTGAAAATTTCACACTTGATGTAAACAACCTAGCCATCAATTTTGTTTCAAACCCAGTTGTACAAAGCACAGATGGCTGAAGGCATCCTACAACATTAATCATTCAAAGGGCCATGGATACAAAACCAATTTTACAATGACCATCAAGTTCACAGGGTACAGTAAGTAATAGTGATCGGATGCAATGACGTGACTTCATCAATAAACTAAAGTGAGAAAGCTACCATACAGTATGTTTAAAAGGTCTAAACTTCTCACCAAAACATTTCAAATTCTCCTGACTTACTTTTAATAATGCTTACTGTAAGCCACAACTGTTTAAAACTCTTCCTTGTCCAGACAGAGTCTCAGTTCATTACTCCATGGTGAGTATACAAGACCAGTGTTTCTGGCAGAGGGGAGGTGGGGGGGGGTTGTTCCTTCTTTTAATTCCCATGAAAATTAGACTAGAAAGCCAAAAAGGGCTTAGTGATTACTTGCCATACTGTATGATATTTTATTGAACATGACTCCCCACATGACAAGCATGAGATCCCTCACATTTATTGAGATATATACTAATAAGGTCAAACCTTTTGAAATTATGTGACCCAAAATGACCTTCCACCCACACTTAAAACAATAGGTTAATATGGCCATCAGCATTCTAAATATGAGCAATTCACAAGCTGAGTATGAGACCCCTCCACAGTTATCCACCTAAAAATGTCATGTCTACAAGGTTTTGACCTTTTGTGACCCCCCAAAACCTTTGACCTCCACAAACAAGAGAAATATCCAACACAGTTATGATGCTGGTAAACTATGTATTGTCTAATAACTTGATAAAGAGGAATTTTTAAAACATGCTCATTTTTATCAAAATTTCGGACATTGAGGACAGATGTCTCTACAGTATGTTTCTTGTATGTTCTTGTGCATCACAAAGAGCACAGAATCCCTGAAGGCCACAGTGGGTGGTCATAACACTTTCAGCATACAGTAGTACAGTACATGCTGTGTAATACAAGCTTTAGTGCTCTGCATTGTTTCCCTTGCTGTCAACCAAAGACATGTGCCAATTAAGAATTTCTGTGAATTACACAAGGGTGTAGTTGAGGTAAGAGTTGAATGTCTTTAATACACAGCTCACTTTTGACTCAAACATTGCTATCTTACAGCATGCCTTTGTAAAGTGTTGAAAGTCTGTTGCATCTCCACTCTACATGCTAATCAATTTTGATGAATTGAAACATGACCTACTGTATATACACACAAAATTGAAAATAATTACAGTCGCCTTCCATATAAACACAGAATGAATCACACCAATGATGGAGGAACCAGGAGTCACTTTTAACAGAGTTTCCTGGTTCAGATGACCTCAATATCACCCTGACTCTGACTTTGCCAGTTAAAAACACCTGGTAACCCATACTGTACAAGTCAACTCTTATTTGTAATTTCCCATTCAACCTGAGTCTACGTACTGTATCTGTAGCTGGCTGAAGTCATTCTAGGATTATAGTAAATGTAAAGTGCCCTTTCAAACATAAAAGTGCAAAATCTTTTCCTCAACTTACTTGCAGGATGACTGATGCTTGCTTCTCTCCAGCAGTGGCACACTTCCATTTTCGAAAGGATTCAGAATTCAATAGGTTGCTGGCTTTGTGTGTCTGTTAAGAAAGATATGAATGCAAGATACATTTACAGTATGCTTTTATGAAGCTGAGAATACTGTTGGATCAAAGGCCTGTGGAACATGATCTCAGTGTTGCCTACTGTACATTTTAAAATCAAAAGAATCAAAAGAATTTGTAATGCATGTATAAAAGTAGATGTGGAGTTTAATAATGTTTTTGTACAGTACTGTACTTCAAGGTCATTCTCTCATTACAGTAAGTCATATAAATACACTAAAGCTGACTTCAAAATTTACAGTAAATACTATTGCCACTGCAGCACCCAAAACAAGTTCAAAATTGCCAAGTTGAAGTGTGCGTTAGAAAGGATTGCAGTTTAGTTGAACCAATAACCGACAAGCTACTGTACAGTATTTCAGTCTTTTGTTAGGTACCTTCTCTGAAGGAAATTCTCATAAAAGCAAAATCTTACAATGTAAACAATGGTAAAAAGACACATGAGGTCTTTAGTTTCTGATTTTCCAGGTGTGTTACGAATTGCACTGCCTAGAAATGAAGAAGGGTGGTAGATCTGTTTTATTTAACTTCAATAGACTTATATTTGTGAAATTCAAAACCCATTCTAAAAAAGGTGTGCAAAAACTCACACTCTAATTTGAGGAGAGAGATGACAAGTGTGGGATCGTACGCACACCCCTCGAAATTCAAGGTTTGCACAAATTATCTTGTTAGAAGCAAGATTGTTGATTTTTTTTTTTTTAAAATAAAAAAAAAAAAAAACGATTTCAATGATTTTAATCCGATTTTAATCAGTTTTTTTTTTTATTTTTTTAAATTTCTTTAAAGATATGATGTCACAAAATTTCCTGGATGCTAGTGTGTACTCCATAACCTATCAAATAATGTTTTCAGCTTCCAGGGATATGATTTGAAAAACAAAAAGAAAAAAAAAAGTAAAGTTAGATAAAAGTATTCATATACACGTAGTCCACTGTATCGGGGATTCTGATGAATACAAGAAACATAGTGTACAAGGCAACGGCCATGGTTCGTTACAATATGGGACTCATAACTTAGTTCTGTGCTGTATGAATGAAAATGTTGTGCATACAAACAAAGTGATTTCAAAAGAAGAAAATTTGTAGAAAATAGCAATATATATTCCCACAAGAAAATGCTAACTGAACAATGCACACCAACAATCCTTCGAGATGGTATTAAGGCTGTATGCATACAGCAAGTATGTTGAACTAAGGAATTACAGTAATTCCTGGTTGAAACAGGGAACTGGTATTCCTTGTTACTGAACTCATTGTACATTGGTTTAGTAACAGATGAACTGGCAATTGATTAGATGTAGAAATTTAAGGTGACATACTGTACTGTACATTTATTACTGTAATCAATCCATCAATCAATTCTCACTATTTCTTTTACTTAAACTGGGTTAAATCTCATTTATCATGATTTGGGTTCTGTTATGAAGGTTGGTAAAACCTAGGGAATAATTTATCCAGTACTGCATCGCCATTTGTACACAAATACAGATCAGGTTGCTACACAAATGAAAAATTGTGTAGCAATTTTTTATGTGCATAACCCCTTGCATTTTCACAAACAATGTGTGGAAGATCTCAAAAATCTTCAAAACTGCAAAATTTTAATGCTAAATTATTCCCTGAAAACCCCAAAATAATTGAATCCCATGTCTGGTGCAAAGAGCACCTTACATCACATTGTGATGTGGTATTACTAAAATATCTGATATTTCCAACTTGTTGCCAGGACAGGTTGATGGGAAAGTTAGCATGCTCTACATAACCTATACTGTCTAATACTTTAACAGGTTTATTTGAGGGTCCTACTGTCCTCAACCAACTAGATAAAAAGGCCCATGATCACCATGAATTGGGTTGGTTTTTTTCCAAGAAATACAATACAGTATAAAATCTCACTTGAACTGTAATATTGACAGTCTATAGGGTCAATACTGATGCATGTCTTACTAAGGGTGCACATTGTGTTTAATCATTCTAAACTGTGTTGTTTCCTCTAATAAGTTGAATTCAGTGAATATTTCCAACCATAAATATCTTTTTTTGTCCATAAATAAAATTTTTCCAAAAAAGTGATTAAAATCAATGATTTTTTTGAAAAAAATCATTTGATTAAAATTGTGATTTAAATCAGTGACTTTAATCAGGGAGATTAAAATCAAACAACCCTGGTTAGAAACACAAAATGCTATTTGGTAAATGTAATGTACTTACATGAAAAATAGTAGGAAAGATTATAGAGCCTCCAAACTGAATTTCAATGGTAGGGGAAATTCCATCCCTATTATACAGAAAATGACATCACCTGTTAGGATCCTGGTCTTTTTGTGTGAAATGTTTCATTCTTCGAAGACACCTGGTGATAAAGTCCATTTTTCATTCCAAATTTCACCAACTCATTCCCCCAGTTTGAAGAAAAGTCCATTGACAAGCCTAGATGTGGCGTTAAAGATCATTCATGGCAAGTACGGTAATAACAGGTGCATTTTGGAGCTGTGAGGCAGTTGTAGAATTATGCACCGATTTCAGAAGGTGTATGGCAGCCCTTCTTAGTGTGTGCAATTGGTGAGCTTGACTACTCTGAATGCAAGGAAGAAAGTACAAGTACAGTATCTTGGGGGAGGGTCTACACAAAAATCTGTATGGGGTTCCCACAATCCTGCTGCTAATGTGAACCCTGACCCGGTCCTGTTCAAGGACTAATTTGGCCTTATTTTAAGCCCAGACTCTATAAACTTGGCCTGCATGGGGAATATATTCCCCACACAGCCAAACTGCCTTGTGTTTCCAGTGGTTTTTAGTGAAATCTGCGCTTACTTTGTACCGATTTTAAGTTTTTCCCCGTGCAGCTGTGCCGTCACTAAAATGCAAAAGACTTGCTAGCCTACTCACCGTACCTACGGCATACCACAGCCATTGTGTTCTCAGCAGTATTCATTTACATAAACATACTACCGTGTATACTGTACATTGTACAGTATGTATATGCTGAGAATGCCTGTGGTAATTGAAATTTGAAATTTGTGTTATGAATGTCTTTCCTCTCTCATCTTATGGCTAATAAATTGAATTAAATGAAACATTACGCCTAGAATATATTTCCTTTTAAATAAGGAAAAAAACAGCATCGTTTTTCAGGCTATGCATGAGGCCCTAAATTTTAAGCCATGGAGAGTTGGAGACCTCTACAGGATGTGAAACTATATTGTTCCTCTAAGAAGTAAACCCAAACTTCAGTGGATATGATTAGTTGAAGGCCATATCTTTTACATTTCAATGTTAAATTCAAATTTTGTTTCTCATTCAGTCATGGGAGAGTCTGTTTGTTGTGGCCTCAGAGTAGCTGTAATGTGATTGACAAAAAATGTTTAAAAAAAAATATACTGTAAAATAAATGAACTGATTATTTCTATGCCATTTTAGAATGTGCTTGTAGCTTCAGTATAAAGTAAGCACAATGCATTTGTTCATGTGCCGTCAGGAGTATTTAATGGGTACTTTCGCGTGCTTGGTAAAAGAATGCAGTACTTAGTTGATTTTGTGTTGTAAATGCATGCATAGATGTGTGCTTGTGAAGATACCATAGAAACTGACCAACCTGACCAATCAGTCAGTCAATAAACTTCAAGCAGTCCTTGTGCATTCATGTTCAAATGTTCTTTAGTGGAAAGCCTCGAAAGAGCACAAAACTAGCTGTTCTATGTAAGTGAAACACATTGGAGAACAGCGTTTGCAAGAACTGCAATGTTTTAAAATCACAAGTATTTATACTACCGGAGGATTTCAATTAACTGTTAGACCTGTTTCAAAACAACCAATCAGGGATCTGCACCTCTGTTTTGGCCTCCATGAGGAGTCACTGCACCATTTTAAGTTTGGTATCTATGCTTCTAATATCTTTGAATCCATACAGTATGTAACACCACACCACAGAGGGCGTATTTCATTCCTGCCTAGCAACAGATAGTACAGTAAGGCGTCTCAAAGAACCAGTAATAGCCAATAATCACGGCCAATTTAAAGGCCCAGCTCTCTCACCCCAAATAGTACCAATTCTCCTAACCTTCTTACTGAAGCCACTCCCACGATTGTGTGAAAATCATCCTCATCCAGAAACAATCTCAGTTTATTGCTTCAGGGTGAGTATAGAAAAACTCAATTTACATAATCAAAACACTCTCATTACCGTTCATGCTGTGTAAAATAAGCTTTGGCACTCTGCATTGTTTGAATTAGCTGTCAATCAAAGAGCTAAGCCAATTGAGAATTTCGGTACCCGGGTTCCAAAATTATAGTTTAGGGTGAGAGGTTTTGCCCTTTAAGTTTACAGATTTCTTTTAGGCACAGATCTACAAATCGTTATGTTTTGTAGTCTTAAGTGATGCCAAGTTGATAGAAGTTGATAGAACTGCACTGTTGTGTTATGTACTGTACCATTTGCAAGTATGTTGGCTAATACGATTGTACTGAAGCTGAAGACAGGTTTGCCAGTAAGTTTTTTGTCTACTGGAAGGTGATTAATGGTTCTTGTCTTTGCGTTTTTGAGTTCGAAAGTGTAATATGTAAGGATTCATTCCATATGGTTTTATTCTATCCTACAGGATAATACCATTAAGGTAGCTAGCAACCTCCCAGACAGTCTCCTAAACTTCTAAAATATTACTGTGTGTTCAGCTTACACATAATTGCAGTTGGGTATGATTATTATATTGAGCTGACTAGTAGAAAATTACTACACCTGGTTGGTGCAATCTGGTGGAAGAGAGAGGTACTGCAGCACTTTCAACAGGCTTGGGGCAATTACATCTCAATGTAATCGATTACGATTGCAATTACTTCATATTTTACCATTGAGATTATGATAACGATCACAGCTAAAATTGAAAGTAATTGATTACAATTTCGATTACATTGCAATGTAATCATGATTGCAATCTTGATTACATTTTCTTTCCACATGAACAATGAAGTAGGCAAAACAATCCAGTGCCCACAACTGGAAACAAGAGCCCAATGGGCACTGTGGTTCATTGCTGGATATTATAAGAACAGTACAGCCAGTCTCCGAAATAAAGCTAAGCAAAAGCTCATACTCCATGTTTGTAACATCTTCACAAGGGGTATTTTAGTACTAATATTACATGAAATCAATGATTAAATTTTTGTGGCCTTACTAACATTCAACTTGTATTTGCTTGGTGATCCTTCAAAAACACTACCTCATTTCCATATGTATTTATGCTTGTAATCAAACTTGACATTATCAGCAATAAACAATAAACAATGTGGTCAGAAAGAGAAAAAGACACATTGTATTTCTCTCATAAGTTATTTTTACCTGCTCTCAAATAAAACTCGCTATTACTTTAAAACAGTCTACCATTTGTCCTGTTTGCTATCTCTACACAGAAAACAGGGTTTATTCAGCAGTTAAGCAGAAAGCAAGTGATTAATGGGGTGTGATAATAGAATGGGGATTAGGTTACCCCACATAGCACAGCAGTATTGAAGAGACATACTCTACTGTATAATCCATGCATTGCTTCCACTAGCATAGAGACCAGTTTAATGCAGAGTGACCTGTGCTCAGTGAAATCTACAGATTTCAGTTATTGTCCTCTTAAAACTTTGAATGATTCAAAATATGAGTACAACCCGAAGGAATCATTACTGAAAGAACGTAAGGGCCAAATTTCTACGGTGTTTGAGTTTGTAAGCATGCAAAACCAGGTGAGATGAAAAAAATCTATTGAACCTATCTTTATCTAGCTTACAAGATTTTCTAAATAACATTTCCAGTGGTTGACCTCCAGTGACCTTGATGACCTTTGACTTTAACCAAACACAGATTGATTTGATATATGTCCTTTCTACCTTAAAATACTGCGTTAAAATTTTTTTCAGTGTATGACCCCTGGTGACCCCAGATGACCCCTTGACCTTCACCAAACATATCCAATTTCATCTTTTCACCATAACACATCCACACATTAAGTATGACATTTATCCAAGTTTCCTACCTAGAGATATTGTGTTGAGAAGATTTTTAGTTTTTGACCTCTAGTGACCCCAAATGACCTTTGACCTCCACCAAAAACGATAGGGCACACCTTCTCCCTATGACAAATCTATGTACCAAATCCAAGTTCCATCCAAACTTTCCTTGTTGAGTTAGGGTGTACCGAAGCAAGTGTCACACCCACACACACTCACCCACACACACTCACCCACACACACACATACGCCAACCTGACTACATAGGTTCCTTTGCTACCACAAGGAACCAAAAAGGCCATGGACATTGCTAATCCCCGAAAGAAAACAAGTCCTCCCAAACTAGAGATTATTGAGCCCATGCACTTGCCACTCATTTTAAGCTGTCTGACATCCAAGAAAGTGGGACAATTAAATTTAGTCATTTCAAGAGAAGAACCAAGCACTGGAAAAATTGTTTAGTAACTTTACTTCTTTGTTCATTTCAATGTAATCTGAAATGAAACCATGATTACAATTACTCTGCCATTGTAATTGATTACGATTGCAATTATTTTGCGATTTTCACAAAAGTAATCGATTGCCACTACAACTACTTCAAAATGTGTAATCGATTACGATTACTGATTATGATTACCCCAAGCCTGACTTTCAAAACGTTTCAGTTTACCAGATTCGAAGAAGAAATAACTCATGAAGTATGTATAAAATATATCATTACAGAAAGATTCAAGCTTGTGTGAAGTGCCTTCAAGATTAAAGTGGTTAAGTCTAAGTGACATCAATTTTTTATAGAGCGTGAATAATTGAAATAAAATTGAATGTTTGAAACTTTGTATGGACAGAATAATACTGTACTGTAGTTTACTAACAGACTTCACAATTTTTGCAGAGAACACCCTACAGTACCTTTGACTTCATACAGACATGACTATGTTCATGGACAAACTGTAATGCAACTGACGAATGTTTTTTAATGTACTGTATATTGAATGCTACCTACTGCTTGAAATTTTTTATTGTTCCATTTTGGACTCCTATTGACATGTTATTAAATTGTTACACACATTTCAATTTGACCTGTACATAAGTACGTATTAGTATACTAAAGTCTACAGTGAGAATGTTGCTCAGAAAGATGTCAACATGGCAGCGACAGGTGTTGCATTGAAAAGTAAAAGACAGGATGAAGTTTGAAACTTAAAGGGAAAGTTGATGAAATCTTCATTTGACAAAATTACAAATGATATCACATTTTATTCCATTACTTTCCGCCCCCCAAAAAGATGTTTTCTGCTTAAAATGAAAGGGGTGGAAAACACCGTTTTTGAGGGGCGGAAAGTAGCGAGGGAGTAAACTAAGTTAACTAACTGTAACCATGTAGGCCTAAGCCTATTAAATCAGGCTGAGTTTGGTGTTAGGCTGTAAAATGTATTGTAAGCTACAGTAGGACGACATGTGGGTCTTTATTTTAATTAGGGTACCAATGGTAAAATATGCTGTTAAAGGCAACTGTCTTGTTATTTTAATCCACATTGTCTTTGCTATGCTTTCATTTTGTCCTCACTAGTCATGTAAGTGCATACTCTTCCAAAAATTAAGTATCATTGAAGTTAATCCTCTGAGTTGTGATGAAAAAGTGCCTAAAATCAGCAATTTGGGGGGCAAAAAGTGTGACATTTTAACTACCATAGCAGGAGTAACATTTTCCCTTATTTTTACTCTTATTTTGCTCTGTTATTTTAACTTAAATGGTTGATGAGGTATCAATTGTACTCTTGTAACTCATATTTTATGAGAAACTGACACTTTTCTATTTCTTGGGATTCGAGGAAAGAGGGGTTCCACGAGTAACATTTGGTGTTACAGTTACAGTGTGAAATTTCAGTATCTTATTTTCCACCTACAGTAAACAATAAATCTTTCTCATTTTAGTGGTTAATTGAAGCCTGTGCATTGTTGAATGAAGTTTTGGGCAAAAGACCATTGTACAGGAAGAAAAACATTCATACTGTCACAGTGGAGTGCAGTTTTTATTCATTTTTTTTTTTTATGTTGTGGGCTCTGTGACTTTGTTCTGTGTAACCCTGGTTTGTTATCTAAGTATTCCTATCGTTCCTTATCTGCATGCAATTCTCCATAGGATTAAAGTGAAATGTTTAATGGGTGCGACTTATTGTTGAACAAAACTCTATTGTATAAAATGCTATGTGAACTGCAAGCCCATGCAGGTAGACTGAGCAGTTTAGTGAAGGGATGAGTTTGCTTTTGCAAGAGACAGGCTATTTAAAGGAAGACGTTTTGTGTAGAAGGGGCTGGTATGTCAATTGCTGAAAAAACAGTTGTGGAAATTCAGTCGCAAAAAAAAAAGGGTGGCAAAGACCAGTCCCCAAAGTGTTTAAAGTTGTTGGTTACAAAACCAAAACATGGTAGGGCCATGTGGGCTGTAGTTTGAGTCTGTTGGTTTCAAAACCAAAACATGGTTGGGCCATGTGGGCCGTAGTTTGAGTCTGTTGGTTTCAAAACCAAAACATGGTAGGGCCATGTGGGCCGTAGTTTGAGTCTGTTGGTTTCAAAACCAAAACATGGTAGGGCCATGTGGGCCGTAGTGAGTCTGTTGGTTTCAAAACCAAAACATGGTAGGGCCATGTGGGCTGTAGTTTGAGTCTGTTGGTTTCAAAACCAAAACATGGTAGGGCCATGTGGGCCATAGTTTGAGTCTGTTGGTTTCAAAACCAAAACATGGTTGGGCCAAGTGGGCCATAATTTGAGCTAGGTGCTTCATTGCCAATGAGATTAATAGTGTTCGTGTGGAGGATTATATAGCAAACCATAGTTGTGAGAATTGAGGAAGCTTTGGGTTAGAGCAACTGTATTACATGGTGAAAGAAGGAAGAAAAAACAAAAACACTATACTTAGATTGTCTAGACAAGAGAAGCATATAATTATTGTAGAGGCATGAGTTTGAGAACTGAACTTGGAAGCAGAATTTAAGAGAATGGAAATGGTGCAAAGAAGATGAAACAATTTGGTCTACATCCTGTACATAGCAGAAACTAAATACATATTTTTTCTCTGTTAATTCAAACAAGAATAAATAAAATAAAATAAATAAAATACCACTACTTCCTACATTTGATATGTTGTCATTTTTAGCTGAACTATACTTTTTAACATGGCTTTTAACTTACAGGCCATAAAGCTGTGCCAGCTTGTTTATGATCTGAAATATATATATCATAAAATATTACTTTGGTGTTCCCCAATCTCAGTTACATGTGGAACCTATTTTTTGTACCACAGAATTGAGGTGAAATCCTTGAGGCTTGACTAAGTAATCACAAGAGCTTTCAGATTCAGATTGCTAAGATTAACTAAATAAAACACATTTATGATATTACACAAATCAATATTGTTACTAACATCTCATCTCACCAGTCATACATTCTCACCCATCTCCACCTTTTTATCCAGGGCCCAACACCAACCCTTGCATTCCCATCTCATTGACTAACAAGCCATTCCAACTCATTCCATCCTTTCATTTTACTGCACTGCTCTGCAGAAGTAGGTTAGTTATTAGAGACCTACAGTATTGTTTGTACACCTGGCTGGTTTGGGCAGCAATTTACCTTATTGTGTTGGTTCAGGGGATGGGCTCTTGATTTTATGGGTGTTAGAGCTGTCCTGGCTGCCAAGGTGTGAGGGTTTGGTCTCAGTTGTGGTATTTGGTTGGATTTTGTTCTCTTGGACTTTATTTTCCAGAAGGAAGAGTTAAGTGAGTAAGTTTTTAAAGTTATTTTACCCTTCTTGAATTCCTGCTATTCTGTTATTTTGTTACCTGAAAGTACAGATTTTAATTTCTGAATTATATTTGCAAAACTTTGAAGGAAGCCTTCTCTCAATATTGTGGCTTTTGATTGGGAACCCATTGCGGGCGGGTCGCTGTAACAATATAGTCTACCTATTTTTGGTGTTCATGTTACACATATGGAACTAAAAATTTCCAATGAATGTGGCTATTTTGAGGCCAAAGGTAACCTGAACACAGGCTTGGGGCGATTACATCTTCATGTAATCGATTATGATTGCGATTAGCCTACTTCATATTTTACGATTGAGATTATGACTACAGTTACAGTTAAAATTGAAAGTAATTGATTACAATTGCGATTACATTGCAATGTAATCATGATTGCAATCATGATTTCATTTTGTTTCCACATACACAATGTAGAAGGCAAAACAATCCAGTGCCCACCACTGGAAAAGGGCCATGGACATTCCAATAAATAAGCCCTGAAGGATACAGGTTGAGGCATAAAACCCTATCTAACTACCAACATATTGTTTCTAACATTTTCTTTTGCAAACAGTATACCTCTAGAGAATGATGTACCTAGACAAAGTTAGTAACTTTACTTCTATGTTCCATTCAACTTAAATGAAACCACGATTGCAATTACTTTGCCATTGTGTTCGATTACGATTGCAATTACTTTGCGATTTTTACAAAAGTAATCGGTTGTGATTACAACTAAGTTCAAAATGTGTAATCAATTGCAATCGATTACGATATACTGGTTATGATTACCCCAAGCCTGCCTGAGCATTCAAAAAAAAAAAAAGAAAAAAAAACTGTACAACATCATTTATGCCTAGGCTATGTAGGCCTATACCGTAGCCTACAATAAACTTAATAGCATAAAAAAAGCAATTCAAGGTTTGACATCATAAATGATGGAACATGTATTAAGGACTCTAAATGTCATGTCACAGTCTGGTCCCCTTATTTAAATAAAGACCCATGTGCAGATGTGCGTTAAAGGCTAACTGTTTGGGCCATGCTGCTACCTAGGACTAACGGTCAGGTTAACGTTAGGCCTACACAACAGTAGCCTAGCCTAGCCTTGGCCTAGCCTAAGTGGTACGGAATGACAAGAAAATTTGATTTAGGCCTAGGCCTAGGCCTAGACCTAGGCTTAATCCTAGGCCCCTAAAAGTCTCTTTTACTACCAGAATATGCCTTTTACTAGATAGACTTCACAGTCAAAGTTCTTACAGCATCTTCGCTGCTGCATGAAACGACGTGCTGGATCTTTATTTGTGGCATTTTCAACTTGTGCAATCTAAAAAGTAGGATTAAGTAGGATAACGTTAGTAACAATTTGGCATCGCGGAATTGATATCTGGTCGTTTCGTACTGTAACTTGTAAGCATGAGGAATCTTCACCACGGACTTCCTAAACATGGACAGAGCACACGATTCGTAGATTGTCGCTACCCTACGTGTGAGTATATTAGTAGCAAGATGGCTGTTCCCCTTTGTCTGTCGCAGTCGGTGGCGACAACTCACGAACAGGACGTACGTTACATGCTCTGTCCATATAGCTATATAAGAAGTCCGTGATCCTCATCAACGACTGTCTTCACGAGCAGACGACGCATATCACGTTTCGACACGCCAAAGCTACAAGTTCATGTCAATACATGTCTTTGGGGCACTTGTAGTATCAAAAGGTAGGCTGCGTTAATACCGTAGGTGCTTGTCCTCTCCACCCCAACTACAATTTCTGTAGTGGGTCAACAGAAATTCTCAATTGGCTCATTCATTCAGTGAAGCATCCGGGGAGGGGGCGTCCGCAAGCGCGGATATTAGTATTTTTTTTTCTTTTCTTTTTTTTTTTTTTGGGGGGGGGGGGGGAGTGGTGACTGACTGCCTGAAAGAATATTTAAGTGGAGCGCCACCATTTGTTGACTCGCTCGCCGGAGCGTACAGAAAATTTTGAAAAATCGCGACCTTTCAGATAGCCGGAAATATTGCATTTGCCATGCTTGTTAGTAGAATCTACGCAGTCGTTTTTTTAGCTTTCCTTTGCAATAAAACATTCATCTAAATAAAAAGAAAATGATCAAACTGCAAAATGATCAGAAAATTACCAAATAAAATGTATCGGCTCCTTTACAGTAAGATGTGACATTTTATCATTGCTTTGTCGCAAAGTAGAATCTCCATTAAAAAGGACAGACCAGAACCAAATTTTTGTTTAATATGTTAAAGACAAACCCTATTCTAAGCACTCTGGTGAAGTTTTCATTCATTTCCTATATTTGGTTCTCGAGATATGAGCAATTGATGTTGACACGTTTTCCACACTGAAAAAGTAAACTTGAACCAAGCAGGTCTGATGTCATCTATTCATATTGATGGTCAATGTTTTGTTTTGTTTTCCACTTGTTTTTTTTTCTTTTGATCCTGCTGTTTGACCTTCAACTGATTATAGAGGAATGCTATCTTGCCCATAAGGCAAATTAAGTTTTTAAGCTTTCATTGCTCGGGATGCACTTATGGTAACAACATATCATAGTTAAATTGTATAAAAATGGTGTTAAATTTTAGAGAAAAACAACTAAACATTGTCCATCAATGTGAACACATGACATCACGCCTACTTGTTGCAAGTTCACTTTAGAAGTTCACTGCAGAAAATATGTCAACTTCAATTTTAATATCTGGAGACCAAACATGCATGGGAAACAGTACTGATTCACTACTGCTATTGGCGGATTGGTGCTGGGTAGCGCTATCAACGCTTCTGTGCGGCCGGTACTGGGCTACTAATTTGGATACAATTACGAACTATATCCTTGACAATTACTCATTAATTTATACTTTATAAATAATATATGACATTTGCATGAGATAGAGGGCTGGAATAGTTTGCCCAGATTAAGAAAAGGCTACTTGGCATTCATTTCATATCGAATAACGTTATTTTGGGAAAATTGAAGACCATGCTTTGAAAACCTTTTTTTTGGGGGGGGGGGCAAGTGCCCCCCGTGCCCCTATGGCGAACCTCTAATGAGCGTCCGCCTCCTCAAATTTCTCAGTTTGCCTTTTTTCATTTTTTTCTCATTAAAAAAAAAGAAAGACAAAAAAAAAAAAAAAAAAAAAAAAAAAGGAAGAAAAACCAGTTCCATAGGTATAGACAGTTGTCAAATTCCAAAAAGATTTTGGTTGCCCCAATCCAGCGTCAACCAATCCGACGCAAAACTCGAGCCATGTGCCGCAGACACTTGCGGCTTTTTATTTGATTGAGGTTATTGTTCCTATCCCCGAAACACCAACAGTGTAATCGTATTAACAGAGTATTATCGCGACCACAGCATGTCTTACTGTCTGCGTAGCAGGCCGGCATTCTTATCACTTTATTCTTGAAACCGCCTGTGGTATGCGTGGGCCGGGTTTCAAAAGTGATGCCAAGGACGCATATAGCAGGTCTTATTCACTAGCTAGCACGAGCGGAAGGTCAGTTAAAGTTATAAGGGTGCCGTTGCAGTGGCGTAGCTACTGGGGGGGGGCAGGGGGGGCAAGTTGCCCCCCCTGGAAAAATTTTTGGGGAAATTTTATGAAAATGGGGAAATTTGATGAATATTCTTATTATTACAAAAATTTCTCAAAATTTTTGTTAGAATAAGAAATTGTGAGACATTTCTCAAACATAATTCGTATTTTTATGCAACAAATTAACTCAGATTTCGTCAGTGTCGCATGAACCGGCCCAATTCGCGTTCCACAGAAATGTCCTCGCCGCGTAGCAGATTGAATGTTCTCTTGTGCTTGTATACGCACGGGGGTAATGATCAGTGCATTTCAGTGCACAGGAAGCTGTTATTCAGGTGATACTTTGGGAATTCAGTGAAAACTGACAAGTCACTACCGTAGACCCCCCCCCCCCCCCCGAGGTTGTTATGTTCTTCTACAAGCTAGCAGTAGCTGTACGATTTTACTGTGTACATAACGAAGGATGGGGCTGAAACAATCCATGGCCAACGATAAACTTAAAGTAAATCTAGAAATTAGAATTAACGGGATCCCTTGGCACACTTAAATTTTTTTTACTTAGCCTAATCCTTGGAGGCTTACAAGCTAGTTCGGGAAAATAGCTTTGTGCTCACTTTAAGTGTAACAATAAATGGACAATGAGTACCTTGTAACCTTCTACACTTAACAGACTCACAGAATTTCCTGTGTGATCGAGCCACTATTAGGCCTCCTTAGTGGCTTGCGAAGGGGAGACCATTGGTCCATGCCCCCCTCACAGATGCCATTTTTTCTTTGTTCTTAAAAATACGTAGTCTAACTTTATTAACACAGATTTTACTTCAAAAGATAGCATATGTAGCACCAGATTGCTTATAACGACATCCAATTTTTCAAAAATTTTCAAAGGGGAAGGATTGTCCCTGCAAGGTCTTTTAGTGATGCCAATTTTTTTTTTAATTCCTACAAATAGACCTAGGCAAATTCTGTCAAATTCCAATTGTTACTTAAAAAGGTAGACTCTGTTTCCCACTGGTGACATCGATAAAAAAGACTACATGTTTAGATTCTCTTTACAAGCATAAATACGCTATTTTGACCATCTGAGGGGTCTGATTTTTCGAAATTTTCTTTACGTTCCGCGCCAACCAATGGTGCCGCTTCGCTCGGTCTTTTGGGCAAAATTACATATTTGGGGTAAAATTAGCTCTTAACTCTCTGATCACTTTGCAGTTTGCGAACATATTTTGAAGTGAGCATTTTATTGCAAACGACAAAAGAAGAAAGCGACTGGCTAGATTCTTCGTATAAGCCTGGAAAATGCTATTTCCCGCCATCTAAGGGGCTGATTTTTCCAAATTTTCTCTACACTCCGCGCCAACCAATGGTGGCGCTCCGCTTAGATAATCTTTATGACAAAATAATATTTGTGGCCAAGAAAAACCACAAATACCGATCAATGCTCTTTTATTTTGACTCATAAAAGTGTGCAAATTTAATGACAAGTTTTTCTTCGTAAGGTAGCATAAATGGCATAAAGGAATGCATGTCAAGACACAAAAGTTTCAGTTTTATCCTCATGAACCACCACGATTCAACTGTTAGCACAGTTGAAAATCTTGCACCATTTTGCATGTAGGCTCATTGAAAACGTCAAAAAATTTCCGGACACCCCTCCCCTTAGACCATACTGCATGCCCCCCCCCCTTCAGAGAAATCCTGCGTACGCCACTGCGTTAGTACATACAAATAAACCAGATATTGTTTACCAAAATAATATACTTTGTTATTTCCGATTGCTCTATGTTATAATTTAAGATTAAAATGCAGGTAATATTACAAAATGACATGGTAATGTTGTTATACTTGTAAGTTTGCATATTTTAAATGAAATACATACACATTGACCGGGAAAAGTTTTAGGGAAATTTCATACCTTTGCCCCCCCCCTGGAAAAAATCCTAGCTACGCCATTGTGCCGTTGACATACTCGTCACGAGCTATATGGAAGGGGTGTATATTTATAACGAAGACCTCGAAAACGAAAACAGAAGACCTCGAAAAGGAAGACCTCGAAAAAGGTCGAGACTGATTTAGCTCACAAACATTGTCGCATGTTGGGTGTCTATAAAGCAAAGACCGAAGACCTAAGACCTAAGACCTCTAAAACGAAGACCCAACTAGCTCTAAAACGAAGACCTATAAAACGAAGACCCAACTTGCTATAAGACGAAGACCTATAAAACGAAGACTCAACTAGCTATAAAACGAAGACCTGTAAAACGAAGACCCAAACTAGGTATAAAACGAAGACTTATAAAACGAAGACCCAACTAGCTATGAAACGAAGACCTATAAAACGAAGACCCAACTAGCTATAAAACGAAGACCGAAGACCTAGGTGGGACAACTTTGATTGTGAGAATTGCTTGCGACGAGTGACATTTTGAAGAAAACTTATTTGTAATGGTAAAAAATGCAATGGGACTCAGCAAGGGGTTGTGATTGTGAACGGATATGCCGAAGAGGAACAACTACGGTAGATCCCATTAATGGATATAACAACCCGAATCGCTACCAGAAGCGAAGGTTTGCCGAAAGGATGCCGATCAAAAATTTCGGCGAGCGCCGGAAAACTCGTGGTTTCGTTGAACAAAAATGTTCTTTAATACTGAGAAATAGGACATTTGGTTTTGTGGAAGACCATTCAACTCCTCATTCCAGACAGTTTCAATTTTCTCAACAAAGTTACTCCTATAGCCCAACCACCGAAAAACCCTACTTCATTATTCTCAGGCCCGTAGTCAGCCCCTGTGAATGGGTGGGTCTCTTTCCAAGGTGTGGACTTTTTTTTTTCAAATACGGAGGCGACTGGCGCGTGCCGTAAGCATGCACTTGCTAGGGGTTCGAGAAGGCTCCCCGGGAAAGTTTGAAATCGGCAGATCTCATGGAGCAATCTGGATCATTTTAGAGGACTTATGAGTACAACAGAAGTACTTTTCCCCAGGAATTCCACACAGTACACCACTTTGAAAGAAGTGAACGGAAATTCGTCCTCAATATGTCAAGATAAAAAATATTTCATAGCTGACCCTCCAAACACAGTGCTGGAAAATGGACCTCCCTCAAGTTGGGATGGGTCGTTCGAACGCTCCGACCCCCCCCTCCCCCCACCCCCCCGGCTACGGGCCTGGCTCTGACATGTCTAGCAGGTGCAAACAAGGCCTTAATATGAAGCCAAGACAGTTTCTATGTAACTATAGTTTTGAACTACTCTGCACCTTTTGATTTTGATGTCAATGGAAGATCATTCAGCAAATGAGTATTTAGCTTTCTATCAACCAAAATGTACTTGGGTGATGAGTCTCTGTCGTTAAGAGCAAAATAGAGACACTGGGTGACTGGTCGCGGGGTTAAATCATTTCCACTACCCTGCATGGACCCAGCATTGGAACGCTTAGGAACAGTTATTTTTCTTTATTTTGATGTTGCGCCTCAGTAAAGAATCTTCCAAACAGTAACAAGAGAGATCAGAATTACTTTTTATCAATTCGGTATTGTGTTGTGAAGAATTAGTCACACCCAGAAGAACAACAGCTTTCACCGTTACAGCCCTACTCCAATAAATCTTAAATGGGTGTTTTACAGTTTACTGAAAATCAGAGGCGGGATTTGATCTCTGAAATGGGGGGGGGGGCAAATTCGGTCAGACTACCAAATGGGGCCAAAGGCTCCGTCGGAGCGCGAAGCGCTCCCCTAACGGCGTGGGGTCCAGGGGCCCGCCTTAGGGTCCCTCGTGGGGTCCAGAGGCTCCGGTGGGGGTCCAGGGGGCGAAGCCACCGGAAGCTCCTGGGTATTAACGAAACTGTAGGTATTGAAATGATTCATTTTATCTTCAACTTTAAATTACATGAGATGGGCACTTAACAGAACACAAATATCACAATTTGACTTTCTTCAATCATATCCTTCCTCCATATGATTAAAGTCGGCAGGAATCGATAATGCAGAGGGTGCGGGGAGGGAGAATGGATTACTTAAAATTGAGGTTCTTCAAGGGCTTCCTCCTTGGTGCCCTAGATCTTCTTTTCAGAAAGATAGGGGGATATTCATATTATGTGAATTCAGCCCTTGTCTATGATGAAGCCCGCCGAAAAATTTAACGTTTAAGACATCTCAATAATGAAAATTAGGGAAAGGATGGGCCACTTTTCACCTTAGCTGAATAACAGTGCCCTCTAAAGACATTCTTACTGAAGCACAAATATACTGTGGTTTCCTATATAATCTTTTTCAGGTGACTTTCACAGAGCCTTTAACTGTGAAGGGGCGCGCAGAGCGAGCCAAAAAAATGACCTTTTACTTCATCTCAATAGTGAAATTGAAATAAAATTAGACAAAGAGTGGTCTCTTTTCACTACAGCTAAATAAAGGTGACCTCTGAGGATATTTGTACTTAGCAAAAACGTACCGTTGTTTCCTTTAGAGTCCTTTAGAGTCCTTTTGAGATTTTTATAGAGTTCTTATTTGTAATGGGACGCGCAGAACACGCAAAAAAAAAAAAAAAAAAAAAAAAAAAACAGACTAGTTTTGAAACATCTCAAAAGAAAAGTAATGGAAATATAGAGAAAGGGTGGGCCCCTTTTCACTTCAGCCGAAAAAGGGTGGAGCTTCAGATTAAGATTAGATCATCGTCCTTTCAGAAAGCTTGAGGGCACTTGGTCAGAGAAGGGGACCAGAAGATGACCGCCTCCCTGCCTCCCCCTTTCAGTAGTTACTGTACAGATTCAGCTGTGTACGGCCCGGGCACTGGTGAAAAGTTTCAGTGAAGGTGGAAGAGGTGTTCTACAAGAAGTAACCCCGAATCCTGAAATATTTAAAACGGGTGCACCCGAAGCGTGTCGAAAAGAAAGGGCGTTGAAACATTTATTGGAAGAATATTGTTTTTATTTAGATTTCAATGCAGTATATGACCTGTTTAAACATTACACAACGTAATTAAGTATCACTCGCGTAGCTCTGTCAGTTCCAGTTTGTATTTTGTAGCAAAAGCAATCAGACTAAGACGTAAATAAAAACTTAAGTATGTAATTTGAGCTATAGGTGCTTCATTGCCAATGAGATTAATAGTGTTCGTGTGGAGGATTATATAGCAAACCATGGTTGTGAGAATTGAGGAAGCTTTGGGTTAGAGCAACTGTATTACATGGTGAAAGAAGGAAGAAAAAACAAAAACACTATAGTGAGATCGTCTAGACAAGAGAAGCATAAAATTATTGTAGAGGCATGAGTTTGAGAACTGAACTTGGAAGCAGAATTTAAGAGAATGGAAATGGTGCAAAGAAGATGAAACAATTTGGCCTACATCCTGTACATAGCAGAAACTAAATACATATTTTTCTCTGTTAATTCAAACAAGAATAAATAAAATAAAATAAATAAAATACCACTACTTCCTACATTTGATATGTTGTCATTTTTAGCTGAACTATACTTTTTAACATGGCTTTTAACTTACAGGCCATAAAGCTGTGCCAGCTTGTTTATGATTTGAAATATATATATCATAAAATATTACTTTGGTGTTCCCCAATCTCAGTTACATGTGGAACCTATTTTTTGTACCACAGAATTGAGGTGAAATCCTTGAGGCTTGACTAAGTAATCACAAGAGCTTTCAGATTCAGATTGCTAAGATTAACTAAATAAAACACATTTATGATATTACACAAATCAATATTGTTACTAACATCTCATCTCACCAGTCATACATTCTCACCCATCTCCACCTTTTTATCCAGGGCCCAACACCAACCCTTGCATTCTCATCTCATTGACTAACAAGCCATTCCAACTCATTCCATCCTTTCATTTTACTGCACTGCTCTGCAGAAGTAGGTTACTGTAGTTATTAGAGACCTACAGTATTGTTTGTACACCTGGCTGGCTTGGGCAGCAATTTATCTTTTTGTGTTGGTTCAGGGGATAGGCTCTTGATGTTATGGGTTGTTAGAGCTGTCCTGGCTGCCAAGGTGTGAGGGTTTGGTCTCAGTTGTGGTATTTGGTTGGATTTTGTTCTCTTGGACTTTATTTTCCAGAAGGAAGAGTTAAGTGAGTAAGTTTTTAAAGTTATTTTACCCTTCTTGAATTCCTGCTATTCTGTTATTTTGTTACCTGAAAGTACAGATTTTAATTTCTGAATTATATTTGCAAAACTTTGAAGGAAGCCTTCTCTCAATACTGTGGCTTTTGATTGGGAACCCATTGCGGGCGGGCCGCTGTAACAATATAGTCTACCTATTTTTGGTGTTCATGTTACACATATGGAACTAAAAATTTCCAATGAATGTGGCTATTTTGAGGCGAAACGTAACCTGAACACAGGCTTGGGGCGATTACATCTTCATGTAATCGATTATGATTGCGATTAGCCTACTTCATATTTTACGATTGCGATTATGACTACAGTTACAGTTAAAATTGAAAGTAATTGATTACAATTGCGATTACATTGCAATGTAATCATGATTGCAATCATGATTTCATTTTGTTTCCACATACACAGTGTAGTAGGCAAAACAATCCAGTGCCCACCACTGGAAAAGGGCCATGGGCATTGCAATAAATAAGCCCTGAAGGATACAGGTTGAGGCATAAAACCCTATCTAACTACCTACATATTGTTTCTAACATTTTCTTTTGCAAACAGTATACCTCTAGAGAATGATGTACCTAGACAAAGTTAGTAACTTTACTTCTATGTTCCATTCAACTTCAATGTAATCAGAAATGAAACCACGATTGCGATTACTTTGCCATTGTAGCTATTCGATTACGATTGCAATTACTTTGCGATTTTTACAAAAGTAATCGGTTGTGATTACAACTAAGTTCAAAATGTGTAATCGATTGCAATCGATTACGATATACTGATTATGATTACCCCAAGCCTGCCTGAGCATTCAAAAGAAAAAAAAAAGAAAAAAAAAACTGTACAACATCATTTATGCCTAGGCTATGTAGGCCTATACCGTAGCCTACAATAAACTTTATAGCATAAAAATAGCAATTCAAGGTTTGATATCATAAATGATGGAACATGTATTAAGGACTCTAAATGTCATGTCACAGTCTGGTCCCCTTATTTAAATAAAGACCCATGTGCAGATGTGCGTTAAAGGCTAACTGTTTGGGCCCTGCTGCTACCTAGGGCTAACGGCCAGGTTAACGTTAGGCCTACACAACAGTAGCCTTGCCTAGCCTTGGCCTAAGTGGTACGGAATGACAAGAAAATTTGATTCAGGCCTAGGCCTAGACCTAGGCTAGGCTTAATCCTAGGCCCCTAAAAGTCTCTTTTACTACCAGAATATGCCTTTTACTAGATAGACTTCACAGTCAAAGTTCTTACAGCATCTTCGCTGCTGCATGAAACGACGTTGTGGATCTTTATTTGTGGCATTTTCAACTTGTGCAATCTAAAAAGTAGGATTAAGTAGGATAACGTTAGTAACAATTTGGCATCGCGGAATTGATATCTGGTCGTTTCGTACTGTAACTTGTAAGCATGAGGAATCTTCACCACGGACTTCCTAAACATGGACAGATCACACGATTCGTAGATTGTCGCTACCCTACGTGTGAGTATATTAGTAGCAAGATGGCTGTTCCCCTTTGTCTGTCCCAGTCGGTGGCGACAACTCACGAACAGGGCGTACGTTACATGCTCTGTCCATATAGCTATATGAGAAGTCCGTGATCCTCATCAACGACTGTCTTCACGAGCAGGCGACGCATATCACGTTTCGACACGCCAAAGCTACAAGTTCATGTCAATACATGTCTATGGGGCACTTGTAGTATCAAAAGGTAGGCTGCGTTAATACCGTAGGTGCTTGTCCTCTCCACCCCAACTACAATTTCTGTAGTGGGTCAACAGAAATTCTCAATTGGCTCAGTCATTCAATGAAGCATCCGGGGAGGGGGCGTCCGCAAGCGCGGATATTAGTATTTTTTTTTTTTTACTTTTTTTTTTTTGGGGGGGGCAAATTCATCTTGCAACCAAGACATCTCACATAGTATCAGGGGAAGTAGTGCATTTTTTTTGGGGGGGGGGGGTGGGGGAGTGGTGACTGACTGCCTGAAAGAATATTTAAGTGGAGCGCCACCATTTGTTGACTCGCTCGCCGGAGTGTACAGAAAATTTTGAGAAATCGCGACCTTTCAGATAGGCGGAAATATTGCATTTGCCATGCTTGTTAGTAGAATCTACGCAGTCGTTTTTTTTAGCTTTCCTTTGCAATAAAACATTCATCTAAATAAAAAGAAAATGATCAAACTGCAAAATGATTAGAAAATTACCAAATAAAATGTATCGGCTCCTTTACAGTAAGATGTGACATTTTATCATTGCTTTGTCGCAAAGTAGAATCTCCATTAAAAAGGACAGACCAGAACCAAATTTTTGTTTAATATGTTAAAGACAAACCCTATGCTAAGCACTCTGGTGAAGTTTTCATTCATTTCCTATATTCGGTTCTCGAGATATGAGCAATTGATGTTGACACATTTTCCACAAAAAGTAAACTTGAACCAAGCAGGTCTGATGTCATCTATTCATATTGATGGTCAATGTTTTGTTTTGTTTTGTTTTCCACTTGTTTTTTTTTTTTAATTGTTTTTTTTCTTTTGATCCTGCTGTTTGACCTTCAACTGATTATAGAGGAATGCTATCTTGCCCATAAGGCAATTTAAGTTTTTAAGCTTTCATTGCTCGGGATGCACTTATGGTAACAACATATCATAGTTAAATTGTATAAATATGGTGTTAAATTTAAGAAAACCAGAATGCAAAAATGCATTAAGGTTTCGATGATACATGAATTTTTCATTTCAAATAATGCCATCATGCACCGTTAATCTTCTCACTCAAATGTTATACTAGCATGTTCAAAAAATAATTTTGTTATTTCAGATGACCTTTGACCTCCATAAAGGACATACATAGATAGATAGACAGACCAACATACAGACAGGCAGACAAACAGGCAGCTATCTTGAAAAATAACATTTAAAAGGGTGTACAACTTTTACCCCTGGAGACCCCAGATGACCTTTCATCTCTGCCCAAAACAAGAGGAACCATCTCCTGACCATAATGCATCCACTTTCCCAAATAGGAAATGTATCCAGGCTTCCTATACATATGATATCACGTTAGCAAGGTTTTCAGACTTTGACCATCGGTGACTCCAGATGACTTTTGACCTCCACTAAAAGAAACGGGGACCATCTCCTAACCATAACACATCCACATAACAAATATGAACTTCATCCAACTTTCCATACTTGAGATATCACATTAGGGAGATTTTCAGACTTTGACTCCTTGTGACCTCAGATGACCTTTGACCTTCACCAAAAACAAAAGGGTTCTCCCTTACATCATAATGCATCAACATATCAAGTTTGATATCAATCCAGATTTCCTACCTTGAGATATCGTGTAAACAAGGATTTCGGGGTTTGACAAAATGTGACCCCAAATGACCTTTGACCTTCACCAAAACAGACAGGGTTCTTCCTCACCTCATAACACATCAACATATCAAGTTTGAAATTAATCCATGTTTCCTACCTTGAGATGTCGTGTAAACAAGGATTTCAGGGTTTGACAAAATGTGACCCCAAATGACCTTTGACCTTCACCAAAACAGATAGGGTTCTTCCTCACCTCATAACACATCAACATATCAAGTTAGAAATGAAACCATGTTTCCTGCCATGAGATGTTCTGCAAACAAGGATTTCGGGGTTTGGCCCCATGTGACCCCAAATGACCTCTGACCGCCAACAAAATTAATAGGGTTCTTCCTTGCATCATAACACATCAATGTATCAAGTTTGAAATGAATCCAAGTTTCTCACCATGAGATATTGTATAAAGAAGGATTTCGGGGTTTGACCCCAAATGACCTCTGACCGCCAACAAAATTTATAGGGTTCTTCCTTGCATGATAACACATCAACATGTCAAGTTTGAAATTATTCCAAGTTTCGTATCTTGAGATATCGTGTAAACAAGGATTTTGGGGTTTCACCCCATGTGACCCCAAATGACCTTTGACCTCCACCAAATCAATAGGGTTCTTCCTTACATCATAAAGCATCAACACATCACGTTTGAAATTAATCCAAGTTTTCTATCTTGAGATATCGTGTAAACAAGGATTTTGGGGGTTTGACCCCCTGTGACCCCAGATGACCTTTGACCTCCACCAAAATCAATAGGGTTCTTCCTCTCAGTATGGGGTATCTGTGTACCAAGTTTGAGAAATGTCAGATTTTCCCCTCTCAAGATATCGTGTAAACAAGCAAAGTGTCACAAACACACACACACATACACACACACCTACACACACACACAAACACACACACACATACATACACACGCACGCCATCATGAATGCATAGGTTTCTCTTTTCATCGAAACCAAAAACAACTAAACATTGTCCATCAATGTGAACACATGACATCACGCCTATTAGTTGCAGGTTTACTTTAGAAGTTCACTGCAGAAAATATGTCAACTTCAATTTTAATATCTGGAGACCAAACATGCATGGGAAACAGTACTGATTCAGTATTGCTATTGGCGGATTGGTGCTGGGTAGCGCTATCAACGCTTCTGTGCGGCCGGTACTGGGCTACTTATTTGGATACAATTACGAACTATATCCTTGACAATTACTCATTAATTTATACTTTATAAATAATATATGACATTTGTATGAGATAGAAGGCTGGAATAGTTTGCCCAGATTAAGAAAAGGCTACTTGGCATTCATTTCATATCGAATAACGTTATTTTGGGAAAACTGAAGACCATGGTTTGGAAACGTTTGGGGGGCAAGTGCCCCCCGTGCCCCTTTGGCGAGCCGCTAATGAGCATCCGCCCCCTCAAATTTCCCAGTTTGCCTTTTTTCATTTTTTTCTCATTAAAAAAAAGAAAGACAAGAAAAAAAGAAAAACCAGTTCAAGAGGTATAGACAGTTGTCAAATTCCAAAAAGATTTTGGTTGCCCCAATCCAGCGTCAACCAATCCGACGTAAAACTCGAGCCATGTGCCGCAGGCACTTGCGGCTTTATATTTGATTGAGGTTATTGTTGCTATCCCCGAAACACCAACAGTGCAATCGTATTAACAGAGTATTATCGCGACCACAGCATGTCTTACTGTCTACGTAGCAGGCCGGCATTCTTATCAATTTATTCTTGAAACCGACTGTGGTATGCGTGGGCCGGGTTTCAAAAGTGATGCCAAGGACGCATATAGCAGGTCTTAACCACTAGCTAGCACGAGCGGAAGGTCAGTTAAAGTTATAAGGGTGCAGTTGACATACTCGTCACGAGCTATATGGAAGGGGTGTATATTTATAACGAAGACCTCGAAAACGAAAACAGAAGACCTTGAAAAGGAAGACCTCGAAAAAGGTCGAGACTGATTTAGCTCACAAACATTGTCGCATGTTGGGTGTCTATAAAGCAAAGACCGAAGACCTAAGACCTATAAAACGAAGACCCAACTTGCTATAAAACGAAGACCTATAAAACGAAGACCCAACTAGCTATAAAACGAAGACCGAAGACCTAGGTGGGACAACTTTGATTGTAAGAATTGCTTGCGACGAGTGATATTTTGAAGACAATTTATTTGTAATGGTAAAAAATGCAATGGGAGTCAGCAAGGGGTTGTGAACGGATATACCGAAGATTAACAACTACGTTAGATCCCGTTAATGGATACAACAACCCGAATCGCTACCAGAAGCGAAGGTTTGCCGGAAGAATGCCGATCAAAAATTTCGGCGAGCGCCGGAAAACTCGTGGTTTCGTTGAACAAAAATGTTCTTTAATATTGAGAAATAGGACATTTGGTTTTGTGGAAGACCATTCAACTCCTCATTCCAGACAGTTTCAATTTTCTCAACAAAGTTACTCCTATAGCCCAACCAAAGAAAAACCCTACTTCATTATTCTCTGGCCCGTAGTCAACCCATGTGAATGGGCGGGTCTTTTTTTCCAAGATGTGAACTTATTTCAAACACTTAGGCGACTGGCGCGTGCCGTAAGCATGCACTTGCTAGGGGTCCGAGAAGCCTCCCCGAAAAAGTTGGAAATCGGCAAATCTCCTGGAGCAATCTGGAGTATTTTAGAGGACTTATGAGTACAACAGAAGTACTTTTCCCCAGGAATTCCACACAGTACACCACTTTGAAAGAAGTGAACGGAAATTCGTCCTCAATATGTCAAGATAAAAAATATTTCATAGCAGACCCTCCAAACACAGTGCTGGAAAATAGACCTTCCTCAAGTTGGGGTGAATCGTTCGAACGCTCCGACCACCCCACCGGCTACGGGCCTGAAACCCTCCCCCCCCCCGGCTACGGGCCTGACTCTGACATGTCTAGCAGGGGCAAACAAGGCCTTAATATGTAACCAAGACAGTTTCTGTGTAACTATAGTTTTGAACAACTCTGCACCTTTTAATTTTGATGTCAATGGAAGATCATTCAGCAAATGAGAATTTAGCTTTTTATCAACCAAAATGTACTTGGGTTATGAGTCTTTGTCGTTAGAAGCAAAATAGAGACACTGGGTGACTGGTCGCGGGGTTAAATCATTCCCACTACCCTGCATGGACCCAGCATTGGAACGCTTAGGAAAAGTTATTTTTCTTTATTTTGATGTTGCGCCTCTGTAAAGAATCTTCCAAACAGTAACAAGAGAGATCAGAATTACTTTTTATCAATTCGGTATTGTGTTGTAAAGAATTAGTCACACCCAGAAGAACAACAACTTTCACCGTTACAGCCCTACTCCAATAAATCTTATATGGGTGTTTTACAGTTTACTGAAAATCAGGGGCGAGATTTGATCTCTGAAAGTGGGGGGGGGGGTGCAAATTCGGTCAGACTACCAAATGGGGCCAAAGGCGCCGCGGGAGCGCGAAGCGCTCCCCTAACTTCGTCGGGTCCAGGGGCCCGCCTTAGGGTCTCTCGTGGGGTCCAGAGGCTCCGGTGGGGGTCCAGGGGGCGAAGCCACCGGAAGCTTCTGGGTATTAACGAAATTGTAGGTATTCAAATGATGCATTTTATCTTCAACTTTAAATTACATGAGATGGGCACTTAACAGAACACAAATATTACAATTTGACTTTCTTCAATCATATCCTTCCTCCATATGATTAAAGTCGGCCGGAATCGATAATGCAGAGGGGAGGGAGGGGAGGGAGAATGGATTACTTAAAATTGAGGTTCTTCAAGGGCTCCCTCCCTGGTGCCCTAGATTTTTTTTCAGACAGATAGGGGGATATTCATATTGTGTGAATTCAGCCCTTGTCCATAATGGGGCGCGCGAAGCGCGCCGAAAATTTTAACGTTTAAGACATCTCAATAATGAAAATAAGAGAAAGGATGGGCCACTTTTAACCTTAGCTGAATAACAGTGCCCCCTAAAGACATTCTTACTGAAGCACAAATATACTGTGGTTTCGTATATAATCTTTTTCAGGTGACTTTCACAGAGCCGTTAACTGTAAAGGGGCGCGCGGAGTGAGCCAAAAAATGACCTTTCACTTCATCTCAATAGTGAAACTGAAATAAAATTAGACAAAGAGTGGTCTCTTTTCACTACAGCTAAGTAAAGGTGACCTCTGAGGATATTTGTACTTAGCAAAAACGTGCCGTTGTTTCCTTTAGAGTCCTTTCGAGATTTTTATAGAGTTCTGATTTGTAATAGGACGCGCAGAACACGCCAAAAAAAGACTAGTTTTGAGACATCTCAAAAGAAAAGTAATGGAAATATAGAGAAAGGGTGGGCCCCTTTTCACGTCAGCCGAAAAAGGGTGGAGCTCCAGATTAGAGTAAAATTAGATCATCGTTCTTTCAGAAAGCTTGAGGGCACTTGGTCAGAGAAGGGGACCAGAAGATGACCGCCTCCCTGCCGCCCCCTTTCAGTAGTTACTGTATAGATTCAGCTGTGTACGGCCCGGGCACTGTTGAAAAGTTTCAGTGACGGTGGAAGAGGTGTTCTACAAGAAGTAACCCCGAATCCTGAAATATTTAAAACGGGTGCACCCGAAGCGTGTCGAAAAGAAAGGGCGTTGAAACATTTATTGGAAGAATACTGTTCTTATTTAGGTTTCAATGCAGTATATATATATTAAACATCACACAACTTAATTAAGTATCACTTGCGTAGCTCTGTGAGTTCCAGTTTGTATTTTTGTAGCAAAAGCAATCAGACTAAGACGTAAATAAAAACTTAAGTATGTAATTTGAGCTAGGTGCTTCATTGCCAATTAGATTAATAGTGTTCGTGTGGAGGATTATATAACAAACCATGGTTGTGAGAATTGAGGAAGCTTTGGGTTAGAGCAACTGTATTACATGGTGAAAGAAGGAAGAAAAAAAAAAAAACACTGTACTGAGATCGTCTAGACAAGAGAAGCATAAAATTATTGTAGAGGCATGAGTTTGAGAACTGAACTTGGAAGCAGAATTTAAGAGAATGGAAATGGTGCAAAGAAGATGAAACAATTTGGCCTACATCCTGTACATAGCAGAAACTAAATACATATTTTTTCTCTGTTAATTCAAACAAGAATAAATAAAATAAAATAAATAAAATACCACTACTTCCTACATTTGATATGTTGTCATTTTTAGCTGAACTATACTTTTTAACATGGCTTTTAACTTACAGGCCATAAAGCTGTGCCAACTTGTTTATGATTTGAAATATATATATCATAAAATATTACTTTTGTGTTCCCCAATCTCAGTTACATGTGGAACGTATTTTTTGTACCACAGAATTGAGGTGAAATCCGTGAGGCTTGACTAAGTAATCACAAGAGCTTTCAGATTGCTAAGATTAACTAAATAAAACACATTTATGATATTACACAAATCAGTATTGTTACTAACATCTCATCTCACCAGTCATACATTCTCACCCATCTCCACCTTTTTATCCAGGGCCCAGCACCAACCCTTGCATTCTCATCTCATTGACTAACAAGCCATTCCAACTCATTCCATCCTTTCATTTTACTGCACTGCTCTGCAGAAGTAGGTTACTGTAGTTATTAGGGACCTACAGTATTGTTTGTACACCTGGCTGGCTAGGGCAGCAATTTATCTTTTTGTGTTGGTTCAGGGGATGGGCTCTTGATTTTATGAGTGTTAGAGCTGTCCTGGCTGCCAAGGTGTGAGGGTTTGGTCTCAGTTGTGGTATTTGGTTGGATTTTGTTCTCTTGGACTTTATTTTCCAGAAGGAAGAGTTAAGTGAGTAAGTTTTTTAAGTTATTTTACCCTTCTTGAATTCCTGCTTCTCTGTTATTTTGTTACCTGAAAGTACAGGTTTTAATTTCTGAATTATATTTGCAAAACTTTGAAGGAAGTCTTCTCTCAATATTGTGGCTTTTGATTGGGAACCCATTGCGGGCGGGCCACTGTAACAATATAGTCTACCTATTTTTGGTGTTCATGTTACACATATGGAACTAAAAATTTTTAATGAATGTTGCTATTTTGAGGCGAAACGTAACCTGAGCACAGGCTTGGGGCGATTACATCTTCATGTAATCGATTATGATTGCGATTAGCCTACTTCATATTGTACGATTGCGATTATGGCTACAGTTACAGTTAAAATTGAAAGTAATTGATTACAATTGCGATTACATTGCAATGTAATCATGATTGCAATCATGATTTCATTTTGTTTCCACATACACATTGTAGTAGGCAAAACAATCCAGTGCCCACCACTGGAAAAGGGCCATGGACATTCCAATAAATAAGCCCTGAAGGATACAAGTTGAGGCATAAAACCCCACCTAACTACCTACATATTGTTTCTAACATTTTCTTCTGCAAACAGTATACCTCTAGAGAATGATGTACCTAGTCAAAGTTAGTAACTTTACTTCTATGTTCCATTCAACTTCAATGTAATCAGAAATGAAACCACGATTGCGATTACTTTGCCATTGTATTCGATTACGATTGCAATTACTTTGCGATTTTTACAAAAGTAATCGGTTGTGATTACAACTAAGTTCAAAATGTGTAATCGATTGCAATCGATTACGATATACTGATTATGATTACCCCAAGCCTGCCTGAGCATTAAAAAAAAAAAAAATTGTACAACATCATTTAAGCCTAGGCTATGTGTAGGCCTATGCCGTAGCCTACAATAAACTTTGGGCCTAGCATAAAAATAGCAATTCAAGGTTTGATATCATAAATGATGGAACATGAATTAAGGACTCTAAATGTCATGTCACAGTCTGGTCCCCTTATTTAAATAAAGACCCATGTGCAGATGTGCGTTAAAGGCTAACTGTTTGGGCCCTGCTGCTACCTAGGGCTAACGGCCAGGTTAACGTTAGACCTACACAACAGTAGCCTTGCCTAGGCCTAGTCTTGGCCTAAGTGGAACGGAATGACAAGAAAATTTGATTTAGGCCTAGACCTAGGCTAGGCTTAATCCTAGGCCCCTAAAAGTCTCTTTTACTACCAGAATATGCCTTTTACTAGATAGACTTCACAGTCAAAGTTCTTACAGCATCTTCGCTGCTGCATGAAACGACGTTGTGGATCTTTATTTGTGGCATTTTCAACTTGTGCAATCTAAAAAGTAGGATTAAGTAGGATAACGTTAGTAACAATTTGGCATCGCGGAATTGATATCTGGTCGTTTCGTACTGTAACTTGTAAGCATGAGGAATCTTCACCACGGACTTCCTAAACATGGACAGATCACACGATTCGTAGATTGTCGCTACCCTACGTGTGAGTATATTAGTAGCAAGATGGCTGTTCCCCTTTGTCTGTCCCAGTCGGTGGCGACAACTCACGAACAGGACGTACGTTACATGCTCTGTCCATATAGCTATATAAGAAGTCCGTGATCCTCACCAACGACTGTCTTCACGAGCAGACGACGCATATCACGTTTCGACACGCCAAAGCTACAAGTTCATGTCAAAACATGTCTATGGGGCACTTGTAGTATCAAAAGGTAGGTTGCGTTAATACCGTAGGTGCTGGTCCTCTCCACCCCAACTACAATTTCTGTAGTGGGTCAACAGAAATTCTCAATTGGCTCAGTCATTCAGTGAAGCATCCGGGGAGGGGGCGTCCGCAAGCGCGGATATAAGTATTTTTTTTTGGGGGGGGGGGCGGGCAAACTCATCTTGCAACCAAGACATCTCACATAGTAACAGGGGAAGTAGTGCAATTTTTTTTTTTTTTTTTTGGGGGGGGGGGGGAAGTGGTGACTGACTGCCTGAAAGAATATTTAAGAGGAGCTCCACTATATGTTGACTCGCTCGCCGGAGCGTACAGAAAATTTTGAAAAATCGCGACCTTTCAGATAGCCGGAAATATTGCATTTGCCCTGCTTGTTAGTAGAATCTACGCAGTCGTTTTTTAGCTTTCCTTTGCAATAAAACATTCATCTAAATAAAAAGAAAATGATCAAACTGCAAAATGATCAGAAAATTACCAAATAAAATGTATCGGCTCCTTTACAGTAAGATGTGACATTTTATCATTGCTTTGTCGCAAAGTAGAATCTCCACTAAAAAATGTGCGGTTCGACGGCTGTCAAGTGACGTCAGATGGTGGCACCACCTACCCTTATTTTACTTGATTTTGCTTCCCTTTTCTTCGGAAAATGGGACGTAGGTTAGATACACCGAGAATTCCTTCGTGGAATCTCTGACGAACACATGAGGAGAAAAAGTTTTAACTCCTTTCTCACCATCTGGTAGACCCTAACGCATCAAAAAGTCGAAAAGAACCATGAAAACTAGCACACTAGATATGAGACTTTGAGGCATTGCAATCCAGTCGACCAATCAGAGTCGCGAAGATCCAGATGCACTCATTTTAGCCAATTACAGGCGGGTATTCTCTTTCAGGTCTAGAAAAAGACATATAAGCCTTGGTGTTGGTAAACAAAGTCATCTCGCCGGGCTTGGATAAGCCTACCTTATCCAGCACCCCCAGTCATTAAAGACTTTTCTGGCGAAGGACCTTTGGCATAACCAGACCAAAGCGAAGCAACTAAACGCTTAGATACACTCCTACAAAAAGGGTTGTGTACAAAACAATCTCAAGGTTCCTAGAAACCGCCCCAAATTGCCTTGTAACCTTAACCACTCGTAAAAGTTTGAGATCCGATTTGGAGTCTCGGCTTAACCGAGCAGGCAGGAAACCGGGTATAATTTGGAGACACGAGCTCCCCCGCCATCTCAAAACGGCAGCTTGACAGTTAAGGGAATACATGAGGTTTTGTAACTTCCTTAAAATTCGTCAGAGAAGGGACTGTTTCCTCAAAGAGACTCCTTCTACCCCAGTCTACAAAGACTTTTGACGAAAAATCTCAAAGGAAAGTGTTATTTGGTTACTCTGCCACTGAAAGGCAAAAAGTTCAACCAACTTCACATATAGTTACTACAACCTCTAAACTTCGTAGCTTACTAAACCCGTCCAACACTGGACATCCTATTCCATCCGTCCTGCTACGGTTATCTGTGGAAAACCCTACGTGCAAACGTGACAGAAACCCGGCGATAAAACGCACTCGAAGCTACCGTGACTTAATGGTCTCATATCCCCAAAGGAAATTTTAGACTTGCTTAAAGTCGCTTTCACGCCCACAACCTAAAAAGGCGAAAGAACCACCCAAGTACGTCTATAACCTCTCAGGCAAGCAAATGTCAACAGGAGAGTTAATTGCGGCTGAGGTATGGTCTCCAAAAATTAAACAGGGAAGCCTCTCCGAATCAGTATTCTCCTGATCCTAAGCAAAGAATAAGGAAAATCGGGAATACGTCTATTTATGTTTTAATATTAAAAGCATTAGGCTTTTCACCTGGTTCCGCTATTTTCGACCTGGCCACTCTAATAGATGGCGCACGGTCAACCAAACCGGACCTTAGAACTTGCTGGCGAATTATAGAGCTTTAGATCTTGAATATAGTCAGGGCAACGCTTCTGTGGTATCCTAGACCACAAAAGTCTTCTCTTAATTCCACAGAAAACTAGTACCTAATACCAAGATCGTGATTAAATAGAACTGTCACCTCGACCTTCAAAGAGAAAGACACTCTATTAACCACAAAGTAAAATTCACGTAGCCACCCGGTTCTACAGAATGACATATTACCTCAAATGTTGGAACAGTGCATAAAAATGCTTTTCAATGATAAGCGCTCGCACACAACTTCCTAACATAAGCAATTCGCGAAGCTTTTCCCGGATAACCCGATAAACTGCCTACAAATAGGCTAAAAATCATAAAAGTCTCTGAAATATTGAGATCTTAAGTTTGAGAACGACTCAATCTTAGAGGGAATAGCTTCAGATGATACTTACTCGATGCTCAACTTAAAGCAATCGAGAAAGACAATATATAAATATTTTGAATATCCCAAACCTACACAGAGTAAAAGGTTTGCTACTGATGAAGCTCCGCTATTATAACGCATGAGAGCAGAAACCGGTCTAGCTTGATCATAAGAATCAAACTAATTTCATACCCCGCTTATTAAAAGCGCTTTTGCATCCACCAGTCAAAGAGCTATCGTGGAACATTAATGTCTTAAAACCCCCGGCCAAATCATAAAGCCTAAGTTTTCTTTCGCATGAGTCACACGTATGACTCGGGCTTTTCCTAAAAAATGTGCGGTTCGACGGCTGTCAAGTGACGTCAGATGGTGGCACCACCTACCCTTATTTTACTTTTTTTTTTTACTTTTTTTTTTTTTTTTGGGGGGGGGGGGCAAATTCATCTTGCAACCAAGACATCTCACATAGTATCAGGGGAAGTAGTGCATTTTTTTTTGGGGGGGGGGGAGTGGTGACTGACTGCCTGAAAGAATATTTAAGTGGAGCGCCACCATTTGTTGACTCGCTCGCCGGAGCGTACAGAAAATTTTGAAAAATCGCGACCTTTCAGATAGCCGGAAATATTGCATTTGCCCTGCTTGTTAGTAGAATCTACGCAGTCGTTTTTTAGCTTTCCTTTGCAATAAAACATTCATCTAAATAAAAAGAAAATGATCAAACTGCAAAATGATCAGAAAATTACCAAATAAAATGTATCGGCTCCTTTACAGTAAGATGTGACATTTTATCATTGCTTTGTCGCAAAGTAGAATCTCCATTAAAAAGGACAGACCAGAACCAAATTTTTGTTTAATATGTTAAAGACAAACCCTATTCTAAGCACTCTGGTGAAGTTTTCATTCATTTCCTATATTATATCGAGATATGAGCAATTGACGTTGACACATTTTCCACAAAAAGTAAACTTGAACCAAGCAGGTCTGATGTCATCTATTCATATTGATGGTCAATGTTTTGTTTTGTTTTGTTTTCCACTTGTTTTTTTTTTTTAATTGTTTTTTTTTCTTTTGATCCTGCTGTTTGACCTTCAACTGATTATAGAGGAATGCTATCTTGCCCATAAGGCAAATTAAGTTTTTAAGCTTTCATTGCTCGGGATGCACTTATGGTAACAACATATCATAGTTAAATTGTATGAATATGGTGTTAAATTTAAGAGAAAAACAACTAAACATTGTCCATCAATGTGAACACATGACATCGCGACCTTTCAGATAGCCGGAAATATTGCATTTGCCATGCTTGTTAGTAGAATCTACGCAGTCGTTTTTTTAGCTTTCCTTTGCAATAAAACATTCATCTAAATAAAAAGAAAAGGATAAAACTGCAAAATGATCAGAAAATTACCAAATAAAATGTATCGGCTCCTTTACAGTAAGATGTGACATTTTATCATTGCTTTGTCGCAAAGTAGAATCTCCATTAAAAAGGACAGACCAGAACCAAATTTTTGTTTAATATGTTAAAGACAAACCCTATTCTAAGCACTCTGGTGAAGTTTTCATTCATTTCCTATATTATATCGAGATATGAGCAATTGACGTTGACACATTTTCCACAAAAAGTAAACTTGAACCAAGCAGGTCTGATGTCATCTATTCATATTGATGGTCAATGTTTTGTTTTGTTTTGTTTTCCACTTGTTTTTTTTTTTTAATTGTTTTTTTTTCTTTTGATCCTGCTGTTTGACCTTCAACTGATTATAGAGGAATGCTATCTTGCCCATAAGGCAAATTAAGTTTTTAAGCTTTCATTGCTCGGGATGCACTTATGGTAACAACATATCATAGTTAAATTGTATGAATATGGTGTTAAATTTAAGAGAAAAACAACTAAACATTGTCCATCAATGTGAACACATGACATCGCGACCTTTCAGATAGCCGGAAATATTGCATTTGCCATGCTTGTTAGTAGAATCTACGCAGTCGTTTTTTTAGCTTTCCTTTGCAATAAAACATTCATCTAAATAAAAAGAAAAGGATCAAACTGCAAAATGATCAGAAAATTACCAAATAAAATGTATCGGCTCCTTTACAGTAAGATGTGACATTTTATCATTGCTTTGTCGCAAAGTAGAATCTCCATTAAAAAGGACAGACCAGAACCAAATTTTTGTTTAATATGTTAAAGACAAACCCTATTCTAAGCACTCTGGTGAAGTTTTCATTCATTTCCTATATTATATCGAGATATGAGCAATTGATGTTGACACATTTTCCACAAAAAGTAAACTTGAACCAAGCAGGTCTGATGTCATCTATTCATATTGATGGTCAATGTTTTGTTTTGTTTTCCACTTGTTTTTTTTTTAATTGTTTTTTTTTTCTTTTGATCCTGCTGTTTGACCTTCAACTGATTATAGAGGAATGCTATCTTGCCCATAAGGCAAATTAAGTTTTTAAGCTTTCATTGCTCGGGATGCACTTATGGTAACAACATATCATAGTTAAATTGTATGAATATGGTGTTAAATTTAAGAGAAAAACAACTAAACATTGTCCATCAATGTGAACACATGACATCACGCCTACTAGTTGCAAGTTCACTTTAGAAGTTCACTGCAGAAAATATGTCAACTTCAATTTTAATATCTGGAGACCAAACATGCATGGGAAACAGTACTGATTCAGTACTGCTATTGGCGGATTGGTGCTGGGTAGCGCTATCAACGCTTCTGTGCGGCCGGTACTGGGCTACTAATTTGGATACAATTACGAACTATATCCTTGACAATTACTCATTATTTTATACTTTATAAATAAAATATGACATTTGTATGAGATAGAAGGCTGGAATAGTTTGCCCAGATTAAGGAAAGGCTACTTGGCATTCATCTCATATCGAATAACGTTATTTTGGGAAAATTGAAGACCATGCTTTGGAAACGTTTGGGGGGCAAGTGCCAACCGTGCTCCTATGGGGAACCGCTAATGAGCGTCCGCCCCCTCAAATTTCCCAGTTTGCCTTTTTTCATTTTTTTCTCATTAAAAAAAAGAAAGACAAAAAAAAAAAAAAAAAAAAAAAAACCAAAGAAAAAACCAGTTCCAGAGGTATAGACAGTTGTCAAATTCCAAAAAGATTTTGGTTGCCCCAATCCAGCGTTAACCAATCCGACGTAAAACTCGAGCCATGTGCCGCAGACACTTGCGGCTTTATATTTGATTGAGGTTATTGTTCCTATCCCCGAAACACCAACAGTGCAATCCTATTGACAGAGTATTATCGCGACCACAGCATGTCTTACTGTCTGCGTAGCAGGCCGGCATTCTTATCATTTTATTCTTGAACCGCCTGTGGTATGCTTGGGCCGGGTTTCAAAAGTGATGCCAAGGACGCATATAGCAGGTCTTAATCACTAGCTAGCACGAGCGGAAGATCAGTTAAAGTTATAAGGGTGCCGTTGACATATTCGTCACGAACTATATGGAAGGGGTGTATATTTATAACGAAGACCTCGAAAACGAAAACAGAAGACCTCGAAAAGGAAGACCTCGAAAAAGGTCGAGAATGATTTAGCTCATAAACATTGTCGCATGTTGGGTGTCTATAAAGCAAAGACCGAAGACCTAAGACCTATAAAACGAAGACCCAACTAGCTCTAAAACGAAGACCTATAAAACGAAGACCCAACTTGCTATAAGACGAAGATCTATAAAACGAAGACCCAACTAGCTATAAAACGAAGACCGAAGACCTAGGTGGGACAACTTTGATTGTAAGAATGCTTGCGACGAGTGACATTTTGAAGAAAATTTACTTGTAATGGTAAAAAATGCAATTGGAGTCAGCAAGGGGTTGTGAACGGATATGCCGGAGAGGAACAACTACGGTAGATCCCGTTAATGGATACAACAACCCGAATCGCTACCAGAAGCGAAGGTTTGCCGAAAGGATGCCGATCAAAAATTTCGGCGAGCGCCGGAAAACTCGTGGTTTCGTTGAACAAAAATGTTCTTTAATATTGAGAAATAGGACATTTGGTTTTGTGGAAGACCATTCAACTCCTCATTCCAGACAGTTTCAATTTTCTCAACAAAGTTACTCCTATAGCCCAACCACCGAAAAACCCTACTTCATGGGTCTTTTTTCCAAGATGTGGACTTTTTTTCAAATACGGAGGCGACTGGCGCGTGCCGTAAGCATGCACTTGCTAGGGGTCCGAGAAGCCTCCCCGGAAAATTTTGAAATCGGCAGATCTCCTGGAGCAATCTGGAACATTTTAGAGTACTTATGAGTACAACAGAAGTCCTTTTCCCCAGGAATTCCACACAGTACACCACTTTGAAAGAAGTGAACGGAAATTCGTCCTCAATATGTCAAGATAAAAAATATTTCATAGCTGACCCTCCAAACACAGTGCTGGAAAATGGACCTCCCTCAAGTTGGGGTGGGTCGTTCGAACGCTCCGACCCCCCCCCCCCCACCGGCTACGAGTCTGACTCTGACATATCTAGCAAGTGCAAACAAGGCCTTAATATGTAACCAAAACAGTTTTTGTGTAACTATAGTTTTGAACTACTCTGCACCTTTTGATTTTGATGTCAATGGAAGATCATTCAGCAAATGAGAATTTAGCTTTTTATCAACCAAAATGTACTGGGTGATGAGTCTCTGTCGTTAAAAGCAAAATAGAGACACTGGGTGACTGGTCGCGGGGTTAAATCATTCCCACTACCCTGCATGGACCCAGAATTGGAACGCTTAGGAACAGTTATTTTTCTTTATTTTGATGTTGCGCCTCAGTAAAGAATCTTCCAAACAGTAACAAGAGAGATCAGAATTACTTCAATTCGGTATTGTGTTGTAAAGAATTAGTCACACACAGAAGAACAACAGCTTTCACCGTTACAGCCCTACTCCAATAAATCTTAAATGGGTGTTTTACAGTTTACTGAAAATCAGGGGCGGGATTTGATCTCTGAAAGTGGGGGGGGGGGGGGTGCAAATTCGGTCAGACTACCAAATGGGGCCAAAGGCGCCGCGGGAGCGCGAAGCGCTCCCCTAACGGCGTGGGGTCCAGGGGCCCGCCTTAGGGTCCCTCGTGGGGTCCAGAGGCTCCGGTGGGGGTCCAGGGGGCGAAGCCACCGGAAGCTCCTGGGTATTAACGAAATTGTAGGTATTCAAATGATGCATTTTATCTTCAACTTTAAATTACATGAGATGGACAATTAACAGAACACAAATATCACAATTTGACTTTCTTCAATCATATCCTTCCTCCATATGATTAAAGTCGGCCGGAATCGATATTGCAGAGGGTGCGGGGAGGTTAAATGGATTACTTAAAATTGAGGTTCTTCAAGGGCTCCCTCCTTCGTGCCCTAGATCTTCTTTTCAGAAAGATGTGTTGATATTCATATTATGTGAATTCAGCCCTTGTCTATGATGGGGCGAGCGAAGCGCGCCGAAAGATTTAACGTTTAAGACATCTCAATAATGAAAATTAGGGAAAGGATGGGCCACTTTTAACCTTAGCTGAATAACGGTGCCCCCTAAAGACATTCTTACTGAAGCACAAATATACTGTGGTTTCCTATATAATCTTTTTCAGGTGACTTTCACAGAGCAGTTAACTGTAAAGGGGCGCGCGGAGCGAGCCAAAAAAATTGACCTTTTACTTCATCTCAATAGTGAAATTGAAAATTAATTGAAAATTAGACAAAGAGTGGTCTCTTTTCACTACAGCTAAATAAAGGTGAGCTCTGAGGATATTTGTACTTAGCAAAAACGTGCCGTTGTTTCCTTTAGAGTCCTTTAGAGTCCTTTTGAGATTTATATAGATTTCTTATTTGTAATGGGACGCGCAGAACACGCAAAAAAAAAAAAAAAAAAATACTAGTTTTGAGACATCTCAAAAGAAAAGTAATGGAAATATAGAGAAAGGGTGGGCCCCTTTTCACTTCAGCCGAAAAAGGGTGGAGCTCCAGATTAGAGTAAAATTAGATCACCGTCCTTTCAGAAAGCTTGAGGGCACTTGGTCAGAGAAGGGGACCAGAAGATGACCGCCTCCCTGCCGCCCCCTTTCAGTAGTTACTGTATAGATTCAGCTGTGTACGGCCCGGGCACTGTTGAAAAGTTTCAGTGACGGTGGAAGAGGTGTTCTACAAGAAGTAACCCCGAATCCTGAAATATTTAAAACGGGTGCACCCGAAGCGTGTCGAAAAGAAAGGACGTTGAGACATTTATTGGAAGAATATTGTTTTTATTTAGTTTTCAATGCAGTATATGACCTGTTTTAACATTACACAACTTAATAAAGTATCACTCGCGTAGCTCTGTGAGTTCCAGTTTGTATTTTTGTAGCAAAAGCAATCAGACTAAGACGTAAATAAAAACTTAAGTGCCCCCTTGCCCTCCGCAATCCCGCCTATGCTGAAAATGAACTAAAGCGCGCGTTCCGAAAGAGACAAAATATATGCATTACTACTTGGTTCAAAGTTTACATGATGTATTTACTTTTATTTATTTATTGTTTTTCCGCATGGGGGGAGGGGTACAGCCAGTGGCGGAGGAAGGGAATTCAGTCAGAGGGAGCAAGACTGGCCTGAAGGGGGGCTTCAAAGTTTGTAGGGCAAAAATATTTGGTCAGAGGGGGCGAGAAATAGGATTTGTGTTGGTAGATACATATGTCTCAATACGGATAAAAGAGTAAAAAGGGCGCTGACAGGCAATTTGAGTCCATCAAGGGGGCGACTGCCCCCTCTGACTATATGGAGCCTGGGCACATGGGCACAGCGGTTCTCTAAAACAAAGCCCCCATTCTCGAACATCTGAGGGTACGCCAATGGGAACGGGTCACACGAAGCACACCGTCCCTAAATTTGTCGATACCTAATTAGTTACCTCCTTAACCGACGTTTACGCACCGATTGCGTAGCTGTCTTCATGATCGCAACAATTTGACTACGTGTCAGATCATAACACAGTCGATACATTCACTCATGCAGCATTATCAACCGGTTGTTTTTTGCTTGTCTAATAATAAGGCATACATACTTCCTTTCCGAATAGCGATACATACAAACGTTAGTTTGTTGCCCAATTACATTTTCGTTCTGTTAATAAATTTAGATGTTCATCATATGCACCGTTTGTGTGTGTTTAGTTACATATTTTTATCTTCTTTTCTGACTCTAAGCTTCATGAATTCAATTTTGAAACTTTTCATATCAGTCCGTTAAAAGGGCAGCGAAAATCATTTGACTGTTTTGTTTGTTTTTTGAATTTTTAAGTTCTCGTCTGCCAAGTGAATAGATGAGCCTTTAAAGTGTTTACAATTCTGTTTTTTCATCTCCTGGTACTCCTTACTTTTTGTCTTCACCAACAAAGCAGTTTATTCCTTTTGCTAGCGAAAAATGGTGGCTAACTAAGGAAGCATCACATAGATGTAAAAACTTTTTTGTTCACCAATGATACTTTTGGTAGGGCAGAATACATTCATGAATAAGAATATAAGATTGATCAATAAACTGCTCTAGCTTAGAAGGGGACGGTGAAGGAGTTACCCGTTGTGTAGCAATAAACTGTATAAAACACACATTTTATTATTTCTTTATTTACTAAAGCCCCTTGGGCCAGGGGGAGCTTTGACCCCGACCCGGCCAAACTGTGGACTGGCGAAAGTATGCTTCTGCCCTCATCCAAGAATAAAAACTTTTTTGTTACTTCGGCGTGCAGTATCTTTAAACTTTCCAATAATATTTCGTACTATTTTATGTATCAAATTGTATACACCTTCATTTTCCTCAAGATTTTTACCAAAAAGAGTTGGGACGTCCACTCCACTTAAACCCCCAGGGAGTCATACACTAGAACAACGTTCACCCCCCCCCCACAACGAACAGCTTCCTAAGACTATAGTTTTACCCTATTTTAGAATGCACTCAGGTTCGTACGTACGGTAGTCCGTCAGTAGTAATAGTTAAAAGTTATTCTCTATTGATCTTGGTAGCCAACGACTTTTCAGAGTTTACGGCATCAGAAAAAGCTAGTAATCAGTATTAAAATGCGGCTTCCTGACGGAAAAAGTTTATTGCAAGGTTTCAGCGCTTAGCTACTGTCATATATTATCATATGTATTGGTCATATGAATTAATCCTATAGAGAAATTAAGTAATTGTGCCCCTTCCCATGAAAGTTTTTTGACCATGTATACCCCTCCCCTGCTCAAAAATCCTGGCTATGCTACTGATCTGTACGGACGTTTCTTTAATCATGGCACCTCTCTTTTCGTGTATGCGTTCAAATTCATTGCAAATAATTTGCAAAGGTGTACGGTAAGATATAAGAATATCTGACTTAACGGCTCACCAACACGAATGTGTTACATAGGCGTAGGAAGCGGGGGCTGAGGTGCTAAACCCCCGGTAAAAATGTGGGGGCTGAAGTATGCTTCCGCTCCCCAAGATCCAACACCCAAAACCCGTTTTTGTCTCTTCTTCAAAAAATGTCAAAAATTTGCAGTGATTTTCCTTAAAATTTGTCCAAAACATTGCACCAAATTGCATCTAAAGTCTCTAAAATACCCCCCAAAATGCAAAATGAGAGGGGTACACCCGCTCCCTTAGAACCCTCCCCCAGGCCGGCGATCCGAAACGAGGTACAGCATTCCCAGCCTGGAAAAGCTTCCTACGCCTATGATGTGTTATATCGTGTCAACTATACAAAGACGAAAGTGTAAACACGGTTTCAGACACGGTTAAAGTTCGGCTTTGTTCTGGTCCGTGACGAGTTTTACCATTTGAAGGGGGGGGGGGGGGAGTGTGTGAATCGAGGGGCTAGATCTGTGATTGCAGGGGCACAAAATTTTCTCTTAACATCCTGTGTACAATTTCAATTTTCATCTGGCGGGACAGAAATATTTTTGGTGCAGCATTATCCGTAGAGCCCCTTCCCCCTGTGGCTACGTACCTGGTTTGGTCGTAAACACATCCAGCTCGAATACGGCGCAAGTAATTTCCTTAAGTAGCCTCTTATATTATGACAGGCGGGAAATACCGCTTGTTAGTCTCCTACACACGTAAGTGAATTCTACTGCGTGCGGTACACTGTTTTATTCCAGACCTACACAAAGATCAGTGGTCCGTCTGTATGTTGTTATTCCTCCAAACCTGATAGTGTGTCGTCAATGCAAAAGGTCTCATCTAGAAATCCCAAAGGTTAGGATTTCTTTGTAAGGTCTATGACGCGATTACGCGCAGTACAATTTTTCATGTCTCCACGAAGTGACGTTTCTTCAAACGATCCGGTCTCTTTCTCTGCGTAACTATAGCTGAATTTGCAAGCGCATTATTTTCTTTTATGTAGAAGCAACAATTGCTACAGTAACGATAATGTTCATCGTTGGAAAAATTGCTAGAAAAATGTACAGTGATAGCCTTTGGATAGTTCAGGGAATAAAGTTTACGTTAGAAAAAATAGTCCCGGGTCTTCCTTTTATAGCTAGTTGGGTCTACGTTTTATAGGTCTTCGTTTTATAGCTAGTTGGGTCTTCGTTTAATAGGTCTTAGGTCTTCGGTCTTTGTTTTATAGACACCCTCGCATGTTCGATACATGAGGACGACTCAGTGGCATCCGTAAGCTTATGGCGTAATATTAATACTTTACGTTGCATATACGGGAAATAGCAGGTAACTATACAAACGATAAGGGTATGTTAAGTGGGAATTTCCCAAATTATCCTTCACTGTTAAAAAATTTCTCTGTAAATTATACATAATTTTTATGGCAAATTTTGAATTGTTCTGATTTGTTTACCTTAATTTTATGTGAATTTACTGCCTACTGTTTTCATTCCCGACGTTTTAATATTTATTATAATATCTCTTTTTTACCTTTCATATGTTATTACGTAACATACACTTCACCATTACGTAGATCAGGTGTTTGCTTATCAACGTAATATGTCGTTACGAAATTGTTTTCAATCAAAACATATTCAGGATGCTTTGTTGTCATATTGTTGTCAAGTAGACTGCTATCTCTAGGAACTTTGTAATTGGAAAGTCACATTTTTTGTACAATATAATAATTGTTTTCAAAATAAATAAGACAAAGAATGCAAATACATTGGTTGCAAACATTTCCAGACAAGGTAAACAATAATTTTATCACTTCCTGATTAAAAAACGCCAAAGAAGATATTATTCAAAGCAACAGCAATCCTTTTGTTAGGAAAATGCCTACAAAATAAGCTCCACTCATTTATGCAAAATGAGATTTACGTCATAAAGTGGTAAATTTACAGACTCTTTCAAGTAAATTTGTGAAACGTTTTTAATTTGCTTCGTTCAAGTGCATGAGCGCCTGTGGCGATGAGTTGACATCAGTATACCAATAGTCAGTGCTCTGAAATTAGGGCCTTACAATTTCTTTTTACTTTAAAATGTGTGACAACACACCAGTTGTATGATATTTATAACTAAGAACGTAGTAACTAAGGATGCTTTTATAATAAATGTAACTTAATTTTCATATAGGGCCATAAATTTGCCCAAAATGTTTTTTTTTTAAACTGAAACTTCGCAGAACGATGCATGTTTTATATTGAAAATTTTCTGGCTATTTCTTATTTGTTTGTTTGGGCTTATTTTTGTTTCTTTTTCAGCTTAAAAACAAACTGAATGTTTGTTAAATGACAGTATATTTATGCGAAATCAGAAAAATACAAAATACTGTTAAAATTTCTGTAAATTTACAGAAAAAGTTTTACAAAGCAGTAAAATTTGGTTAAAAAAGCAGACAGAAATGGTTTTTCAAATAAACAGAAAATACATGTTAAACAACCTTTTTTTATTGTAGCAATACAAAGTGTCTTTAAAGATACAGAAAATCTCTATTAAAAGTAAAATACAAAAAGTTTAAGTGCAAAAAGTCTGTAAATTTACAGAAATTTTTAACAGTGTATTTCCAGCACAAAAATGTTACGAGACTAGCCTGCGGAAGCCACTGAGGTACATTTAACTGAGGTAACTATGACGGTATATATCACATCGAAATTTTTCTTTTGTTACAATAAAATACACCTTGAATACTAAAAACGAGACTGGTACTTGGTTTTTATTGCAGAATGCATTTTTAACGATTTGAAAGGAGAAACTAAATTGGTCAGGTCTTCGTTCTTCGGTCTTTGTTTTTGAGATTGCTATTCTGCCAATCTCGAAAACGAAGACTGGAAAACGACGACTTGGATAAAATGAACTGTTTCACAGTTCTAATCGCTGGATTGAGTGGTGAGACTGTTATATGCATTCAAGAACGGTGTAGAAGAAGTGGTAATTCTTAAAACGAATTGTATATATTCACACTCTACCCTAACCGTTTTTAAATTACGTTTCAGTTTCGAGTATATGAAACAGTATTATTGTTACGCGATAAGCCTACGGAAGCCACGTCACTGAGACCTCACGTTCCGAACACACGACAACGTTCGTGAGGTACAATCAGTCTTCGTTTTCGAGGGCTTCCTTTTCGAGGTCTTCTTGTTGTCTTCGGTCTTCGATTTAGAAGTCTTCGTTATAGACATACCCCCAAAACGTCTTTAATCAAGTGCAGTTTTTGACAGTGTCATTCATTAACTGAAATTGTCATTTCAAATGCATAAATTTCTGTTTGCAAGTCCACCGATGAGGCCTTCATGTTAGTCAAATGAACAACTGACTTTCGCTAGGGCTGAAGAGATATGTAATGTCACTACAAACACAGGACATGATTGGACAAAACTAAAAAAAAAAATTGGTCTGCTTCCCCAAAATAATCGCTTTGCTGAGCGATTAAAATAACAATCGGAACGGACTTTTTTCATCGGTGAAAAAATCATTCCGGATACTAGCTGCAATGTGATCGCTCTTACACAAAATGAACAAAATGAATAGAGAGCTATTTTTGCTGTAGTGTGACCTTAGCTTTACAATGATGGACAGTATACTGATCTATCAAGTGATCTAAATAGCATGCAGCCCCGTTGATATTTAGAATAAGATTTGAAAACTCATGATATTGTTTTATTTTATTATTTTTTTATGTTTGCGCACACGGTAAGAACCAATTAACCCAGCAGGATCGCATTAACGTTTTCGAAACAGAAAGGGTGGTATGGTAGTGGGTGTCTATAAAACTAAGAACTAAGATCTTTAAGACCTAAGAGCCTACCAACTATGAAACTAAGACCTAAGACCCAACCAACTATAAAACTAAGACCATCATTCGGTTAGTTTCTTCCACACGACTGTAGGAAAACCGAACAAATACAACCCTCCACGGTATTGTATCCGTGTTGATAGCTCCATGCTGTAACAACAATCATGGTCCAGGACATGTTCGTAACATCTACAACATCTGTGGGAGCCTCGCATGAATATGGGATCTTCTAATCTAATTTGTAGCAAAATGTGGAAGGTTGAAAGTACGTATTTGCCGTCAAATACAGGTTTTTCAAAGATTTCTGCCGAGGGTTTGGGGCGCAGCCATGATCGATGGTGTTTGTTATATACCACTTGCAATGAAAAGCGCTAGTTCGGAAAGGCTTTTGTTAGCCTTTCTCCCGTTTTGCTGGACTTATCAGGAGGTCTAAGATTACCTCCCAGTCCCTGTACCTATAATCTTTCTTTCTCTCTCTCCCTCTTTCTTCCATTCCCTATTGCCAGAGTCTCACCGTCTGGTTTTTCGTTAAAAACATGTGAAATACGATAGTTGTAAAGTGCTTGGTGTAATTGGATGCCATGTAATAAGCATCATGTCAGGTCTACGTTTTATATAAAATTACTCAAGAGTTTCCCAGAGGCCCTTTATGGTGTCTGCTAACATTAGACACCCTTTTATTACGTGACGAAGCAAAGGAAAATATTTTAATAACGCAAGAATGTTTCTGTGGATTCCACGCACCTATTGTTGTGAGAACTTTCCGCCTAGAATAGAAAGCAGTAAATCAACCAATAGGGAAGCTACGTGGATGTTTGTTGAAAACATATCCTTCTCTAAGATAGCATACTCTCTTCTTTCACTGAACCAAAAATTAGAATTTACTAAATTATGGACCTTTTTCAGCAATCTATGATTAGTTACAAAATACCCCATAGACAGCACCAATGATTCTTCGTCTTGGCAAGTTTGAAGTAACAACAATTTCTCAAAAGAAGGGGAGGGGAGGGGGGCTCTCTTAGACTCCTACACAACTCAGTAGAAGGCAGTAAAGTATCTAAAAGTGCGGATTCAGGATGTTTGTTTACAACATATCCTTCTCTTAAATGAATTAACTAAATTAAAAAAAAAAATTCCAGCCATTTATTTAGTTTAGAAATAACCCGAATATAGCACCATTTTGCATCTTAGCAACTTTGGAATGAACAAGAATTATGGAAGGGTGTGGATTCCCCTTCCCCTTAGACCCTACCCAGGACGGCGTCACGAAACAAGTTTCAGCCCCTCCCCCCTCACAGTCTTGAACAGCTTCCTACACATATGCAAATACATAGTTTGATATGTTTCCCGTTATAATAACTATAGATGAAAGCTATTCTTCATGTGCAACTGTTTACATGGAGATGTGTTACTACAAGCTTGTTTCTTAAAAGAGTATAAACTTTCAGAGGAACAGTAACAGGGCAAATTACGTGGACCCAATGTACGGAGGGAGGGAGAGGAAGAGGGAGAGAGAAAACAGTGAATGTAAGTGTATCGAAACCAGACTCGGCAGTCATTAAACCTGTATAGGTTTCCAGGCGAGATGCCCAAGAGCTCTCTCAATAATATAAATCAGACAACAGAAAATTGATTAAATTACTCACAAGGAAATTTGCAGTTTCATATTAGAACATATAAGGTATGGTCGACGGAAGGATTCACTTTTGAGACTACACCAATTAAAAACTTCATGCAAGGGCAATCTCTATTTTAAACATTAAAGACCCAACATGGTGCAATATTACATTAAAAACAAATTAAGGCTTTGCAAGTTCATGCAGTCACGCCTTTCATTTTTGTACCCAAACCTCAATGACTGTTATCCTTTTTGCTTTCAGACTACCAATCTTGGCATTTGTATTAGTGGGGGGAGCTGTTATATTTGGATAGCTCCATGATTTGTGTACCACAAATCCAGGGGCGAAACCAGGATTTTCTTGTGGGGGGGGGGGGGGCAAAGTCGACTCATCGTCCCCAATCTTGACCGACAGGACTATCTAAGCGGAGTGCCACCATTGGTTGGCGCGGAGCGTACAAGAAAATTTTTGGTTTTAGATACCCTTCAGATTGCAGGAAACGGCACTTCCCGAGTGTTCTAAGCAAGAATATGTTCAGCTCGACTTCGAAATTTTCTCCGCTTTTTAATTGGCGCACTTGAAAAATATTGAGGGGCTGAACATACCTTTAAACCCCACTTTTTCATTTTTCATCGCCGCCACTGGGGTGCGACATTTTCTTGAGAAAGCGAAGCGCCAAAGTGAGGAGCCGAGCGACCGAACGTGGTGAGGGCGTGGTTGTTTCCCCTTCGGCTTATTAAAGGCGTTGTTTTCAACAATCAATTAGGGGAAATTTGCAATAACCTTCTCAAAGTCCTTCAACGCTAAATAACTGACGAAGGGAACTTTATTCAGAAATCATTTGATCACTTGTCAAAACGACTTCCAAGTATCGGTGAGAGAAATATGCCTTTATTTTAGTTTCCTGCAGTAGTTGATATTTTGAACGATCTTCGGCTATGCCACAAGTTTAGGCTTAACCTGTAACTAGTGCTATTGAGGTTACTGCTGTTAATGTAAACTGTAACGGTGTATTTAGCCCCTGACCTTCACTTGCAAAACCCGAAACGTTATCCATTTTTGTGGACCAATATATGGCTAACGTTAGGCTTGATAACACACAAACATCAAAATATTTACTTCACCCACTCTTACGTTCGCTGTTTATCGTTTAGGTTAACGTTCATATTTTCCTCTTTGTACTTCTCACAGGGAGTGCTCCGTCCCATAAGCCTACCAAGGTTTTTTAGAGTACTTCCTTTCGTAACTTTCAAAAAGTAGGCTAATTTGTTACAACACTGTACATATGTAAATGTTGTTATTATTGGTCGTTACGATGAAACAAATAAATGAAATGAAATAAGCCCTATAGGCCGAGTTCCTTACAAGGGAATATTGGAGATAGGTATTTCTAAGGAAAAAGTTAATAATGGTGAAAGTATATGAACTAATACCATAATTTTTCATCTTAAAATAAATTAAGAATTTACGTAATTCGACTCGAATGTTGGTCTTAAACTAGAGCCACGTGGATAGGGGTCGCTCTACACGATACACATTTGTTTGATTGATTTCTTATTTCCATTACATTTCTGTAAATTGGAATTTAGAGGAAATATTGTATGAAACACGTGACTGTTGGGAGGGCTCGGCTTTGGGTGAAAAAAAACCCCGTTTGATCTTTACGTTTCACACACTATATTATATGGGAATGAGTAACTCTATACGCAAGTCCGATTTATCCCATAATGTCTATGCAATTTCGTCGATGTTGACCAACTTACGTACATCTATCCGTTATTGCTAAGGACTTACGGGCAATTGAAATAACGAGCATGTATATCTCAGAACCAATTGGGGAAATCTAATCCTATGTATTTTATTGTTTTAATTTTCTCCGGTTGTACTGCCGGTATACCCTAGGTCGATCAATGTAATAGGTCTTCATTTACAATAGGTCCTCGTTTTTGTGAAGATTTTAGGCCTATTCCACCCCTTTCTGTGTATGATTTAGTAAAGGTATACAATATGTAATGCCTATTCGGCGCCCTCTTTATAGTTTCTTTATATGGGGCTTTAACATACGTTATATACTGTACATCTGAGCGTGTAGTATGGTGTGTTTTATCAGTGTGCTCTAAAAATGTACCTTTAGGAGACACGAAATTGTTGCGCAATACCTAATAATAAATGAAATATTAAATAAAAACTTGTTCATACGTCATGCATATTATGCATACCAAATAAATTGTTGCGGGCGCTGTTTAAGTTTATCATAAAATATTTTTCCAGTGTCCCTATGTAGAGCTAGCCTATATGAAAATGTGCCGTGACTCGACCTTAGGTTGCATTTTTGACGGTGTCGGCCTATCTAAGGTAGAATCCAGAGTTATTTACAGGAATGCCACCTTTGGTCGACAGTATATGCGACGAAAATGTAGTTTCAGTCGAAATTCACAATAGGTCGACAAATTCGTGTTAAGTTTATACACACATATAGAGTAAGGAAATACTATGTATTGTATCGTTATTGCACTCGCTCTATCATGCCCTTTATTGAATATCGTGTTGTGTACACTTGGTGGGTACATTTACGCGTGAAAAATGGCGTGTTATATGAGCGGGCTCTAAAAATTCTTCAAGTTGACGGAAAATAATTGCGCAATACTTTCAAGAAATTGAATATGTCACTACACTCTAAGATCAAAAGAGTGAACTTAGTGACTCTTTGATCGAGTGAAAAGTGAAAATTCGCTCCATTACAGTGATAATTCACTCCAAGAGGAGTGAAGTTCCCTACAAAAAGAGTGAGGTTCACTCTAAAAAGAGTGAAATTTCCTAGAGTAAGAGGGAAATTCACTCTTCCACGAGTGCCTGCAATGACCGCTCTTTTTTAAGAGCGATCACCGTGGGCACTCCATCAAGAGTGAAACTTCGCTCGTTTTAAGAGAATTTCACTCTTTTTGGAGTGAACTTCACTCTTTTTGGACTGAACTTCACTCCTCTTGGAGTGAATTATCACTCTAATGGAGTGAATTTACATTTTTCCCTCGATCGAAGAGTGAATTAGTTCACTCTTTTGGTTTTAGAGAGTACACCTTGTGCATATGTCTCACATATTAAAATACCATATATATCGTTGCAGGCGGTGTTAAATTTTATGGTGATATTTTTTTATGAATTTTCCAATGACCCCACGGAAAGATAAACCGCCTTGACAGCAAAATACTTTACCTCATTTTTGTATAAATTGGTCTCCTCATAGTACCTCAGTGCATTATTTAGTTTACATTAACATTTAGGCTAAACTATATAGGTAGCCCTTTCTCAGTTTTGCAACTCATAGCCTAAGCAAATAACTTGGAAAAACGTTTGTTTCATCACTCAAGTTGCACCAAAGTTAACTTTACATGGGACAGTCTCCAAAACTGAGAATGGTTTTGCTTTTTTCAAATTTTGTCGACATTTCACGCTATGCACGGTATTTTATTACATGAAGCATACAGAGGGCTCAGTCTAATAAAATAACCACTAAAGAAAGGATAACTGCGTATGATCGTACTTTGATCAACTTTGTCATTTTATGTCACCGGGCCTTAAGAGGAAAAATACTTCAGCACAGCTCTTTGGGATCCTAATTGTTCCCTGTAATCTCTGTCATTCAGTTATCTGTGAATGATTCTTATTTTGGTAAACTTGTTGGGCAGCTGTTCTCGACTCTCGTCTTCCTCATATGTTTTTCACTATAACCTCTAAACATAATCTATAAATTTTAAGGAGAAGATTGTTTTTTTAATGTAGTTAATTATCATCCTACACTACTGTTTTTGTGGTAGTCCACAGAAATTTTCATCTGGCAGGGTTCTTTGCAGTTTGAGAGCAAGTTCAAAATTACAGATTACTGTACGTCACATTATATGCGGCATGCAGCTTACAGTGTTTTGACTGCACATTCAATTTGGGGTCTTGTATACGCACCCTTAAGCAGTAAATTCAGATTTCATCTGCATAAAGGTGACTTAAGACAGTTGTGGGAGGGTCTCAAAGGATATTTGAAACTGTTTCAGTTGAGGATTACGAGTACAAGCGCTCCGTTTACATCAGCTTCTTTACGTAATCAAATTAAAATTGTTTTTATCGCACGTGTATCTATAGCCTAGGTTGTTGAGAAGAAGACATGTGTGAAAATATTGAAATGTGGGAAATGTGTAAATGACATACTTATAACACTGTAAACACAAATTAGTCAAAGTCGTGTCTGAATTGCCTAACAACGTTAGTTACTCATATTAGACTAATTTGTGTTGATGTGTGACCAATTACGTAGTAGTGGACTAAAGTAATATCAGTCAAAACTTACTCAAGGAGGATTGACATTTGTTAGAAACTGATTCATCGGAGTGAAATATAAGTCAATATTGATGACTAACGTGATTGGTCAGTCCAGGCATTGTTTTGACTAGTTTGTGTAAACAGCGGTAGGTCAGGTCACAGGCGCGGATCCAATGGGGGGGGGGGGGGGGGTTTTACGGTCTCAGCCCTCCCTTTTTGCCAGATCAACATTAAACATACGGGAAAATAGCAATACAACTCCCTCACTTCGATGCTTTCTCTTACGTCAGCCCCTCTTTTGGAATGTCTGGATCCGCGCCTGGGTCACGTAAGCCTACTTAGAGCGGGACAAGGTTTCTTCATGCAGTGGTGGCACTTAAATGTCACAATGGAAGGGGGGGGGGGCGGGCTGAACTAGGGGCAGAATAAAGTGTTCGGGTGCAGACAGAAATCGAACGCGAAGCCCGAACTTACGGTATGTGGATGGTACCCATTGGCTAGATCGGGTCGTGAGGCCTGCGAAAGTTTAAAAGTTTTAGCAGATCTTTGGGTAAAAATAAAGTTTCAGGAGAGACATTTTATTTTCTTCGTTTAACCATACTCCTAAGTGATCTTACCTCGAAGAGGTGCAAACTGAAAACTGGGGTCGGGGGCAAAGACAAAATCTGAGTTGGAATTGCCCTCATCCCCAGTAGCACCGTCACTGTTTACATGTTTGTTCAAAGTCTACTCAGACGTTTGAATTTCTAACCTCCATTCTACTTGTCTCCAGCTTTGGGGATTCTGAGAGCAAAGTGGCAATTCCTTGCAGTAGGCTTCGTTACGTGTCTCTAGAGGTTTCATGAAGAGTTGCTACAATTCAAAGAGTTGAGACAGGTTGCAATCTTAAGATCACGAACTTGTATCACCTTCTTCGGAATAAAATAATTTTTTTCATCGATTTATTTATTCCATTTTCGGGAACTGATGATGATTATGAATTATCGTGGAGCAATTAAAATGGCTATGCAAAGACTGGGAGTCATTCACGTATGTCGGATTTGGACGTAAAGTGATGGTCTCTTGTAGCAGGATTTTGAAGCTGTTACAATCCTACCTCTTTATTGCTCCGACTAGAGAATGTAAACTACATAGGTGTTCATTTAGGTTCCTTCCATTATGGGATCCTTGATGAATCTATGACCTTTCTGATCCTAAAGCACTTATCTTCGAATTCAAAAAGAAAATGTTATCAAAATATACTTTTAGTTTATATATCATAAGCTATGACCAGATTTTAAGGCAAATATGTTCACATTGTTTTAATAATTGTTTTTCACTCGTCATTTTTTGGTATTATTCTTGCTAATTCGGGTGGTCATTTTGTAATTCCTGCCATCTCGGGTTAGGGTGAGGTCCTGAAAAAATATTAGAAATAATGATTAAGAAGTTTGTTTTAATCTCATATCCAATTAGTAAGGATTTTTTCAATAAATTTTGAAAGAATATTTTTGTTAGGTTTTCATTTTCTGTCTCATTTTGTCTTCTAACACTCTCCAGTTGATAACCACTGGCATCAAAATGAGAGTGATACATTTTGGACATGGTTTTTTTTTTTTTTTATCTTTTGACCTCTGGTGACCTCCTAATGCAAATAATTTTCATTTTGACTTGTCCATATGATAGAGTTAATCGACACAATCCCTTTCATTGGTCATTTATCAAACAATTTTTCAGATTTATTGCTATTCAGATATCCCTACCCTTAAAATGTAGTCAATCAACTGTCGTGCACTATCAACATTTATATCAAGAGAAACCATGATTCATCCCCAAGGAACCATTGTTAACATAAAAAATAGGAAAGTAACACTGTAAACTACATTCCTGTGCATGATTCATCAATGGGGGGGGGGGGGGGTTGCTAGATGGGCCCTCAAGTCCACGGACTAATACTACAATGCGACAAACCAACACTGTTGTCATAAATATTGGGGGCACCAGATGTCAAAATATGGGGGATAACTAGGGGCAAAGAAAATTGTCGCACAAAATGAACCGAACGCAAAGGGCGCTCCTGCCGTTGTGGTACAGGGACAAATCCTCGGAAGGCGTGCAGGGGGAAAAGTCTCTGGAGACTTATGAATTTTGTTTAGTTGACCCGACCAATAACTGATCTCACTTGGGGAAGGGACAGGACACTGAACATTTTTTTTAAAGTTCCCGACCCTCTGGTAAAGCCCCTTTTGGCGAAACCGAACTTTAAACTGCTCTCCATAGGAACTGGAACGTCCACTGAAGGACAACACTTGACAAACCTCACGGCCTTCAGACCATTAACATCATTGGTCTGGCATGTTTGGCTCCATTCTAGACTGGATGAAAAGAACAGATATTACACATGATGTTAGCCAAAAGGCCCAGAAAACTTCATGATCCGAACGGGATGAGATGTGACATCAATATTTACCACTTTAAAGCACAACGTTCTTTAACGAAAATCAAAAGAATTTGTTTGCAGTTTCTGCAGGCAGGAAGAGGCACGTATCGCTAAGGAAAGGTACACATTCTGTAAAATTGCGTTGGGATTAATGAATTTAACGATTCAATCACCGCATTGTCTTTTCACTACCAAAGATGTCTGAATTATGAGGCATTCTGCTGGTATTTATTTTTCGGTTATAATTACGATGTTAGTTGTATAATATGAGAATTATCACGCGATGCCATGGTGACAACAAAAGGAAAGTCACCTACTTTGTCGTTTCGAAAGTGGCATTTTACTAAATTAATTTAACTAGATGATTTGAAATATGATATAATTATGGAAATGAGAGAATTCTGGTCAAGGCAATGGTGTCCATAAGTGACGGTCTAGGCCGACTAGTAGCATGCAACCATTACAACCCCCAAAGTTCAGCATCTTCAAATCTATTTTACTGCTGGAACTGCTAGCACAAGGTACAGGTGTTTCTAAAACACATTTGAGCAAATATTACAACCAGCTTGTTGCGACATCGGGGTAAGTCTAATCTTTGTTATTTTGACTTTGGAATAATTGGGCTCTTTTCTGTAAGGCTTGTGGTATACCCCATTTTGAAGATCACATTCTTAAACACTTAGATTTAGTTTATCGTTAATTTGATAACAACGCATCGACCAAAACAATGTTCAAATTGTTGACATTAGCTGTGGTAAAAATTTAACAATTTGTAGTCACAATTAAACATTCAAAAGAAACTTTAGACCCTAATATAGGTAAGCCATTTGAAAATGTTTTGGGCTCGTGGATGGTTGACCATCGTGTGTTTCGAGTGCAAACTTTACGGTATTTTGCCGGTTGTTTTTAAATTTGCCTGAATTATTGAGGGCAAATGATATGTTAAGTTATAAACCTCCCAATATTTTCACTCTTTCCCCCCTACCCCCAGGATCGACGCTTCTGCAAGATATTGAAGGGGACGAAATGACATTAAGGGGGAATTCCGGGGGGGGGGGGCGTGTTAAAAGGTTGACTGGAAAGAAACATAAGGAGGGGTAAACACTCTTTATGCATCGTTTGGAATGTAAGCTATTCTGCACTTTTTGAATTGTCTAATCTTTTGGTGTTGGTAAGACGTACAATGTGCATTGGCTGAGAGCCTGCCCTCATCAAAGTTACACTGTGAACGTCTAAATCTTCCTAATCTAAAAATGTTTCTGTATGGCAAATAAAGGCTTATCTAGTAACCAAACCTTTACTATGTTGTGGTTTGATTATTTTGTGGTTTAATCCCTAAAATTGGGGCATTGCTTTTTTTAATTTTCGTACGGTTAGCTAAATCTCCATTTCAAAGTCATCACGTTAGCTTTAAATTCAGCGGACATGTAACCAAGTCAGTTGATCTACCCATAGTGAGGTCGCATTGAACATTTAAATTTTACCACACATATCTCAAAGATGTTGGCATAAATCTACGTTTTTCTTCTCACACTCCAATTCTTCTAACCTGCATACTTGAGCTTCTCCCCCAACTGTGTAATTTTCATTCGCCCCCAACTGTGTAATTTTCATCCTCACCCAGACACAATCTAAATTTTTGCTTCAGGGTAGGTATACAAGACACCAGTGTGTAATCAGAACACTCTCAGTACCGTACCGCACATGCTGCTTTATATGAGAAACAGTACTCTGCATTTTGTGAACTTCTTTAATCAAAGAGCTGTGCCAATTGGAAATTTCTGTAGAATACTGCAAAAATTATAGCTTGAGGGGGAGAGTTGAGCGTCATTAAACCAATACCGTGTCGTATTTGCCATGAACACATGAAAACTGTTTACTTTATCTATTCAACCCATGCTCAGGTTCCAGTTTTGTACTCCGTTCTGCCAATAATGGACAAGAATCGAAGCATATTAATTTGTTGGAACATTTGTGTAAATATTTTCAGATTAAGTATTTGTGTAACAAAGCAAAACAATTGCCCGCTTAAAAGATATTTAGAGACTTTTACTTCATCCTTTAGCCTAATCGTCTTTCCCCGAGGATGCTTTTACTTAAAAGGCAAGAGCAGCCACCTCAACTTGAAGTAGTGTAGTAGACTGTACTGTTTCATGATTGGCTCTTGAGAGTCAAGTGATAAGATTTTTTCTCCTCAAATGTGCAATTTACTACTCGGATTAACTGCTTGGTTCATATTAAATATGCAATATTTAAGTCCTACAATATTTTGAAAGGTACTTTGAGAAGAAATAAAAAGAAAATTGTAAATTTAGCTGTTGCTCCAAAGAAAGTTGGGGGCGACTGATCTTGCCCTTTTAGGAGAGTCCTTATTGTGTTTAGTTTTTGATATATTTGTACAATTAATATCATTGTATTGTTTTCTTTGCCGTAATTTGATCAACTTTTGAACGTCTTTACTTGTAAATCTTTGTATTTTTAATATATTTGTCATGTAATATTTAGTAATAAAAATTAGTCGGGGCTGCTGGTCACGAATTATCAAATCTGATCCTGGCCAAAAATCCGACATAATTCCGTTTATAATGTACCATGTGGTGACTAAATTCAAAGATGTATCCTTATTATTATTTTATCAAGTGAAGAGTTACATATCCTGAAAACGATTTCCTTCCTGCCATAACCAGAAAATGGATGGTCAATGCAAGATCAAGAAATAGCCAAAACCATGTTAAGCTAACTAATAAATAATGCAAGATTAAATATTTTATCTTTATCATTGCAGACAAACTTAAAATCATGGATGACTTTGAGACGGAAAGAACGGAAGAACGAAGAACGACATTGGCAAACATTCCCCAATTACTGCACAGAAGTTGGAAAAGCATACGTGGCATGGTCTTCGCGTTTGGTGTGGCAGTTGCGTGCACGTCTCTCAACATATTTTCGTACAAAGCAGGAGAAACGTTACAATCAGTGGCTGTTACATTGTGGATTTCTGTGACGATTATGAGCCTTTCAGCTGTAGCTCTTCTTTTTATCAGACCTCCCCCTCCGAGATCATTGAAAGGTGCCATTTTTGTTATTGCCGGTAGTTTTTTAACGGGTGGGGGTTCAACATCGATTCTGATAGGGATAATGTTATCTGAACCAGCAATAGCGGTGTCTCTACTTTTTACACTACCAATAATCTTGATTACATTGGAAGCTATCATACTTAGACGAAAACTTAAAACACTCCACCTACTTTTGACAATTTGTTCTTTTGTTGGTGTTGTATTTGTAACGAAACCGTCGTTTTTGTTCAACGGAAATTCCCATTTAAACTTGACGGGAGGATTGTTCGGTTTGTTAAGTGCCATTTTCCATGGATGTGGTTTTATGGTTTTACAAAGCCTTGAAGAAGTCCATACATTGATACTATGTTTTTCATCTTCTAGTAATGTTTTTATTATGTCTGCAATTCTGTGTATTTTTTTGAAAAATGTTGTGTCGCCCTCGTCCCTTGAATTGGCCATGTTCTTGTTGTCTGCCGGAATCTCACACTTTCTAGCTTATGTTTGTCTATTTTTGGCCCTGGCGAATGAAAGAGCTTACGTCGTTTCTATAATTATGACGTTTGAAGTTTTATTTACATTTATCGCGCAATGGATTATATTGTATTTGACACCAAGTTTGCACTCGATTTGTGGAGGATTTCTGATAAGCGTAGCATGCATTGGAGTTGCTTTGACAAAAGATGAACAAGTAAACGGAGCTGATGGTGATGATGATGGTAATGATGAAGAACAACTCCTCAATGAGTAAGATAACGATGAAGGTTGTTGGTTGCTGAAAGTAGCCCAGTACCAAGTATGCCCAACACTTTTAAATGAAGAAGAACTTCTACCTGAATTAAATGTCAAATGTCAATTTAGTTTTCAAATAGCCAAATGATATTTCCTAGCACTTTCAAGAAAAAACGTGGACGCTTTATGTGGAAATGGTAGTCTACAGCCTTTAGGTATAACTATATCGGACTGCATATTACGGGTTATGTTACCATCAAAATGTTCAATGTCACAGCTCCACTGGATAGCGTAGTCTCCTGCCATTTTAACTGTGAAATGGTTGAGAAATATTCAATAAAAGTAAGGTTATGTGGAAGTTTTTACAACTCAACCCAGACTTGATAGGCCATCGTGCTCGTACAGGCATTTCAGTTGCCCCGGAGGTGGGGGGGGGGGTAAAATATTTTTTCCAGAAATATTGTTATTCTTCCCTAAACACTGTCTAATCGGCATATCGTACAGAAAAGTTTGAAAAATCGCACTCCACAGACAGTCAGAAATGGCATTTTTCAGGCTTTTAGTCCTATATTAATCCAAGTATTTGTCATTTTTAAGTGTCTATTTGTAATAAAATTGTCACCTTAAATGAATTAAAAAACTAATAAGACATTAGAAAGTTATAATTTTTTTTGACCCCCAAAATGTATTTCTGCCGGGAAGACTATTTAAAGCTGATCGTCACTATTGTTGAGAGTAAAGAAAATTTTTAAAATCGTTACCCCTCTGATGGCCAAAAATGCTAGACTAGAAGGAGGAATTTAAGCATCCGTTATATTGAGCTTTCGTTTGCAGTAATAGGAAAAGGATCAGCAATTTGGTACGTGATCCGCAGAAATCTGCCAAATAAATGTTACTTTTGCCATTGGATGTAATGGTCTTGTGCCTTTTGCAGGGAAACTATATGATGGAATTGCTAAAATGGTCATGTATTTTACTCCATTTCGATTCTAAGGCAAATTCAAGACATACTGAAATGATAAAAATGTGACTTCTCACACTTCCGACTGAAAATGATATTTCTACTTCTGCCACCTTTTGAAAAATACCACGTTACGTGGTGGGTTTAAATTTAATTTAATTGAAGGAAAATTTTAGGTAGACATTATCACGATGTATCATTATGACATTGGGACACAAATACCCGATTTTCATTACCGTTACCCGAATCGGCTGTAATAGCATGATGGATGGAGAACTGCTGTTCACTGCACCTAAACACCCTTCCCTCCTTGCGTTTAATTAATTGGGCAATTCAACCTTCGCCCGAATAATTTCAAATTTTAGGCAAAGTTTTTGCAAGACAACAGAAAAAATAGTTATAATTCTTCTACTTACTGAAGCCCCTCCCACAGCAATCTAAAATCTGATCTTATCCAGACGCAATCTCAATGTGTTGTTTCAGACTGTCACTGAGTATACAAGACTTCGATGTGTAATCAAATCACTGGCAGTACATTACGTGCTGTATGGTATGCATTTTTTGCACTTTTGAACTTGCTGTCAATTGAAAATTTCTGTAGACTACTACAGAAATTTTCGTCAGGCGTAAGAGTTGGCTGGCTCTCAGCAAAAGCAAAACTCGAATGGAACAACTTGAGGCCTTTGTTGTGTAGACGTCGGTTGAATTGTGAATATCGCGGAAGCCAATGATATGTAGAAGAATATATAGCTGCTGTAGTTATTTATTCCACACAGGACGGACCTATCAAAACCTTCACAAGAAGTAACTCGTTACAGAGGTGGTGAACACGCCCTTCAATATTCGTTTTATCGTAACTTTGTTTCCCAACAAAGAGATGGACCAGTCCTTGAACAGTTTTAAAGCCTGTCACAGGGACCGCGGAGACGGGGGTGGGGGGGTTTAGCCCCCGCACTTTTATGCTGTGGGCATTTTGGACCGACTTAAACTGCTTAATGACCAAGATAGTTACATCTCTTAATGGGTTAAATATTATTTGAGAATGGATAAGGGTTTCTTCATGTATAACTTTAACTTCCATGGCACTAGCCTTTTAAGACATGCAGTAGATTTATGTTTTATGATACACTCACAAAAGCTTACAACGTGGTAAAACTTCTCCCATTGAACCAAATGGGTAATGGAATTTAAAGGATGTGTGAGGTTGTCATAATTCACATCTTATCAACACATTTATATCAAAAATTATGACGCATAAGCATTGAAAAAAGAAAACTCCAAATATTGTGATCCACAGTGATGGTGACTTGAATTACCAAACTTTTAAACCTGAATTGGCTAATTCAAGATCACTTTTAGGTTGACAAGGCTTCAGCTCATGTTTTTTCCGATTGGGAATTGCTATACTGCCATAAACCGAATTTCGTGGCAATTATATAATCGTTCTTAACTGCAGTGGCAAAGTGGAAACACACCTACGACCATGCCTTGCATAGCAGTAGTCTTTTCAGATTTGTGTTAAATTTTTGATTGGTACACTCTTCAACTATTTCCCTAAATTAAGTATTTCCCTGCACTCTTTTTGACCCCACTTTGTAAACACGTTAAGATACTAAACACACTTGCCCAATTCCTTGAAATTTCACTTTAAACACGTTTAATGCCAAACCATTAGTGCTTAACTACTAAAAATGTAAACAATCAAACGTGTTTACAAAGAGGGGGTGCGAAGTGATAAACACGTTTTATACAGTGTACCAAATACTTGTGTTTTCAAGGAGGGTATGATATCAATCAAAGTCCATACACGTATTCTGGTGGGATTGAAATCTACCTCGGGCAACCAGGGCCGTAGCTGTTATGGGTCAATCTCTTTAAGGTGGCGCTTCTGGTCAAAATGGGTTGAAGTTCATCTGGGTATAAATGTACTTTACTAACTTGTAACCCCCTTACAACTTGATATTTTCTGAAAGGGCATGGTTCAAGGATTCTTTGTATTCAAACTAACATAAAAATAAGAAAAAGCACAAAAATGATTTTTTGATCGGAATCGGGCTATTTTGGGACCAGAAGCGGCCCCTTCAAATGGAACCGACTACCGTTGTGCTGGATGCTCAGAATACATAATGGGAAAACAAACCAAAGAGTAACAACTGGAAAAGCTGTGACCGTATGGAGAACCATCCGATTATTTACTGTCAATTTCAGTTAGGTGGAATTCAATTTCATTTAAATGAAAAGCATGTCACTGAATTGTAATACATTTCATTAAAGTGGCATTGAATACCCTTTTAGTAAAATGCATTCCACTTAAGTGCAATGCATGTTATTGATTTCCTTGAAAGTAAAATGCATTTGCCTTAAGTGAAATGCATTTTACAGAATGGCATTCAATTTAAGTGAAATAAAAAATATATTTTCACTTCATTATGTTTTGTTAAATTTGAATAGCTTACCCACTTTACCTAAGTGAACTACAATTCGACGTTAGTGAAATTCAATTTCATGTAAGTGGAATTCAACTACACTCAGGTGGAATTCAATTTCCCTTGGGGGAAAATGCCAGTTAATCCGCTTGGCTTAAGTGAAATGCTTTGCACTTGTGATAGATCGCAGTGCATCCAAGTGGTTAATTATGTAAAAATCACATTTAACTTAAGTCAAATAGAACATTTAACTGAAGTTAAATTACATAGAATGTAACTACCCCGGAATAGAATTCCACTTAAGTGAAATAAAATTCTACTCAAGTGAAGTTAACTTTTACTAAAGGGAAACAGAATTTAACTTACGTGGAAAACGATAAAGTTCCAATTAATTCCACATAGGTGAAACTGAATTCAGCTTAGGTGAAATTCAATTCCAATTAAGTAAAGTAGGTGAAGTGCATTTTACCTTACTGGAATTCAGAGGTAAATTGTTAAAATGGCTTTTCGTTTTGGTTGCTCTGACTTTAACTAATCGGTAGAAAATCTGTGACGTATATCTTCTTTTTAACTCACGCTACGGGGCGGTTCAAACACTGCGTATGTAGGGCGTCGTCGTCTCCGTGAATATGTGCAATGGATGCTCCCAATGCGTGGATACTGCAATGGAATAAGAACACTGTGGGTGGCATAGTTGCATTATATAAATATTCACTATCAACCTCAGTCAATGAAAGGTAATTTTACTTCAACGGCAAGAGCAGCCCCCCCCCCCCCCCCAACAAAGGAGTGTAGTACACCGCACAGTTTTATGATTGGCTCTTGACAGCTATGTGACAACATTTCGACTCCTCAAATTTAAATTTACTAGCGCCTACTGCTTGGTTTACCTAGAATATGCAATATTGAAGTCCAAAATTTGTGCAAAAAATACTTTGAAGAGGATTAAAATTAAAATTGTAAAATTTGGTTGCTGCTTCATGGCAAGTTTGGGGCGACTGCTTTTGTCTTTTAATGTAAATTAAGGTGATTTGTTGTGAGCTCCCTTGTGGCTTTCTATGGAAGTTTAAGGATTTTGTTTGGAGTTTATTTGCTCGGGTATTACTGTGCTTGTATCCCCGAGCGCGGTCAGATACCTATAAAAGTTCATTTTGCAATAGTACATTTTCGTATCTTTTCATTCTCACCGACTGAAAACCAATTTTGCTGGTATATGTCGTTTGCTTGTGGTTACTGCGTTAAAATAAACTTCGGCTTTAGGTGAGAACTGTCAGGAACCTAACTGTGAGTAGCATTTTTATGCGAACAGTATCATCTTCTACTACTCTTCAAATCGATAGTATTCATAGTAGTAGCAAAGAGTAAAGGTGTTTCTGAAAAACATCAGTGCTTGAGGAAATATTACCACCAACCTTTTTGCATCACCTGGGTAAGTCTTTGTGTTGCTGTTTTGAACATTTAGGCTGTTCTGGTTGAGATTTGTAGGACTCCATTTTGAATGAAGTACTCTAAAAACACTTTGGTTATTTGACCATTGTTTTAGTCAACATTGCAATGACTTAAACTATGGCAACAATTTTGACTTGATCTGTGATCAGATTAGAAAGTTTCGGTCATAATTAAGGTTAACCGTAACTTGGGTCTAGGTAAGTTTACCTTTTGGTGTTATGGGATATGCAAAATTCATGCCAATGGTCAAATTACCTTATTGGCAATTGACCCTTGTTTCAAAATGCCAAGTTTTTGACCATTCATACTATATATCATAAACTCTATTATCTTACTCTGACACCAGATTATCAAAGTAAAACTCAAATATTCCTAATAAGTGCAATATAATCTACATGCTTACCCTAAACATGATTTGGAAAATACACAACGGGTGGTTTTCTCGAATGATATAGTAAATGATCAAAAGGCATTCCAATAACAAAAGCCAACATATGAACACATTTTGATAGGGAATTGGGATTAAGTAATTTCCAAAACTCACGAACTCTCTTTAAATATTTCTGGAATTCGTTGGCACACTCGCAAAACCACAAAATTGTCGGGACAATAACACCTACAGCACCTACAACATGTTTTACAAAATTAGAGTTTAGTAGAATAGCATTTCTTAATTAATCCCTAAAGTATCGGGACTGCTTAGTGAATTAACGAAAGTTAAACAATGCCTGTAAATGGAAAATATCTTATAGCATCGCGCTTGCTTGATTAAAGTCAACTTTTCGTGGCAAAAATGTCAACCTTAATGTCATCTCCAGAACAGAATATGAAGGAAGTGAATAAAACAATCACCAAAATGTCTAAAATATTTCTCACTGTAGGCATCCTTTTAAAAGAATTATTTCATTTAGTCCTTTTTGTGCAATACGAAGTTTTCAGATTTTTATAATTAATAACATTGTATGGCTTTGTTTTTCTTAATTTTCTAAGCTCTTAAAAGGTCTTTTTTAGTTTTGTTTATGTTAAATCACCTTGATAAATTCTGGTAAAATAACTACAAAAGTACAGTCAGTCACGTTTATGTCTCTAATTATCCTTATCTTATTGTGGCCAATGAATCATTTTCCTGGGTATATTTAACCAAAAATGATTCATTAACCAAAACTTTTACAAGTTGGGGGATTGTTGACCACTCTGCACTTTTTGTCATCAAATCTGAGATTTCATTTAGACTGGAGATCTTTTTTATAACACATAATGTTGCCCCATGCCTAATACGGCATTGTGGCTTGTTCTTTTGAGTTTAGAAATATTATTTCAAAATGAAGACCTTTTATTTAAAAAAAATTAGGAGAACGGCACTGTGTTTTGCCGGGTGTAACTTGATGGTCTGGTGTCACATATTACAAATATGAAATTTTTTATTTCCAGAGCTTGGAAACGTTTTCCTTCCTGTTTTATGATACATTACTACTGCATTTCTGAATGTAACTTGGGGCGTCCGAAATACCATTTTGCTTAATTTTTTCGAACAAATAATTACAAAAATGGAGCTTGTAATTAAGAAAACTCAGAATTTTAAGAAAGAAGAAGTGGGAAAACTACACTGAAGTTGAATGGTGTCAGGTATTGTAAATTACAGAAAATTTAGGAACAGTGTACCGGAATGGTTCATGGGTGAATACTGCGCTTCACTGCATGGGGATTTCGAAATGTGGCTGGAGGACATATTTTGACTTTTCAAACAAATAACTACACATACTGTATAAAGCTTGTATTTGAGAAAACTCGCAATTTTATGAATGAAGACTTCGAAAAGCCGCACTGAAGCAGAGAAATCCTAAACTTCAGCAGGAGGGAGCGTCGCACAATAACAAAATGGCTAACTCACAAGGGTTAAGTGCCGCAGGGATGTAAATGTGTTGTTCCATCGTTAATTTTGCACACCCTTCTTGCTGCTTACGTAACCGACTGTAAATTTTCGAACGCAATCGTACGGAACGTTGTTTGTAGTAAGTGTGTGGTGACATATTGCTACAAATGAACGCGAATCAAGCGGGAAGTCTCTTATGTGAATTATTGTTTGCGTTTGGCTAGGGTTAGATTAGGGTTACTAAGTACCCAGAACATTCTGGCACAGCCTTCGCCCTCTGAAACTATGGGTTTAAAAATCTAAATCACCTTGGGCAGTTTTTTTTATTAACGATAGTCGGTCATATCAACTCCCATGCCCACAAACACAAATGCAAATTTGGTCAAAAGGTCATTGCAATTTACCTTCAAATTAGAACTACAATTTTCAGTTCATAAATGTGGCGTATGGAGTTGTTCTAAAAAAGATCTTAAAAGTATCCAAGCCATCATGGGATATTCGCCTTTAAGAAGATCCGTCATGGCTACCACAGGTTTTAAGAAAAAACTGCGGTTCCCAATTATAGTCCCCGACCACTGGTTCATTACTCCTATTAGCTGCTTCAATGAGCAGCAGATGTGATTTCCTTTCTGGTACCTAACAACTTTGGGGCTCAAATAAAAATCTTACAAAAATCCTGAAGTAAGTGCTGGCAAAAAGGGAATCAACTTACTTAAAGCGCACTGGAGGGCTTCGTCCCCTTTTTGAGCTTATTCTGAGATAAAGTGCTATCAAATGTGCCATCAACCTTCATTATCATTTTCAAATGCGTAAATGGGCATAAAATTAGTACTGAGAACCGTTCCTGACGACATTGTTCTAAGGGTATTTTTTCCGAATTGGATATACTCTGCTTGACTAGCGTTCATTTGCATCAATATACGTCACCATACGCTTACAACAAAGACGGCGTTCGGCACGATTTCGTTCGTTTTGGATGCATTTAAACATGACACGTACCATCAAACTACATTCCCCCGGCACTTGACCCGACAATTGTATCCGTTTCGACTCTCACGTTTCCGTTAGCGTATTCCTTACAGCTAAAGCTTAGGATTCCTATGTTGTTTTCAGAGCCGTCAGGGATCACCCCACTAGCCTAGGCCACTGCGAAAGGACTTTTTAAATTAATCCACGGTGACATTAAGGTTCAGTATTTAATATTTTGCATTTATCAATATAGGCAAACTCAAAAACATGGATGACTTTGAGACGGAAAATGAAGAACGAAGTACGACATCGGCCAAAATTTTACAATTACTGCACTGCTTTCGGAAGATACGTGGAATTGTGTTCGCTTTCGGTGTGGCTCTGGCCAGCACGTCTCTCAATACACTTTCTTTCATAGCTGGAGAGACTTTACAATCAATAACTGTTACTCTGTGGATTTCTTTGACAATAATGAGTTTATCAGCTTTAGCTCTTCTGATCACAAGACCTCCCCTTCCCGGATCTTTGAAAGATGCTATTTCAATAATTCTCGGTGGCTTTCTAACCGGTGGGGGTTCGACTTCGATTCTTATAGGTATAGTGCTATCCGAGCCAGCAATAGCGGTTTCTCTCTTTTTTACCCTACCTGTGATATTGATTGTACTGGAATCAATCATAGTGGGCAAGAAACTTAAAATATTGCACGTTATTTTAACAATATGTTCTTTTGTTGGTGTTGTATTTGTAACGAAACCGTCGTTTTTGTTCAACGGAAGTTCTGATTTTAATTTATCAGGAGGATTATTCGGTTTATTAAGTGCCATTTTCCATGGCTGTGGTTTTATGGTTTTACAACGCCTTGAAGAAGTCCATACAGTTATACTATGTTTCACGTCTTCAAGCAGTATTTTCATTATTTCTTCTAGTTTTGGTGTCTTTTTGAGAAGTATTGAATCGCCCTCCTCTCTTGAATTGGCCATGATATTGTTGACGGCAGGCATAATGCACTTTGTTGGATACATTTGTCTTTTCGTAGCACTGACGAACGAAAGAGCTTTCGTCGTTTCTATTATTATGACATCTGAGGTTTTATTTACATTTATAGCGCAGTGGATTATACTGAGTTTGACACCAAGTTTGCACTCGATTTGTGGAGGATTTCTGATAAGTGTAGCATGCATTGGAGTTGCCTTGACAAAAGATGAACAAGTAAACGGAGCTGATGGTGATGATGATGGTAATGATGAAGAACAACTCCTCAATGAATAAGATCATGATTCAGCTAGCTCAAAGTAGCCCAATACCCAATATGCTCAGCACCTCAAATTAAATATGGAAAAGAAATTGAAACTGTAACATTTATATACAATTCATCTGTGACTCTTCACGGGATAGCTTTTATAAAGGAATATTCTACATCGGACTGGTAAAAGGTTTGGCAAATGGCTAACAGCCGATCAAGATGGGCTAAAATTACTCAGTAAAGACAATTAAATATATTTAATCAGTACAAAGCCGTCGTTGCTTTAATAGTGTCCCTAGATATATCGCCGAGGCTATATCACCTAATGCGCCATGCAGAAACGTTGCCAATCTACCAGCACAACAGTAAAACTGATAACAAATTTTGACCTCACCGAAACTTGCAGTTTTAGGTATTAACTAAAAGCTCTGATAGACGCTATCAGTTAAAGGTCGCAATGAAAGTATAACTTCTGATAATACAAAAACAACTAAGTAACAGTGTCAATGGTGCCGTTAGTGTTACAGATAGCACATTCCTACCCAACATACCCAGTTGAGCCCAGACTGAGCCCCGGCTGAGCCCCGGCTGAGCCCCGGCTGAGCCCCGGCTGAGCTACTTGCTGGACCCAGCTGGGCCAGCTGGGAACCATGCGTTTTTGTCAGGTGTTCCCACGTGGGACTCCAAATGACGGGCTAGCTGTTATCATTTAAAGCCCAGCTGGATGCCATCTAGGATTCAGCTGTTAAAGCTTGGCCCAACTGTGTTCCAGCAGGCAATGGCTAGCCCAGTTGGGCCCAAGTGGGAACACATAACAAACACGAATGAGTCCTGGCTGAGGTCCAGCAACTAGACCAGGTGGAGCCATCAGGATCCAATCAGGACCCAACCTGGGGTGTTGGCTGGGGTAAGTATATATTGAAGCCAATTGTATACCTGTTAGAAGCTTAAATTGATTATGAAAATGTCGGAGCAAAAAGGCAAAGTTTCAATGTGTTTGGACTATTGCATGGAAACAATAATAATTTTACCATGAGGTTTGGATGGTTCGGATATGATAGGAGTAGGAATAGACATTTTTACGACCAGATGTAGTTCCTGGATGTAGTCGCTAGAAAAATACCCAACAACACTCACCTTTCAGTCCATCTAAAACATTGGGTTTGACAAGGACGTTGTTTTCCAGTTTTGGCTCCCTAGCGTTTTTTCGTACTCCATTGCTTGTTCTGATCATCACGCACAACGGCAGTAGGTATCATTTTTAACATCTTCGGCATGACGCTCAGGCGTTAAGAAACATATTATCCTTTTCATCTCTTTGGGGCAAGATATTGGCTTTCTTCTACTGCCAATGAAAGATATAAGCCTTTTCTTTTTACAATACATTTTTCAAAGAAAAAAATAAAGTGCTGCTGAGTTTTAGAACAAAGTATTGCTTTTTCATACATACGTTATAAAAAACAAAATAACGTCATGAAGGATGTTAAGCATGAGGTGAATTTCTGGTACAGAGCATGCACCCCGAAAGTTTCTGTGGCAGACAGTTTCCGAGTATATGGACACCTGTGTCTGGTATAACTTGTTATGGACAATAAGTAGAACTGGGATGATTATGTTGTTTACTTAGGAAGCTGTCTTAACGTAACTACATAGATGTAAGCCATGAAATCCTTGTCATTTCTATAATTCCATTATATGCAGCGTGCTGTCATCTGTGTTGGACAGTAACACAGGCACCGCCTTTATCACAGTTCTAGATGACGTCATTAAAGACATAGTCTGAATAATAGGGAAAGATCTGCAATTGATAAACATTATCTTTCGAAATACCGCATGATGTTTATTCACTGTTTATGAAAGCATACTACCTGCCTGACACATTCGAGTAGGCAGTTGTCTAATCTCCTACAACTAATGGTAAACTAAAGCAGCGTCGGTCATACTAAAACGAATTTGGATTGGATCGGTGTCCGATCCGATTTTGTAAAATTTCTTTTAATCTTTCTACATTTATCGTAGGGAGGAGCCTAGTATTTGCCAAGGTGTGTGAAAATATGATTTGTGTCAAAGGGCTGCCAAAATTTCATTTCTATTAGTTATTTTGTGACGTCAAATTGACAGACCAACTAGGCGCATCCGATACAAGGTGTCTGTTTGTGTGACGCAACGAAAAAGTCACATTTCCATAAACATCTGATGAAAGCCATATATTTGCAATGGTTGGAGAAGGTTTTGATCTTTCAGACCACAGATGGAAAGGATTTTAACAAAAACTCACAAATATCCGATCGGAACACGATCTAAATTAATTTCGCTGTAGTGTGACTTCCTTAGACTCACAGAAGTCGCTATCTTTCTTCTTTTATAAGTGTGACCGTACATATTCATAAAAGGGAGTCTAGTTGATAATATTATATTTCAATTCTTTTATTAATTATTTAAGAACCTCTCTTTTTTGTCTTTGATATATTCTGTGATGGTATACTAGTGTACTTCTCAGTCATCTACACTCTTATCATTCAGGCTGTGTTGCTGTTTCATACATTAATTTGTCTTTACATCAGGTAATTTACACCTTTTGTCTTTGATATTCCTTTCGCCGCAGACTTTTTTTTCCTTTGCAATTCTTTCTCTAGTCTACTTCAATTTTGATCTTTCTTGCACGTCTGTCTCTTTCGGATCTCAAAAGTAAAAAATTTTAACTTTATTTTTAGTCACTTAAAAAAATGGAAGCGACACACAAACCGCTGTACAAACACAAAGTGTCGTTAGAGGAAAAATTACATGCAAATAATTCAAACAGATTTTAGTTTATCCTCTTTAAAGGAAAAGTAAAACAATCAACCAATCATTTTAATAGATTTTCTCTTAGATGATTGGACTTGTCACTGTGAAAACCCGACCTAACGAGGCCAGAAGTCATAACTGTCAATGTCAATATTAATATTTGTCGTCCCTTATGGCTTCATGCTTTTGAGTATTTGGAGACATGGTCTACAATAAGTGAAACTGGAGAGATGACTTGGTGATGCCTATCCTGGTTTTTCCCTCGGAGTATTCAACGTTCTGATTGCAAACATTTGTACAGTTGTTAGAATTGAGAGTTTCGAAAAGGGCCAAACTACCCGTAAGGATAGCTTCTTCAGTATTTTCATGTACATTATGACATGACCTAATTAGTTTTCGGCAACCGGAAAGTTCGTTAGTCGTTACCAGCGACTCCAACATCGGTCCTTAGCGTCCGAAGGAGTTCTAAAGTAGCCCACGGAAGATCAGGTGTTCAAACAATTGAACGAAATTTAGCATGTGTTTCTCAATTTATTTTCAGAATTAGTTGCATGGGAAGGCTGAAGGAAAAGTTAAACTCAATCCTACAAAACTGAAAACAACTGTTATGGGCTTTCATTGCCAATTTTGTAACCTGAACAGGTCTATCTGTAGTAAAGTAACTTCCTGTTAAACTAGACGGTTTGTACTTGCAGGCAAGTACTGATCCAAGCCACTGAAAACGGTATGAAACGCAACAAAAAAAACCAATATTCCGGCACGTGATTCCAAGCCTCGATCGAATAAATATTATTAGTGCTGTACAAAAATTAGCAAACGGCCTACCATGATCACCATCTCAGAGAAAAATGTTCTGCCGCCAACACAGCTTAACCCGCTCTGTCAGGAACGTACCTTTCACGCAGGCAACAGATGGCTGTAAAATGTTTATACCTGCCGATTCGGGCATCTGGTCATGCGCAGGTTAAGCTGAGACGTGCCAACGGACTTGCAGCGGTCGACAATCGTGTTGAACAAGCGTGGATTTTCGATGGCGTGGTCGTAGCGGCGTTCAAGCATGGGATTATTTTATGAGTGATCAAATCAAGTAAGGAAAGTCAATAGAAGTGCGTTAAGACTTATAGTCCTTCGAAAAGAAGACTTCCTACATGCTTCAAATAGGCTAAATGTTCTATTGGAACACCATTAAGTCGGTGAAATCGGGGAAGTAGTGGAAATTCCCACTTCACGAAAAAGTCAAAATAACTGTGTGGCAGATGAAATGCTGTATAACGTTGGTATTGTTGTGTGTAAAAAGAGCGGCATCACGCTAACGATATTCATACGACGAGCCAAGAAGGAAGGCACGAGTTCATGTAACAAACTGAGCAAATCCAATAATCGAAGCTGTAGGCTTCGGTTAAAGAATAGTTAAGAATAAAATCTATGACTGAAATGGGACAGAGGAACACATTCAAGCAATCTGGTGTCATTCTTTCATCATGTTTGGTTCTAGAAATATTGGCAATTGAAGCAACTTGACACATTTCCTGTAAAAAGTGAACTTGAAGGAAACGGCGTGATGTCATGGATTCACATTGTTGACCAATATTTTAATTTTCTTTAGAATTTACTACGGTACTTGTATGTAACGTAATTCTGATGGAGTTATGACATAAAACAAATTGCAAAAAGTAGTAACTCTTCACCCAACTTTTAGCGAATAATGTTGTCCTTGTAATTTTGAAAGAGGACGAAGACAATTATTCCACGGAATTAGCATACACTGGTATTTCAATATATGAACGTCTCTTATCAGTCCTGAAGGGGTTTGAGCGATACTTCACTTTTAGTTCAGTGCAAAGTAGCCTTCTGTAAGCAGACTATTGGGTTTGCGTTTCAACTACTATATTCAAATATCAAAAGTCTTGCTTTCGCTACTATAAATAATACTATGAGTCTTTCAACGGCTTCACTGTTGAACAGTCGACGTTTCCAACTAAGTTACATGGCATACCTACGGTACACAATAGCCTGCCAACTTCTAGCGAATCTCATTTACGACCACAAAATATGACGTCACGACAAAAAGTAAAGTACTTAATTATATCTCGCGTAAAAGATAAAATTTTTGCATCGAACGTATGGCCTGGTACACATTTTCCACCTACAAAAGCTAATTAGGTTGTTCGCCGTTTGTTGTATCATTTGTATGTACCAAAATACGCTAGTCATACTTGTTTCGTGCACCACGTGACCATCTCATGTTTACTAATTTGTCCCTCAAAATGCGGGATTCCTGTAAATGGAAACTGGACGAAGTTTTGCAGACTCTGTATATTATACTGTTAGAGAGGTGTATTATGATTTTGAGAGAGCGCCATCTTCCGGCTGCTACAGAGTCTGCTCCGCAGGCTAAGTGCAAAGGAACACATTGGCTCATCTTTTAAACGCAATAGTTTGAATTAAATAAAAATATGTTCTCAGAAATTACATAACTCACTTAAGATCTGTGTATTTTTGAAGGGATATGGTCAAATGCTCATTCCCTTTGCGAGCAGGTAAAGGTAACAAAGATGTCAACGTGTTACTTGCATTAATTTTCGAGAATATCGGATATCGGATATTTTTTTTTTTGGGTGGGGGGGGGGAGGGGGCATTGACGATGACCTAATTGAAACAATTTCATTGAAGCAATAAGACAAATCAAAGTTCGTTTGAAAAAAAAAAAAAAAAAAAACCGAACGGTGCAAATACTTGTTTTTGCCAGCCATGCTATAATAAACAACAATTCCAGTAAATCTACGCCCTCTGCAATAGTGGCTCAGCTAGATTTTCTTCCAGGGGTAGGGGCAAGCTTCCACATTTTCTGATAACACTGTCATAAAAATATTTGGCTCAAGTTCTGCTCATAATTGTATAATCAATTTTAATTATTCTGCTGTAACCATTTTCTCCTCTTCCGCCCTTTCTTCCGATCTATTTGGTACGCTATTGACCTTAAGAAAATCAGCTCCTCATCAATGGCTGCCATGTTGATAATGGAAAAAATTTGTCAGCTGCAAATTCCCGTTAGTATCATTCGGTCAATTTTTTTTACCGGATGCGGCAATAAGTTTTAGGTCATATGTGAACAACTATACCGGATTGCTGTTGTCATTGCCGTTGCCGTTGCCGATGCCGCTATATGTGAACGCACCTTAAAAGGTATTCATTTGAATCCATTCACCAAGTTTTGCCCGTCAAAGTGGGCAGAGCTTGTGACGTATGTGAAAGCAATCTATCGAACCGATCGAGCGTGCACGAGCGCTTGGGTCGTCAGGAAATGCATTCCTGGAAAAAATGGAGGCACCCTCACGTGGTTGGTAGTGTTTTCTGTATATCATTGTAACTTGCAGATTGTTTGAAAATAACCCGTCAGTGTTTAACTAATTAAATGCAGATTTCGATTAAATCGACAACACCCCCACTAACTACATTACCCAGTCAGTAGAGTTGGTGAACAATTAGAACTGTTTCAAGTGATGAAGTTGTCGTCTTTGACACCGTGTCCTACAATAAACTTCTCTGAAGTGGTAGAGGCTACTCCAAGGTCTACTTGACAACACATCCTCTTTGCAGTTTCCATAAAAAACAACGTATTTCCTTTATATATAGCACAGTCCAAGATTATTCAGCTTGGAAAGTTACAAAATAGTGGAATATCAATTTCGGGAGGTGGTATCCAAAAAGAGGGGCCCACTGGAATGGATTACCCAACGGTAACAACAGTAAATATTTGTTTAAAAAAGTTTGATTCTAAATAATCTCCTGTTACGGTGCCTAGCTATAAAACTTATGGTGTATTTAAATAAGCTGACACGGGAATGCATGAAGTAGAATGGGGAAATCCTTCCAAAGGCCAATGTCTTTGAGTCCAAGGGCGAATCCGGGGGGGGGGGCAACTAGGGTCAACTGCCCCCCCCCTATGAACAGTCTAGCACCCCTCAATACAAGAAAAATTCGCCCCCTGAGTCCTAAAAAGTAAAGTAAAAACTGCCCAAAAATTTAAAAAGAAAAGAAAAAAGAGGTTCTCCAGAATTTTGAACCGTATAGCTATAAATAACTATGGCAAAGGGAGTTGGTCTCCGAAATGTAGTCGGTCAAATTCAAGAGTATGCGCCCCCTGCATGATATTGGCGGACCCCGTTTCAAACTGCCCCCCCCCCCTTCAGCTAGGGCCCGGATCCGCCTTTGTTTGACTCCTTACATTATTATCAAATAATGTCAAAACGGGAAGTTACCTCAACTTTGTCAGCGTCAACTGAAAAATTTTTAAGTTCAGATTCCAAATTCTCGTACGCATTGAAAACAACAAGAAATGGATTTTGTTGGATTTCTATATTCTTTTGTAGCCAATTCTGAGACAAGCAAATAGGCAAGCCCGAAATACGTTTCGCTTGGTTATCCAAGAGACACTGTATTCTGAATACAAATGTAATGTTTCTTTCCATAGTAAAGTGCGCAAAATCAAATTGCACATTACCATTGCAGAAAAATGCTACCATTTTATTTTACAATAATGGACTTAATAATTGGATAATAATGAAGTTAACTTCCCGATTAAAATGGAATTAGGGTATCTGTACTACCATCTCGTTGCGACATTTCTGATGGTTGATAAATATATTTAAAGCAATATGTGTTTTTGTTTAGCTTTTCAGAACGCGGTATCAGCTGATCAGCAAATCCTGTAATGAAGAGACCTGTTCTTATCGTCGTTATGCATTGGCGTTACGTTGACCTTATTTTGGATAAAAACAATCAGGCGGAACATAAGCCCTCCCGCCTCCAGCAAAATTGCTTTATATCTACAATACTATTTCCCTATTTTTATGCGGTAAATATGTCTAGGACATGTACTCATGTCCAGCAATATGAAGGTTATTTCAGGCCCCAGTTTCTCTCACTACTCGCCAACCAATGTGAGCACTAACAGCACACGGTACTACCTACACCATAAGGTGGAAAAATTGCAGGCCCACCATATCAGGCGCACATGTTATCTTGTTATTTATTTTAAGGCCTATGTACAAAAGCAATGTATTACTTGTGAAACTGTTATGAACCTGTTATGTGAATCTGTATACTCTTGTAGAATAATAATTTATTTTCCAGTGATATGTGTGTTATTGATTTCTCAAAGGTTATTCCCCAAAACTACAAAAAAGGACTTTCAAAAGGACTTTTTCAAGATGGCAGAGTCTCAAAAAGAATGCTTTGTAATATATCCGTGTCATATTCAGGAGTTGGAATAGTCGACCGGCTCTATGTGCCTTAAATTCGTGCCTTCTTAGGGTAATTGCATGCTAAGGAAACGTCAATAGGGCTTATGCACCTACGTCACTGCGTTGCGCATCTCTCTGTTTTTCCATCAATGCGTTCATTAAACCAGGTAATTGTCTCTAGGTTGTTGTTGTGCGCGCGTTTCGACAACAAAACAGACTGCCTTTTATGATTTCCACCCATTGAAAGGCGCTGACGCCACGTGTATAATCTCTATAGTAACTGCTTGAAGGGCCCTTTCCGGGATGGAAGTTTTATATCACTTCCATTGTAACCCTTTCACGAGCCACCTGAACCGAAGTTTTCTTTACAATATTTGCTGAATCTCGGGGAATGACTTTGTTAATTTCCTGCTTTGTTCGTACTTGATTGATCTTTTGCTTGATTACCAGCTGTCAACTGTCATAAGTAACAGACTATGTTAACTGCACGAAAACTTGTCCTAATTCAAATAAAAACTCGCCACTTGGAAAACATACCATTAAGAATCCCAGTCTCCAAATATTTTACAACTTCAGCTAGCATACCAACCCTTCAATTGAATTTAGTCACAAAGCTACGTTTCTTTCTATCAGAGCTAGCTGAAATACTCCTCCTGTATGGTTTATGTCCTCTTCTGCCCTGGCAAGTCTGACAACCGTGTCAGACAAAATGCGGATTATCTAACACAAATACAAACTGACAGTATGACAATATTCCCCACGGCCCTAGTCGACGCATACTTCGACACAACCAGTCAATCTCGCTGGGAACTCCGTTGTTTAATCGAAGAGGGCTCTACTGGTAATGATAAAAGGAAGCTGCACGAGCAGCAGTTAGTCAAGCAGTTCTCATCTCGTATCAATCACAACGTTCTATTTGTAGGGATACAATAGGTCCTTATTTTTGTGAAGACCTATTGTTTGAGGGCCCATTGCACCCCTTTCGGTGTGTATTTTTAGTGAAGTAATACCTTATATAATGCCTTTCCGGCGTCCTTCTTATAGTGTCTCTACATCGGGCTTGTACTTTTAATATGGGTCATAAAGATTTGAACGTGTAATATGCCGTGTTATATCAGCGTGCTCTAAAAATGTGCCTTAAAGATACACGAAATCGTTGCGCAATACCATATAATAAATTAAATATTTAATTACGTGTGCATACGTAATACATAATAAATACTCTAGTTGAACCAGGTTATCTTCCTTCTATGTCCATTTCGGGCTCCCTTGGAATGACTGGTGTCTCTATGTGCACAAACAGAGCAACCACCCAACTTATCGTAAAGAACATTCCAGAAAGCATCAACAGCAGAATATCCAACATTTCTTCCGACGAAAACACGTTCAACACATCATCGCCCGTAAACCATGAAGCACTACAAAAAGTGGCTATGGGTACACCCTAAAGTACAATACCAAATCGCCTAACACCAGTCGTTCCAAGTGAACCCCGAAACGAAGACGAAATGGGAACATGACTTGGTTAAACCATCGTTCAGTGACAGTGTCACCACCAGCATTGGCAAGATATTCTTTAACCTCTTGGACATCTGCTCCCCACCTGGGCACAAACTACGTACTCTACTCAACAAAAACACGGTGAAACTTAGTTACAGCTGCATGGCAAACATAGAACAAATTATATCAGCACACAAAAAATACGTATTGGCCAAACGTGAAGCACAACCAGCAGCGCAAAGCAAAGCGAGTGCCTATTGGAAGGCAACTGCCACACCAGCAACATTGTGTAAATAAGAGTATATATATATATATATATATATATATATATATATATATATATATATATATATATATATATATATATATATATATATATATATATATATATATAACGCTAATTCCCACCTTTAGGGGAAATTGCTATATCTGCTTCTACATAGTGCGAAAAAATTACAATAAAATACATGAGAAAAAGAATTCGCCCTAACGTCTAAAAATATAAACAACGTTAAGTCACACATTACCGGACTCAATAAGGACCTTGGTATTTTAAATCATTACACGTTTCAACAAACAATTTAATCTTCCCTTCTGACACTGCAGTTAACTTTAGATTTCCGTTCTTTTTAATTTATGTACTGATTTTTAATTTTTGTGCTCATTTTTGCTTTAATACTCGCTGAGGAAAGTCCCAGGGGGACTGAAAATTTCGATATATATATTTGTAATCCTTCATACTCCTAAAATCAACCAGTTATGCCCTTTATTGCATATCTTTTGTACCTTATTTATTTCTCGGGGTATACGTGGAACTTTTCTGTTTTAATATGTTTAGATATAGATATAGATTTCCTATATCTATATCTCTATCTCTATCTCTATCTCTATCTCAATCTCAGTCTCTGTCTCTGTCTCTGTCTCTGTCACTATCTCTATCTCTATCTCTATCTATATCTATATCTTTATCTATATCCTTATCTATATTTATATCTATATCTATATCTTTACTTACATTTATATCTATATCTGTATCTATATCCATATTATATCTATATCCATATCCATATCTATATCCATATCCATATCAATATCCATATTCATATATTGGTTGAACCAACGACCTTCTACTCGACGTGCAGTACGCTTTACCAACTGGGGTATCGAAACTCTGCTGGAAGAACTGGTCAATTTAATTCAAATACCAGACGGGACCGTTTTTCATCGTTACGTCACTATAAAACTCGACACAGCTTGTAAAAATACGGAAGTGTAAATTAACGTTGCGACTTCTAAATATAGAAACTGAAGAAATTGTGAGAAGCGGAAACAGTCGCATTAATTTTTTGTAATATGTGTCTAACATTGGCAAGCTTTACCTAAGTAAGAAAGAAGACACCGCAAAATGATGAAAAACTGAGTTCCGAGCTGGGTTTGAACCAACGACCTACTGCTCAAAGTGCAGTACGCTCTACCAAAGAGCATTGTAGTATTGTGGCGTATACATTGTATTGTCATATCTCGCCAGTGCTTGTTGTCTGGAGAACAGCCATGGCATTTATGTACGCGTCTAGGCCTAACGTTAGGTTTAATTTTAGCATTTGACGTTAAGTCTCCTTTTATATTTCTCTCTTGGAAGCATTAAGTTGAGGCTTAACTACCTGTAGGCTTGGCAAACGCTAGGTGTATCTTGAGAAGTAATAAGAACTTACCTTTCTCTAGGCCTATGCACAAAACCATAGCAGGCAGCTATCTTGCTGTAATCTTGTTACAATCACGCATACGGTAGCGATAATCTACGCATAGGAGGTTAGTGCAGTCTACTCTGTCAATTTATATGCTATAGGAAGTCTGAGTTACACATAGCTTTTATTGGGTCAAGCAGTCGGTGACAATATATCATCACCCTGTATGGTTTTGTAAAAGAATTTGAACTTTGTCAGTGGCTAAAACGGACAGATTTTGCAAGAAAGTTGTTACATTTTGGAAATAATGTAAGTTAAGGTCAAAACTACCAAACGAATTGAAAGATACGAGACTGTTTCCAATTCACGTCTAAAGTTTGTTTGAAATATTGCAGGTTCGTTGCAAAATCACGCAGAGGTTAAAGTTTCTCTGAGGCCGAGCAATCTTGCTGGGTGGTGATTCTTCAATAAGCCTGACAGGCATTATGAGAAATAGTGCAGTTCTGCATCATTCATGTGTATCACGAGATTGCGAGTCGAAAATAACCAAGGATTCATATCTACAACAAGCAACCAACACAGTACTGCATTGATTATATTCAGGTATATCACATCGGCTAAAAACTAGAAACGACGGTATTATTTCTAAGCTTTAGGACCAAGAATCCAGCGGAGAATTTAGGTCACACTTTTCGAACATTGGGCTAGTGGTCACAAATTGGTCCCGAAATGCATTGAGACGCAATGCATGATGTTAGCTGGCGTGGAACACTGCTTTACAAGATCCAACACAGTAACATGCTTTGGGTGTGCACATACATCAATTGATTCGACAGTGTGTACATATAATGCATAAATATGCAGAACAATATACCAGACTACCGTATTGCATTTTTAATGAAGGTAGAAGGATAACAAGAAAGGTGCCACTGTATTTTGGAAATATTATTTGTTCTCTCTTTTTCAAATGACATTTCAGCATATTCTCACCTTGAAGACGGAAAGTGTGCAGTTTGAAACTATTCAAGTGAGCTCCTTTGGTTTTCTTGGAAAGCTAAAACGGGTTTTTTTTTAATATTTAACTTTCTGTTTTTCTTTAATTGCCAAAAAAGTACTCAGTTACGTAACACTTTGAATTTGAATTACATTTATTGACATTTTTTACTTGTGTAAGTTTTCCCGGCCCCTGCGTGAGCTGGCTCCAGCACGGTCTCCCAAAATGCATTTTACCGCCAGTGCTATGGGTGTAAAGAAAGAACAATAACGGTCACAAATGTGAGATTTGCTTCCCAACTGTTAAATTATCAAAGTCGAGGAGGCATGAAACCGGTTCATTTGAAAGAAATGTAATGAAATAAAAAGGTTTTTGCAAGATTTGCGATGTTTTGACAATTCCTTTACTTTTACCACAGGAGGATATCAAATTACTTCTTAACTTTTAAGTCATCAGCCCTTCCGTTTTGCCTCGACGTTTAACCGTTTTAAGTTTGGTTTCTATATTTATTATAGCATTGAACAAGCAGGGAGTTGCTAGAGACTCCCTGGAACAAGGTGCACAACTTTCAGGATTAGGAAAAGTGTGCTTGTGTTCGTGTGTGTTTGTAATTCGTCATTCATAAATTCGGAATTCCCTTTTTCTTTCCTATCTTGAGTAGGTTCCGCCTGCATTGGTTAGTACGTAGAAAGTAGGGTTAAATTTGAGGGTGAGTAACTATGGCAGGTGTTTTACTTTTTTATATTTACCCTCCGATTTTTTTTTTTTTTTTGAGTGTAAATGTTTCTCAATGGAAATAAAGTTCTTTCCGTCTTAAAAAAAAAAAAAAAAAAAAAAAAAAAAAAACCCAAAGCAGGTGTTAACTTCATTCTTCTAATGATTATAGAAGGCAATATTTTGTATAAGCATCAATGTTTAGAGGCAAGAGCTGTAACTGTGCGAAGAGTTCCAAACGTAATTGCCCGCAGAGCTTCTGTGGTACGTGGTCGAGAGGTATTTACAGTGTTGTCCTTAAGTGGGCGCATAGCTTCTTCGGGAAGCAGTTTCAAATTTGGTTTGGCGGAACGGCCCTTTCCCAGAGGGTGGGGAGGACTTTGGAAAAGTTTTATATATATAGTGTTGCAGCTTTATAGATTTTCTTACACATGGATTTTCAGAGGCTATTAGTTAGGGATCTACCCCCCTAACCATTTACACTATCCGGAACGAAAGGTTTGAAGGTCCCATTGTATTGAGGATACCGTGACAAAGAAAGAAACCCATTTCTTAAGTTTCCCATTCGGGCCCATAAGAACAGGTGGGGTCCTAAGAGGCCTCAAAAATGACAATCAATTACACTTTTGAGAACATCAATAAAATTAAAAGACACTACAAGTACCAAAACCAGTTAATTGAAATACAAAACTTAAGAAAATGAAATCCGGGCCATTTACCTCTTAAGAAGGGCTTAAAGTAGGGCTCAAGTAGGGTATCAATTACACTTTTGAGGACAAAGTTGAAACTGATACCGTTTAGTCTCCACCTGATTAAAAAAATATAACTTAAGAAAAGATTTTCCAGGGCATTATCGTTTAAGAAGGGCCCAAATGGACCACAAAGGACCCAAATGTGTCCATTTTAACTTGTCAGAACAAAGCCAATATTACTAACAATCGATCCAATTACATTGCAGGTTTGCAAAAATGATACTTAAGAACGAAATGATTGGAAAGGTGGTCCTATAAGAGGGTCCCAACGGGTTTAGTCTCCACTCATCACTGGTCATAAAGATGTAACTTAAGAAACGATTTTCCAGGGTATTTTCACTTAAGAAAGGTCCAAATGGGCCACAAGGGACCCGAATGGACCCATTTAACGTGTCCCAACAAAGCCAATATTAATTACTGTAAAATATATCCACTTACATCGAAGATTTCCAACAATGATACTTAAGATCGAAATTACTGGGGAGAAGGTCTTATAAGGAGGTCCCAACCAGGGGCCCAAATAGGGTCTCAACTACGATTTTGAGAATAAAAACGAAATTGATTTTTTATTATCCGCAAACACCACTTGGAACAAAAACATTACTTAAGAAGGGATGGTCCTGGGCTTTCTAGCTTGAGATGGGCTCAAGTGGAACATATGGCCCTACGCAGCAAGCGATTACGCTTGCCAGGAAAACGCTGATATTTAACACCCTTCACAAAATTCAAAAGAACTGGATCAATAGGTCCTCGCGACAGGTATGCGGGTCACACTCAGCTATAAACGTCATCTAGTACCGTGCACTATAGGCGCTGGGCATAGCTAAAATGGGTTTGTCATGTATCCAATGTCAAAAGAGTTCAAAGGTACAGAATTTCTTTCGTGCAACTTCTAGTTCCATTTCGCAAGCATGTAAATCATACCAAATACGGTTTTATCATTCGTTTCAGTACATGAAAGAGGAAGCGAAGCCAACCAACTATTCCTGTAATGAACTTCGTTATCCAAGCCCTGCAACTGCCCAAGTCTATGAAATTTTGTTCAAATATAGTAAGACATCCATCGTTGTTATAGGTCATGAAACTTGCGAGTTGCGATCCAAGTTGCATTTGCTGCTCCGATGGCAATGTACATCAAAGTTACACTCTTTCTACAGTTTGACATCGAAAATTAAGTCTCTTGAAAGAACAACATTAACAGGAAGAGGTCTTTAAGCTGCGAAGTTTTCAAGCTAAAGGCATCTTTGTTGAAAATACACCGCCACTTTAAAATTTGTGAAATTAAAAAGTGCTTGCGGCAGCTGTGTCTTCACAAGAATGTGACAAAGAATGAAAAGAAGTCAGACACGTTCTTTTGTAACCAAGTGTATCGTAAAACGGGTGTGAAACGGAACGGAACTGAAATGTTTAGGAAATTTTGCAAACCCAATGAAAGGAAATGAATTATGTCAGATTACAGTTTTTGCCAACAAAAAACGATACTTTTTATCGTATAACGTATTTTTATTTAATATTGAGTGCATCTTGCAAACCACACGAGCGGAAAAAATTCCAGATTACAGTGTTTTCTTCAAACAAACAGAAAACGGTATTTTTACTCATCGTATGACGTATTCTTTAAATGATTGGTTCGTCTTGAAACACAATGAGCGGAAATACATTATTTCTCATTGAGTGGTTTTTTTTTTTCAAATAAACAGAAAACGAAATTTTTACTATTGCATTATTGTAATTTCACTTACACGTGAAATCAAATAGTACCGTATTCTTGCAATGAATCGGTTATCGGTTATGTAGAACCGATGCTGATTATTTTAGGCTTTGATACAATCAGTGGTGTAGCTAGCCATTTCTCCAGGGAAAACACCCAAATTTTCTCAATTTTTCTTTAAATGTGAAAACCATTTCTCTAGGGACGTAATTTACGACGCCCGGAGGTTGCCGAAACGTTTGCCCTTTCAACAAATATTTGAGAATATGGAGCTTGTAGTGGACGAACATGTTGGATTCCGGCTTCGTACGTATGAAATTATGAAATGTTCAGGAATCGCCGAAGAATCTGTATTTCTTACTGGCAAGTCTGTGACTACACGGCGACCAAAGACCGTTGTTGCTACACAATGTTATCTAAACCCAATAAATTTAGGCTCTCCAGTGACATTTTAAAAGCCAAGAGCTTGCATTGGAGAAAATTTAGAATTTTGTGAAAGAAAATTACATGACATTTGCACCATAAGTACAAATTGAATGTAACTTGATGATCTGGTGATTTTGTCATTTCCGAAGTTCGGAAAAGCTCTACCAACTGATTTATGAGAAATCACGACTGCATTAATTTAGGAAATGCAAATTGCGCCCCTGCCGCCCTTCCTGTAGCTACGCCACTGGCCACTGGTTAAAAAACATCTCAGTCGTCCTCTTCATCAAATGTGCATGCTGTGTCACTATCGTCGGTGTCACAGTACCCTGTACTGGATCCTCCTCGTTTTTGGGGCCCAATGAATCACACAAAATGATAGTATTTATCCACAAGTTCCTATCCTACATGAGGTACTATTGAAATGATGTCCGTGTATGCTGCGTGCATTGTCTTGGCAAAACAGTTGCTGCTATGGACTTTTGATGGAGTTTATTCTCGCATGGTGGGATGACGCAAACGTTTTGGCCCATATGACTTCACAAAATCTATCAACTAAGACCACAAAGCATTCCTATTTACTCCTCGTGAATTAAAAGTTCAATGTATTTTTCTATTGGGAGAGCATTACAGTTTTATGTTCACCTTTTGTCTTCTGTCTGCCTCTTGCCGATTATAGCATACGATATCAATCGGACCAGTTATGAAGTCTCGGTGAGTGAAGGACTTGACTTAAGAAAAAAATACGATTGCGTCCTGTTTAGAGTGTACCTCTACTTATGAGAGAAGACGTGATTTTGAGGGAACAATCAATGGCGATCTGTGGAAGGTAGAAGATTATCCTTTCTAAAGTGATGTTTTGCGTACAAGTTAAGTGATGGAAGATATGTTTTAGCTTTGTCCTCAAAAACGTAATGCTCTTGTTCGTATAGGACATGTCTTGAGGGCCCATCGACCTACTTCTTAAAATGAACTTTTACTTTTGAAAATTGAGTTGTTAACAATAAACAATGTTAAATATTGGCGTTTTCCTGAAAAGGGTAATCGCGTACTGTGTGGTAAGATAGAATTAACAGGACCATCCCTTCTTAAAAATGTTTCTGTGTCAAGTGATGACACACGGGTAATAAAAAATCAATTTCGGTTTTGTTCTCAAAAATGTAATTGAGACCCCGTTTGGACCATCATTTCGTCATTTCGATCTGAAGTACAATCTTTTGGAAACCTTCGATGTAAGTAGGTCGACTATACAGTAATAAATATTGGCTTTGTTGGGACACGTTAAAGTGGGTCCATTTAGGTCCCTTGTGGTCCATTTGGGCCCTTCTTAAGCCAAAATGCCCCGGAAAATCGTATCTTAAATTACATTTTTATGTCCAATGATGAGTGGAGACCAAACGGTATCAGTTTCAGCTTTGTTCTTAAAAGTGTAATTGAGACCCTTTTGGGGCCCCCCGTTGGGACCCTCTTATAGGACCACCTTCCCAATCATTTCGATCTTAAGTATCATTTTTGCAAACCTGCAATGTAATTGGATCGATTGTTAGTAATATTGGCTTTGTTCTGACAAGTTAAAATTGACACATTTGGGTCCTTTGTGGTCCAATTGGGCCCTTCTTAAACGATAATGCCCTGGAAAATCTTTCCTTAAGTTATATTTTTTTAATCAGGTGGAGACTAAACGGTATCAGTTTCGACTTTGTTCTCAAAAGTGTAATTGAGACCCTACTTGGGCCCTACTTTGAGCCCTTCTTAAGAGGTGAATGGCCCGGATTTCATTTTTTTAAGTTTTGTATTTCAATTAACTGGTTTTGGTACTTGTAGTGTCTTTTAATTTTATTGATATTCTCCAAAGTGTAATTGATTGTCATTTTTGAGGCCTTTTAGGACCCCACCTGTTCTTATGGGGCCGAATGCAAAACTTAAGAAATGGGTTTCTTCCTTTTTCACGGTATCCTCAATACAATGGGACCTTCAAACTTTTCGTTCCGGATAGTGTAAATGATTAGGGGGGTAGATCCCTAACTATATGCGTCCTTGTAAGGAAAAAAACAATACAAACATCCTTTGTCTCTTCGACCCTGGGTCTAACATTTGTGGATCGAAACTACAGTATACTCTCTGCTCTACTAGAGTAGAGCAGAGAGTATACTGTAGTTTCGAAGATCTAGACCAAGTCTGAATTTACTAAAAAAATGTTTTGAACTCTTTTAAGTCTACCTGGCTCCTACCAATGCTAACTAGGGGCCACTTAAGTCTGTAAGCTTGTTTTAAAAATCACTCTTTTTCCACTTCAACGTAAACACTCATTGAAAAGTCAAATTTAGCACAAGATTCAATGAAAACACCTTTTTAATGACCATTGGTTTTGTTGAACGTGACATGACTTGTTGCTTACCTGACCATTTCCAGCCATATTGATCGATATCGAAGACGTTTACTGTCAGTGAGTGCAATGAATTGGATTTTTATTCAGTTTTCCACGTTGTTACTTGGAGAAACAGCTACGGGAAGTTCACTGTATTTATGCAGTGGTTACAGATTCAAATTTTTAGGCATTAAACATTGCGTTGAAGCATATTAAACCTCAATTCAACCAAAAATTCCTTTTGGGGACTTACATTCCTTATGCTTGTAGGAAATTCAATTGTTGAATGTGCCTACCAAAACGTGAACAACACTTTCCACTGCATCCTTGAAAATCACGGGTGAGTTCTACTGAATTCCACTTGCGTAGCCAGGATTTTTGGCAACGGGAGGGAATGTTGGTGTTTTACTATCTACGCTCCGCCACACCATAGATTGGTTCGGAGCATACATGAAATGTTCAGGCCCTAAAAAATTCCCAAACGGTAGAAGATAGCATCTCAGGGCGGTTCGATCTGCAGTGAACTACCCTTAAAATGCCATTTCTTGTTCTGGAATTTTGTATGATGAGAAATATTTGATCAGAAGAAAAGTTTTCAAACTCCTCGTCGGACAACCTCCAGGGGAAGGCAACTTGATAGCCCAAGAATGATATGTGGATGAAAAAAATCTTTGAAATTATGTCTGGCAAAAAGACGAGTAGGCAACAAGCTGGAGTTTGGGCGAAAATGTACAAAGGGAGCCGACTAAGCATCCCGAACCATCGCACATTTATCATGCACCAGAAATTTTCAATCTGCTTATTCAGTAGAGTGGGCACTTACATCTTGCAAGATAGTTGTCATATATGTTAGCGACGTAGTGGGTCAATATAGCGTACGCACTTAAAAGAATAGTCCAAAAGCTTATGAAAACTATTTAAGGATGTTGAAAATATTGTGAAACAACGTCTTGGCAGAAGCATTAGGTTAAAAGTGTTTAGACCTTGGAAAAAACTAAAAGAAAACTGGGTTTTTTCTGAGTTGTTTGATGAGGCCATTACGTCATGGATTCACCTTCTCCAAGTGATCCGTTCTAGCCAGATTGTCAATTACTCATCCGGCAGAATGCGAGTTTGCGTTTGAAATGTTAGGCTAGACTGGGCCTAAGCTAAACAATAAAGTAAGCCTTTGTGCGGTGTTGCTTTTGTTACAAGTTAAGTGTGATGTAGCATATTTTTAATGTTTGTTTTGCACTTTCATAAGCCGCATACCTGACAGAACATACTAGAGTAGATTGTGGTAGCGGTGCATTTTCGTAAACGAAGGTAGTTGGAACAGCGTGCCGTAACTTCGTAAGCTTTAAGAGTTTATGTTTAAGTACATTCTTACTAGTGTATACAGTAGGTCTAACTTAGGCCTACTGTTCCTTATATACAGTCATGTTCCAAGCAACTCACCAAGTGATCCCAACAAACCATTGGCGTAGCTACTGGGGGGACAAGTTGCCCCCTGGAAAATAATCTGGGGAAATGTGATGAAATTGAGGAAATTTCATGAAATGATATGCCCTTTTCCCATTTCTCAAAGTTTTTGCTAGAATAAGAAATTGTGAGACATTTCTCATACATAATTCGTATTTTCATGCAAGAAACTAACCCAGATTTCCTCAGTGTCCCATGAATGAAACGACCCTACTCGCATTCCACAGAAATGTCCTCGCCGCGCGGCAGATTGAATGTTCTCTTGAATATGCGTGGCACGGGTGTTATGATCAGTGCATTTAACAACAGTTGAAACAGTACGGTACAACTAACACTGAAAGGTTGTAAACCCGAACTTAATCCGAAACAATTCATGACTTACGATAAACATAACGTTAGTCTAGAAATTAGAATGTCAGGCCACTCACTCAGTGAGGTTCCAATTTTTTTCTGTCAAATTTCAATTTTTACTTAAAAAAAGGTAGCCTTCGTATCTCACTTGTGGCACCGATTGCCTCTAAGGACACCTAATTTTTTAGAATTTTTAAAAGGGAGGGCCCACCCCATAGACTCTTTCCCCGGCCGGCATAGACGTACAAGACGGGGACAGGGGAGCGGAGGGTGTTCAGATGCGGGGAGATATAGTTTTCCATTTATAAAGCAAGAGATTTCAGGGGTAAAATCATTAACAGATCAGTCACAGAAAAATTCATCAATTCAATGGAACCTTAATTTAACCAATACAATTCAACTTTTAACACTGTTCCTGTCAAAGTCGAAAATCTTGCACCATTTCGCATCTAGGCTACTTGAAAACGCCAAAAAATTTCAAAGGGGAAGGGGCGTGTCCCCTTATACCCCTCCCCAAGCTAGCGATAAATCAACATACTGCATGCCCGCCCACCGAGAAATCCAGCGTACGCCACTGAGTTGGTACATACAAATAAAACAGATGTTGTTGACCAAAATAAATATACTTGTTATAGTTGTTATTTCTGATTGCCCTATGTTATACTCAACGACTAAAATACTGGTAATATTTTAAAAGGACAAGTTGAAGTAACCAGAAACGATTTGCTTATGCCTCATGAAAGTATGGAAAAATTGCAAAGTTTAGTTCAAAGTATAACATGAGGAAAATGACCGTTCTGTGTTATAGGCACAGTGTGAAAACTGAAAGGGATCCTTATGAAAACACTTCTCATCTGTTATTCGACTACCGAGCTTGCAGAAAGCTCTTTCATAAGCAGCTATAAATAACTGACTTACATCCAAATGCGAAAGCAACCTAAACTGATTGCCAAACAATAAAACCTATAATGGAACAGGTGCTCTTTACTAGAGACAAATATATGTCTGACAATGTCGTGTGTCAGTTTTATATTGTTATTATTATCTATTTTCACACTTTCACATTTGCTTTGGTAGCTTAATTAATATGTCTTCAACTATCGCCTTTAATGCAAAAAAAAAAAAAAAAAAAAAACTTCGCAGGTAGCCAGGATTTTGTTTTAGGAGATTTGTTTGGAGTGACATGTCATAGGAGGCAAACGGCTGATTCTCATCTTATTTAGACTTAAAATAGAATTGCTATTATTGGACTCCGAATACAGAATAGTGAATCATTTACTTCTCATATCTACTAAAGGTTGTTAATACGACTTTGTACCATGTGTTTCTGCTATTCATTTTTTTTTTTATTAAACTTGATACAAAGGTTCGAGGTGGTTTCAACCCTGAGCCTAAGCAAAATAGTTTAGGCATTTTTAATGGTTTAACACGTCACACTGAATTAACATGGTATTTTTTACGTTGTAGTTATTTATTTTTCTTTTTAAAAGAAAGTAATGGGGTGTGTGGTTGTCTTCTCCTGAGGCGAGGAGACAAGGGAAGTCTTCATATTGCTGCAAATCGATAGAAAATAAAAATTACCGGTGGAACAAAGGTTATTTTACGAATTAAAAATATCTCTCCCCTTAGTCAGATAAACTAGTTCCTTTCCAGTCAATCATGCTATTTTTCTGGAGACTTCGGTACAGACTCTTTTTCCACCAAATTGAAATAACGCCCATGTTGATGAACAAATGTTACTTTGATTCACTTAAGGACAGCTCATCAAGGAATAATTTTTGTAAAGTCTATTTTAAGAGTCACCTATCACCTCGTTGTTTCATATATACTAATAACTATCTTTCTTATGTTTGAATCACTGAAGTTTGTAAATAAATATTTCTACATGTCTTTCAGTTTACATAATATGTGGAACTATTGGTCAATAAGTGATATACCTTTATATGGATTTTGTAAAACTAAAATTAATTAAAATCGGTTTATGATTCTGTTTTTAAGTTTGAATAAACTGTGTTTCACTAGATTTCAAAAAAGTACCACAAGTTCACTTCTCTGGAATGACTCAAAACTTGAGTGCACCTTTCGAAGTTCATTCAGTTATTGCTTTAATGAAGTGCCTTCACGTCGTCCATTCCTGATACATGTATTGAAAGTAGAAGCACCTTTTTCATATGACAGCTACTCATACAAAATTTGAAACATGAGCTAGTCTCATTTCAGTAATGAATCCAAAATATGCAACACCCAAGAAGTAAATTCAGTATCAGTCCCCTAGAATTTGATGTTTCATTGGTGTTTCATGTTAACATTTTGATAGCTAAACGCTACAAGTACAGATTAAAAGTGGAATGTTAAACTCGTGTAACTGGTGACCAAGTTAGGCTCACAAAAAGGGTAAGCATTCATTTTTTCTATTTTCTGGTACATCAAAGAAATAATATAGCCACCGGAAGTAAAAAATATCCAGCTGTAGTGAAAATTATGTTGCTAAAATCTAATTCTTTATGTAACCTTATCTCTTATTAGTCATTTCCAGTTACTAACCCTTTAAGAGCCAGTAAATGTTTACATACATATTAAATTGCCCTGCCTATGAAAACACTGTACACACCTTTTTGCTTCAGTGAACGAAGGTCAACAAAAACCAGATAAGAAATAGCCCTACTGCTTGCCTTTCACACCTCGCAAACAGTGGGACATCTGGCTGGTATTATTCAGCCTTTGTTCACATCTTCCTCTAGCTGCCTCTTATCAAAGTTGTGGTCTCTTGGAGCTTGCTTGAATGAGTTCAGCAGGAAGTCGGGTAAAATTTGATTACCCCACCAAACCTACCTTTTGGTGGGGACTCGGGGGAAATATCTAATAGGATAGGAAATTCCTCATGTATGCTCGTTTAAGTGGAAATTTGCTATGGTGAAATACATAAGAAAGTTAGGATTGACCATCATTGTAACAAAGCTTAAAAGTTATACAATTCTTGCTCTTTAATTTCTTCAAGTAATAAATACGCACGGATTAGGATTTCCCGAGAACCTGCATTCAACTGTTTTGCATAATTACTTCCATGCACGTTTGTTTGATTTAAATCACATTGATTAAAATCATGATTGCAATTTTGAATTTGATTGAAAGATATCATGATCGTAATCGATTTATTTGTTTAAATCACTAATTTTAATGATAAGTGTTCATCAAATGGAACTAAAACCGCAGACTTTGCTACTAAATCTTTTTTTTCCACCCCAAAATTAAATCATTTTTTATACAGACGCTTGCGCCTTTTATGTGTTAATCACCATTACGCTGATACCGTGTGTCCCTGTAAGAGAGCTTGATTCAATTAAACTTAAAACCCGTGGGACCCGTGATACTTGTTGTTAAACTTGGTTTAGATTACCTACTGCTTTAAGCAATTAAGACTAAATACAGTTTTTTTTTTCATTTTCAATGTTAGTTTCTATTTCTCATTTCCTGTAGAGTTTTGTTTTATATATATGCATGGTAACAAAATTTTCTATCAATCTTCTTCGAGAATGCATTTGGCAGGAACATTATCCAAAACTGTATAATATTATGGGTAAGAGTCCCTTCACATATGCTAGATGATAGGCTCTGCAGCTTTTCACATCCTGCACGCGCATGCTTATAACGTGAATGTTGAAGTAGCCAGCATGCATTAGACCATCACAGTTGAATCCAAATTTACATATCGCCGATATGTGCAGCCCAAAGACACTCTACTCAGGTTTTGTACTAAATTCAGAAGGACCCACAGAACTATTTCATATGGGCACGGGGTTTGGTCATATGGGCTGATCCGTACGGTCCCTAGGAGTCTTTAGTGCAAACCTGTATGGGGCATGCAAAGCCTAATGTGAGAAATACTTCCAGGGTATTCTAACTGTTATGGCTGGTATGATGACGGTCGCTAAGCGTGTGTGCAATGCATTGAAAAAATGTATACTTTGTTGTAAACCTACCACAAGTTCAAACCAATGGCGTAGCGACTGGGAGGGTTTGGGGGTTTTAAATACAAACATTGCACCATGTTGCATCTGAAGATCTAAAAAAGTCGTTTTCCTCCCTCCTCTTAGACCTTTTCCACACGTCATACCCCATCACCTCGTCCATTGAACAATCCTGGCTACGCTAATGAGTCAAGCCTAGTTGCGGATAGCCTGCCCAGATAATTTTCACTTTTCGGGAAACACGAAGCGTTAAAGCTTAATTTATATGCATTCCTTCACTGTTTTAGTATCACTTGCCAGATTTTGGAGGAACATGGTGGATTCACAAAAGGAAATACAGTCCCCCTATTTTGGATAAATGCCTTGTCTGCCGTGTGTCATGATCGTTTTTGAGATTCATGCAACAATTTTTTGTTTCACTAAAATCATGACGTTTGGAAGATTAACTACTCGATAAACCTTGAATATGCAATGTTAAATCCCGTGGTATCATGACATGCGCTTTTAAGCGAAACATGACGAAAACTGAGTTTTGACACTAGATTCAATGGCAGCTTTTGTCCTTTGATATCAACAAATAAGCCTTTTAAAGAGGATAAAAGTATCTCCTCACCTATTCCCCATCTTACTTACTGACTATCCAATTTTGCTCATGTGAAATTTTTAACCTTGCTACACATTCCTCTTGGACATGTCTGGGTGAGCAACGTTACCTCTGTTCCAACAGAAAAGTAAAGTGTTCGCCAGCGTCGGGATCCTACATACACATGATAAAAAAGAAGAACATCTTTTTGACTTTAGTTTCACGACTGTTTGTGTCAAGGGTTATGTGTTACTTGCAGGGGCTTAGCCAGCATTGTTTCATGGGAGGGATTTTTTTTTTTTTTTTTTTTTTTTTTTTTTGGGGGGGGGGCGGCATACGAAGGTCTGGGATAGGGAATTTCCTTTAGGTCTCTAGATGAAAAAGTGCAATATTTGTGCCTCAAAATGTGTTACAGTTTATCGTTATCACTTTTTTGCTAAATTTTGTGTTATCCTTTCTAAGCTTGGAAGTTCAACGCCCGTAATTATCTTTGGCTACGTGTCTGGTTACTACTAATAAAAGTAAAACAAGATCAAAGTTTCTTTTTCATACATTTGGTTTACGACTGCGTTCATAAATACTGTTACGGCTTCAAGCGAATGCAGGAAGTGTATCTAGTCAGCTTAAAACCAAAGAAAATACGATGCAACAGCAAGTCTACAACCATTTCCACACTGTCACAAAATTCATCAGAAAAGCTCCCTCAGAACAACTGACATACCCAAGGTTCAGTTTCAGTTTCATAAACCTAAATAACAGACACCAAAAAGTACAAACTAGTTCGGTTTTAAATGTTCTAAGAATAAAATAATACATTGAATTAAGAAAAATAAATGAAATTAACTATGAATAAATTTGGAGTAAATGACCATCTCCTTTTTTCTCTGGGGTAAACAAATCGAAACCCCCCCCCCCTCATTCCACTTTTGTAATTCCAATAACCGATTAATTTACTTCAATAAACACCCTTCCCATGTAGACATATAGTATAAGCAAGACCTTAATTTGTAGTTACATGCACATCAGAATGTAATCCCCCAAAACAAAAACCACTTAAGTATGATTAGGCACAAGATTACACGTCATGTGGTTTGACGCTGAACAGAAGTTCATCAGAGTCACGGGTCGTCAATAGACAGTGGTTCGGACAGCACTTGGCCTGGACTCGAAAATGAAAGATCTTAGTAGCGATGCCGTGATATGCCAAGCTAGGCCCTACAGCATCGAACGGCAAGTCTGAATATATATAGCGTTAAAATTCTCCGAAAAAATAAATGGTTCCAAAAAAGCCTGTACATGAACAAATAAATCCATACATCTGTTTTAAAGGTGCATAGTTAAAAAGGTTTTTCCTCCCGATATTTTCTTATTCACATCCGTCCAAATAATATATTTGAAGGGATTATATCCTTAACCAGAGTTAAAATAGTTTTCTTTCTTTGTTTTGCAACTAATTCGATAGTCGTCTGCTATAATCACTATTAAAGGCTAAATTATTTTACCCAATTTTCGCAATTTTCCGTATAACTCCTAAACACACTCGAAATATATATAGCGTTAAAATTCTCCGAAAAAATAAATGGTTCCAAAAAAGCCTGTATATGAACAAATAAATCCATATATCTGTTTTAAAGGTGCATAGTTAAAAAGGTTTTTCCTCCCGATATTTTCTTATTCACATCCGTCCAAATAATATATTTGAAGGGATTATATCCTTAACCAGGGTATTATCCTGACAAATAAACAAGTAGTAACTCATTTCCAATAATGGGCATCCCCATTGTACACATTGAAACATTCTAATTTTTCCTAACTGATATGCGTAACTTCTCAGATTCATGATACAATACTTCCCCTTTAAAGAAAAAAAATAGGCCTATCGTTTTCTTACAAACTAAATTTAAAAAGTTTAGTTAGAGAATAGAAATTACGGATTGCCATCTTTGATGGCGGCAAACAACACGGCCATATACACACAGCTAAACGTCGGAAAAGAATATAAACATCACACAAAATGCACCCCTTCCTAGAGGTCTCTTGCCAGTAGCACCACAGCATACATGCGAAGGGAACGAGACCTTTGCAAAAATCTGCTGAGTTTAATTCTATCAGTTCGTCTTAAGCAACGACTGGTATACCCTGTCTCGAACGATGAAAACTCCAAAAAGACGAAATTTTGGGTGCAGGTCAAAGTGAAAAACCGAAATAAAAATTAACCTAATTATCTACAATTGCCACTGTGAGCCGATGTGCACAGTGTTATAAAAGAAAACTTTTTACAGACCGAATTTTACTTCTCTGTCCTTTTGACACACACCACTGTCACTTGTTACATTCTTACACCCACCAGTCCCCCGGGACGAGTGACTCATCTGTGTGTTGCAACAGGGAGGTGATAGGATAGAGACACAACAACCCTATCTATCACACAATAGGTTTTTCAAAAATATTCATTCACATTCAAGCATCTAACTTTGGTTGACAGGTCTCTTTGCTCCTATTGTTAAGCCTTATTGACCTGAGCAATGCCTAAGAGGATTTGGCTCTTTCATAGCCAAGTAATCCTGAAACAACTGTCTTTGTTAAAAGATGCTTTTATCTGAGGTTTGTTACCGACAGGTTTCAAACTCTAATCAAACCTTTCAGCTAAACGACTGTCAATGAAAGTTAAAATAGTTTTCTTTCTTTGTGTTGCAACTAATTCGATAGTCGTCTGCTATAATCACTGTAAAAGGCTAAATTATTTTACCCAATTTTCGCAATTTTCCGTATAACTCCTAAACACACTCGAAATATATATAGCGTTAAAATTCTCCGAAAAAATAAATGTAAATTACATCTAAGTGTTAAATTTCATATGTTTTCATGAAGGCTGGCAACGAAAAGTTAACGAGATGCAACGTAAGGGCGTGCCCTCTCACTGGAATTTTGACAATGTATCACTGATCTTAATTGGTATAGGTATTGAGATAAAATATTTAGGAAGAAAAGGAAGATTATTGTCGGCAACAAACATTGCCTCGTTCAATAGAACGATGTGTCTCCACCCTAACAACTCCCTGGTTCATTAGCTTTGCATAAGCGTGTCACCCTGAAGTACAGGGAAGATATCCATCATTAATCTTCTCTCTAGATTTGAAATGGAATGAATACATGCTTCATACAACCTAATTACACCTACAACCAATGCGACCCGATTGCCCCTAGTTTCCCCTTGTACAAACTCACCTATACAATACGTGAGGTGTAATGCCATTGCAAAATATTTGAGTTGCTTGCTTTTATACATTTGTTACTGTGAGGTATCTGCACCGTTTATCATCGATATATTGATATGAAATGGTTTGATTAATTGAAACCCCAAATAATACACGCAAACTTGGGTTGTTTGTTTTGAAGGAATAGCATCACAATATGATTTCTGTCTTACCGAATTTGGTATGTGCTTCAGCCACTGGACTGATAATGATCCGTCTTAATCAAGTGGAAAATTAATGATCCATCCCATATCACTCAAATGCTAAATTAATGACACACCTGATATTACTCAAGTGAAAAATGAACCTTTAACCTTGCATTACTAAAGTGAAAAGTAACTAGAACTGCACTTGCCTGCGGCAAATGCACAGAATTGTAGTGCCCGTGTGTGGGCCGGTTTGAGACTGGGGCTTATAAAATGTTTGGATGTGGATCTTCGACTTGTGGCGATCCTAGCCTAAATGAAAACTCAGTCAACGGCAAACGCTGATACACAACACGGATGACCTGGGCAATACTGTCGTAAGCTAATCAAACGCTAAGCTACTAGGCTGGATTACACTGTAAATTTGAGTGTGAAACATTTTTTCTTGATAGGCCTGTATAATCTGGGTGGGTCTTTTGACCGCGACACCTTAGTTTATTATTCAGGTTCCTCATCAAACGACCGGGACGTAACTTTTATTTGCAGCCTTAAGGGCCAATGATCATCTCACCCCAGTCTGCCCAGACTGCAATTCTTGTAGAGATTATTAGCAATTCTCAATGGGCTTGACTCTTTAATTGGCAGCTAATTCAAACACGAATGTACAGTACCGAAGCTAATTTTACACAGCATCAACTGTACTGATAGTGTTTTGATTATACACATTGAGTTTAAGTTTTTATACCCACCCTGAAGCAATAAACTGAGAGTGTGTCTCCGGGATGAGGATGAATTACCGACAAACGGGGAGGGCCTTAAGTAAGAAGGTTAGGAAAATTGGTACTGTTTGGGGTGGGAGAATCGGGCCTTTAACAGTTTTACAATCTGCCATGACATATACAACATTGTTTTTTAGAGTATTTATTCACTGCGAGGCTGGATGCAAGTTTTGACGAAAGGTGGGGTATGCTTCAAAATGAAACAATAAACAAAATGCAAAACATCATAGGAAAAGAAAAAATCCTCGAAAATCAACGGGGGTTAAACCCAAAACCCAAGCCTGATTCCGCCCTCGTACTGCTTCATTCAGTTCTTCGAAAGCGGTTAACCCAGCTCCCAGTACCAGTTCCATTTCACACAGTCATATCGTTCATTTAGGCTATTTCGGTACATAATACACTGTGGTTTGATTTCTAGCGGTGCGTGTACTGTTCATGGTATTGTTTTGTCCCAACGGCAGTACGGCCCCTGTGAGCTGGAGGTTCAATATGTCTACGGTATTTCTCGCCTGTCGAAAAAGGCGCCCGGGAAACTAAATTTGAACTTGAAAATTACTTTTTATCGAGTTGACTGACTCTACATAACTGATTGGTGTTGGTAGGTCATTAATTCTCATTTAATTAACCCAGTGGTAGTACATTGTACGTACAGCCCTACAACCAGCTACTTTTGATCAGTTAGTTAGGTGGAGTTTTTCGGCCCAGTTTCCAACCAATTGGTTCAAGCACGGAAGTACCTTGGAAGCACTACCTCCGACGTAGTACTTAAAGTTCCATGTTTCAAGTCTACGAGTATACACATGGAAATAACGGTTTACAGAACAGTCTACCTGTCTACGTTGTGCACGTATAGGCGAATCCGATACGCGCTTGTATTCAGCGACTGCAGGCGGCCATTAGTCAGGTCCGTCGGCTTAAATTGTCTTCATTTATTGTCTACGTGAATATCAAGTGCTCATATTCAGTGAAACTGAAGGAATCAAAGAACAATTTAGTGTACAATCATCCATGGTGCATGTAAGCAAGGAAACTGAAAACTTAAAATGCGAAAGACCCTGATATCAAACTATCACTTGCTGTCCGGTTTCTTGTAAAGCTGATGACGTATATGCTCTCATCCCACTAAACATTACAACAAATTTATCCGCTGATTACTTCGTTTGCGAATTGTAAGTAACGTATTCTTATCGTGTCAAAGTGAAAGCAAGCGCAAATTCAACTGAAACTTTTTCTGAAATAAAGACTATCGGTATTCCATCAATCAGTAACATTTCACTCTGCATTCTAAGCTGTCTCTAATTATGAGTGAGTCCTTCGTCGGGACTAATTTAGTATGTGTGCAAGAAAACGGTGCAAAATCATGGACAGGCTTAACATTAGCTGCCTGCACAGTGATGGTATCGATAGTAGAAACGGAACCAAAGCAGTGTAAATATCTTCCAGTTTCAACGTTCAGTCATGTAGGAATTCCTGCTTGTCGTGTAACGTCAAGATTGCAGCATGCACGCGCACTACAATAAAAACCCACCAGATATTTTTCAGGTGCAAAATTCTTGTTACACCTGTTGCTACTCAAGTAAAAAAAGAATGATACTCCTGTTACTACTCAGGGGAAAACTGAATGATTCACTTTGTGTTACATGTCATAAATGATACAAGGTCATTGTTAAGTCGATAACGTACCGTACTTTACATGATACAACTAGATAATGTGGTTACGAAAATCGTAACCACTCACTCTCCATGATTGTTTCTGTGCCAACGTACTTTCGAACGTTCTAAAGCTTAGAATACCGTCCTTTCACGTTTGTTGGCCGATGTGATATACCTAAATATGCGGTACTGTTTTGGTTCTTTGTTGTAGATATCAATCCTTCGTTACTTTCGACTCGTTATCTCGTGATACACATGAATGATGCTGGACTGCACTATTTCTCATAATGCTTATCAGGGTAATGGAAGTATCACTATGTTTATATAGGCTATTCATGCAATGCCGACAACCGGAAGTCGCAAAGTATGCCTAAAGTGCTCACAGTGGCACTGCAGGTAGGGTTACTACACGTTGAGTTTAACCAGGACCCTCTTTTTGTGGTTTCGTGAAGGTGTCCGAGCTGGTTTGTAAAAATTGCCGCTACCATGGCCGGATTTCATGTATTTCTCACATGATCTGACAGTTTTTCCCTAATTTTGCTGCACTCAATTTACGAGAAACTCTAGTAAAAGCAACAAATATTGCATCATTTTGCATCTAGACACCATTGAAAACCAGCAAAATTTCCGAACTCCCCTCCTCTCCCCCCCTCTTAGACCCTTCACCAGGGTGGCGATGCATGTCCTTGCGAGAAAATAAAAAAAGCCTTTATTTCAACACTCAGTGTAGTCAAAAACAACAGTATAGATCCCTATGGTAATTCTGAGAGTGATTATCTTTCTGAGAATGATAATGTACACAAGCAGCGGTGGGCCTCTGGGACGTATGTTATGCCCACGGACTTCCTATATATACATGGACAGAGCATCATGGGAAAATTGGTCGTCACCGTTCGAACCAAAAAGACGTAGCAAGATGCCACCGACTGCCAGACCCTATGTATAACTCAGACTTCCTATATACATTGACAATGTCGCTACCGTACGTGTGGTTATAGCAAGATGACTGCCTGCTTTGGTTTTGTGCGAAGAAAGGATAAGTTCTTATTACCTTCCAACTTGAAGATACACCTATAGCGTTTAACAAGCCTACTGTAAGTTAAGCCTTAAGCAACTGTTTCCAAGAGAAAAATATAACAAGTGAGCTAACGCCAACTTCTAAGATTAAACCAAGGCCTAGATGCGTACATAAACCTTTAACGCCACGACTGTTCTCCAGCGGCGAACTACGAGCACTTGCGAGATTATACGACAGTACATTGTGTGTGTCACAAGACTATTAGACTACAATGCTCTAAAGCTTGTCAGCGTTGAGCGTCACTGTACGTGTACGCTATATACTACAGGTACAATGCGACCGTTGCGTGACTATGAGCAAGTATACTGCATACACTTTGACTTACTCAAGTATTCTTTACAAAACAATAAAGTACATAAATTTCAAAGTAAAACCAGCTCATTTTAGGTCATATCGTAACTTAAAGTGACCATGAAGTCTCGTTCCCGTCTCCATGACTCACTATACATAATGAGCTCGATTGTAGAGCAAACCACTCACTGAGAATCAAGAAACATTGAACGTAAGAACTTTCCCTCGAAAATGAGAAGCGTGCCTAAGGTACTGTCCATGACGTCATGGACAGTGCAATAATACATGATACAATGTTGGTACGGGAAACAACCTTGTAAAGTGTTTATTACCGAAATCCCACTTTTGTAGCCGGGTAATACCGAAGGCTTTAAAACGGAACCTTCTATCGTTGGGCTTAATGGAGCAGGAAAAGAAGCCAGTGAGTGACAACTTGAAAATGCAGTTGCTGACCCCCCCTGAAACGATTGGTTTGGAAACTGAGCCCTTACACTCTATCTAATCTAACCTAACCCATATTTTGCCAAACTGTTCGCGATATAGCAAGAACTAGAGCAACTGTATCATCGTATTCTTTATTCTTCGCAAATGAAAATGTATTTCATGATTGTTAAGAAGCAAAAAAAATGTAAAAATAGGATAACGTATTTTTTTATGAAACGAATTAACAATCTATTGCGTCCCCCCACAATGACTACGCACAAAGAGAGATCTAGTAAACATCGGTTATATTAAGAGTTACAGCAAACAGTAGGCTACTGTTTCGTTTTGCTACAAAACGAAAGTAAGGTGACCCCGACACTTTGCAAGAAAGCAAACGTTCCTGATTGTTTACACTCTAGCCAGGGATAAAGTATTCTGTCATCGAACAAAGTGAGATTAAATTTCTCTTTCGATAAATTGTATCACAAGCATTTCCCGTTGGAAAAGAGGAAAGCAAAATGAACAATTCACATTGCACTTATTATGCATAAGGCAACAGTCTACTGAAGCGATAGTGGAGTTTTGCCATGTTTAATGTCGTAAATATCTTCACAAATGTGATAACAGCAATCAAATCTTATCCTTCCAGTAAAGGTCTTTCCTTTTGTTCGTTTTTTCTCAAGTCAATCATAGCTATGGATATGAAAGCACTTATTTGAAATATTTTACATTTGAACCGTATGGTCAGCATGCTAGATATAGGACAGTTCAATCAAATATGCGGTCCGCTTTGTGACTGTAAAATAGTTGCATCATATATTTCTGACAGACTGGGGAATCGCCACACAGGTATGTAAATATATATAATCATCAATCTATTTGGACCTTTTCGGAGTTACAGAGGTGAGTACAATCTTTCTCTACAAATTTGTGGTTATAAAGTTGTGATTAGAATCAGACTTGGTGGGAATCGAACTCTCAAAAACAGGTTCTACCCAGTTCCAAATAATGATTGAGAAGAATCTTTGAACCAAAACCTGAAAATTTTATTGTAGAATATGTGATGAAAGGCTAATGCTAGTCTATTTCGTCGGGCCCATCAGACAGTCCATCATCTTGTCCATGGGACGAAGAAATAGTTACACAAAGATATTTAAAGAGTGGAAGAGGTGATGGTGGTTGTGGTGGTGGTGGTGGTGTGTGTGTGGGTTAGAATTAAAGTTCTTATTTCAAATTTCAAATTCAGGTTATGCAACTTTGGAAGCCATATTGAAGGATTGATATACTATGAGTCCTTACAAGCTAAGAAAATGCAGCTATACCTTTGCTCAGTATATTATATGCGCGTTATTGCATTAAATAAATGAATTTGCCAAGTCGGAAAGGAGCATGTTGGCATATGCATCTGGTTTTGTCACTAAGCCTAGCATATCCACATGTTTACAATGTAAGAGCAGTGCCATGAGTTTATTTTATTTATGGAAAGACAGATCTTTTCGTGATATAAGTTGGACGTTTTTTGCATGTAAATGGTCAAGAGAGATGAAACTTCTTGTTTTAAGCTGTTTTATCGATTCATTACCTTCTGTTGATTTCTTCCTAACAGTTTGTTGACAGATTTTGTTCCTGAAAATATTATCAGAAAGGTTGATATATATCCAGCCATTTTCGATTTTATCTTAGCCGTGAACGTGGACAATCAATTAACTTACCTACCACAACTAGCTTAATGGCATATACATCTGGAAATACAACAGAAAATCCCTACACGACGTCTTTACCAACTAGTCATGGTATGTAGAATGATTTGTTTTAATACATTTTTTAATGTTTCAATAAACTTCGTTTTGCCTGTCCTGTTTATAACATCGAGTGCATGATCAGGCCGTTTATGTGTAACAGGCTCTTTCGAACTTTTTTCCTGTCGTTATTCCTATGTCCTACTATGTTCAGTATTATAGTATGGGGTTTTTCATGCGTCGGTAACAAGAAACTCATACAAACGTGGTTCAGTTTAAATAGGTGCGGTCCTTTTATGTTGCTTATTTTTCTGCCGATGTATTAACATTCTTTTCATATTCCAACAACAACGATTAACAAAGTAGTTTGAATGGAACAAGTCGACTAGTGTTATTCTCGGTTCATTAGGTGTATAGAGTCCAACAAAACTGTTTTCTCTAAGTATTACGAATGTCTAGAAATGGAGTTTACTTAATTAGGAATCATTATGACATAGATTTAGACGACCGTTTTTTGAGTCCTGAAATTATGCCCATTGAACATAGAAAGAGAAATGATGTGATAATCTTTTATTAATGTAACATTACACAGATGGTGCTCCACCTAACTCACTCTCTGATGACACATCGGATGAAAACAGTTCTACATCCCTCATTCAGTTCCTTCAGCTAATCTCCAATCCCGATTTGAGAGTTCTCACTGTTGCTGGTACATCTGCTTTACTTGCAATAATCTTCATCAGCGTTGTGACCTTGTTGCTGCTTTGTTGGAGTAAAAAGAAAAAAGGTATATCTCGTTACTAACAGCTCCCTGGTTGTTTTAGTTTTTCAACGTGAAAATATGTGGCTAGCAGCAAAAATGTATAGAGTATTTTTACAGCATAACCGAGGATACTTTTAATGTATGTCATGAAATATGTTGTAGAAAACAACCGTACGGAAGGAAATTCATACATATTGCTGGAAAAAAATTATTCTTCTACAAGTATGCAGAATCACATAATAGCTTCGAGCAAGTGCAAAGTGTCATTTTTTTCATAGGCCTACCACCAGATACCATGTCTCTCTGGTAAGGTAGGTCTAAAATGTGCCCCTTAACGGTATCGGTAGAGTTGGAAAGTGTGATATCATCAGTGCAATGGGTTGGTTAGGAGCAAGAGAAGATTTCGGTTCAAAATATCTGCCAGATTTATGGAAACAGTAATTTCCAGGCTTAATACCGGTACCGAACGCAAATACTGAAACTCTTGTGAAATTCAAATAAAAACACAAAAAAGTACCAAAGGTTGCTGAAGGGAGAGGCTGGTTGTTCCTTTCCTTCAGTTGCTTTTCCGCCTGTCGTCCAGATATCAATTCAATTTGTATGATTTTGAAAGGCCTGCCTCACCTAAAGTTAAATCCCGAATCCTCTTAACACCCCAGACGGCCCCAACAGCCATCATAACCGACGTAACCACCTCCAACCAACTGTTTAAAACTTATTCTCATCTACAAACAATATCAGTTAATTGCTTGAGGGTGGGTTTACAAGCCCCAGATGTTTAATCAAAATAATTTTCTGCATTTTTTGAACTTGCTTTCTACAAAAGATTTGTACCAATTCAGTATTTCTTTAGATTACACCAGCAAAATGTATTGGAGGGGAGGGGGTGAAAGTTGATTGCTTTTGATGATGTTCAGAGAATAAAACACAGAAACAATGAAGAGTTCATTCATCACATTCAACCTGATACTACGTATAGAATGTAACCCTGCATTGGTTTACCTTCAATTTGCATCTAGGGGTATGGAATACACTCAAGGAAAGAAAACAACTTGCAAGGTAAATATCCCCACCGTTTGTGATCATGCTATCAACCATCAAGCTAATATCTTTCTTTCTGACAAGAGTGACGCGAATAGACCTAATGCATTAAGGACACAGTAACGTCATCCTTGGGGCAAAACAATGGAACAAGTCGCCGCACGCATCAGAATCTGTCCCGCACGTGTAACCGACAATGCGCGTATCCGAGTGGTTGACAAATCAGCTGTCTGCATTTGTCTTGGTTGGTTTGTTTTTCCCCAAATAGGACCTACTTTTTCCTCTGTGGCATGATATGCATTAGGTCTCTTAGTAAATCGACTAGTGATGGGACTATGCAAACAGGCACTTATTCCAAATCATAGGGATAAACAAAACTCTCCCTCACATACAACAATTGTTAAAATTGACAAATTTATGTCGTGATTAAGCGAGTTTGGAAAGTCGATTTGGGCTCTGTGCATATGAGCACATCTTTCAAACCATACCATACCATACTTAACGCTAATCAAACCGCGGCCTCAAAAGAACAACTTACACAAAATATGAATTAACTTAAAAATATTGTGGCATCTTTTTTTCTCAATCCATTCATAATATAAGGGGGAGATAATGCATCTCATGTTGCGAAAGGTGACTCCAACTTTTGTGTACGGATGGTTAAAGCTATGTTAAAGTTTCGTTTAATTGTGTGCGCTGCATGTAATATGGTATGTATGTTGTGTACGTTATTTTCCGATGTAATTTTATTGACAGATCAGTGACTTGAGCACATTCACAGAACGTTAATAGCTAGTTTTACACCTTACGTTGCATAACACTCTCAAAGTCAACCTACCTATGTTCGCCACTAATGTTGTGTAAGCGAAATAATCAGCAATTTCGATTATTTCCAAATGGTCGAAATGTACCTTTTGGATTGCAATCGGTGCCCTACTTTATTGGTAACTGCAAAATTTAGTTGTTGATACAATAAACAAAATGAAAATGATAAAATTTGCTCCTCTTGAAACATTTCTCCTGAATGTTTGGTGGTTGAAGGAATAATTAACATCCCCAAAGAAACTTCCAAAGAAGAAAAACATAGGACTAGGCTACCACTCATCCGTTGTGTTACCAATTTGTTCTATTTGATCTAATTCAATTCATACAATTTTCCCAAATTTGTTTATTTCCCATAGATTGATTATTTTACAAAAATATATTTGCATACTGTAAGTGACAGGATGTATGAAAGCTCTAAATAAAGAAAATAGTCATTTTCTCATGAATTTCCGTTTTTCCTTTCAGCAAGCCTCTGCCTTTGACCCCCAACTTTTCTGAACACAGTAGGTGAAGTAGAACTTTTCATTCAATGCAGCAACTTTTCAATTTTATCACTTGTTCACTGAATATCTGAGCAGTTATCTTACTTTCCATTAAGTTGCTTGCTAATGATGAGGTGGGTTTTTGTACGGTAAAATTTTTCAAATTGTCCGATTTGGGCTTAGGTTAAGTTATAGGCTAGAGTTTTATGTCCAGTTTCAATCAATTGGTTCAAGTCGAGCGGGCCAAGGCCCTTTCCCCGTTTAAGCCCACTGACCAGTTTCCTTTACTCCATTTCGTTTGTCGATTTTTTGATTGGTTACCCCATATGAATAGACGAAACACTAGTAATATTGTAAAATAAGAACAAAAGTTTGCCGTAGTTGTGATATTTTCTAACGTGATTGTTATATTTCCTGGACCTCCTGATAAAGCGTACGACTCGCCCCAGACGCCAGAAGGATCAGCAAGAGTCATTCAGGCAGTGTCTTGGAAATCACTTCAAAAAGGTTCTCTTATTTCGCGGAATGGGTGTGTTTGTCGGTGGATGGGAACGATGACTAACGATAAAGGAAATTTATCTGCAGTTGTAATCTCAACTATAAACGGTAACTTGGGATATTGTAATCCCAGGAATTCTTTTCTTATTCAAATAGACCTTGTGCATTGACGACATACTGACGTTGTCCTTTGAGCAGAACGATGGAACCCGGGGCCACAAGAATAAAAATTTGCCCTGCACCTGTAACAGACTATGCGCGTTTTCGACTGGTTGAAAAATCAGCTGTCTACATTTGTATGTGTTGGTTTGTTTTGCCTCCAAAGGAGGCGTATTTTTTGCTCTGTGGCATCATATGCACAAGGTCTACATAAAATCTACTGTAGTTAAAGTTTTAAACAGGCATTTGCTACATTTATTATGTTAGAGAATTTAGATAAAAACGAAAGTTTAAAAGAGCATGGGCCATGTTTTAAATTTTAAAATAAAATTCTTAATCAATGCAAAAGGAAAAAGTTTGCTTAATATGTTTAATTTTTCTTAAATTTTTATATACTTACCAGGAGGAATTCTAAAAATTTAGAAAAAATTAGTTATTTCACTCGTCTTCAACATCATGCATTGTGAAACTGTTTCCTGTTGTGGTTGCTGTACTATTTCCTTCTTGAAATTTCACGGTGACTTATCACTATAATGAATTTATGTTTTGACGTTCTGAGTACATCAAACTAAAATAATTATCCCTAACCTACAGAACTGGTGAGTGTGAACAGCCCGAGGGTTTCTCTAATTGCAAGAATCTGGTTTTTCCTGATCGGGGACTAAGGTTACGGGAATCACTTTCTCAATAATGTGAGGTACAGCCCCGCGTAGGCAGGTATTTGTAAAGGGCGGAGAAGTATGCTGTCAAAGTTACTGTGGGTTTGCGGGTCTATCAAGAACATTTTGGTCCAAAAAGGCCTTTTGAATTTTTTATCTCATAGAAACAGGGGAATCTCTGGCTATACTGTAAAAATTATCCTCAGTGAAGGGGGGGGGGGGGGTTGGCTGCCTCTATGTCCTCCTTATCTACGGGACAGAAAAACGACAGACAAATGGCTTTTGAAACCTCCTTGCAAAGTTTCACGAAATGGTTAAAATTCCTTTTGGGATCCTTCGGAGGTAGACCCCTTTAACTCCAAACGGTTTCAAATCGAACTCTTTGGAAAAACAGAACTCTTTTGTATCCAAATGGCTGTTGATGGAAATTTGACAAATCTCAAAGGGGCTTTCATAATTACCTTTCGCATAAACAAAATCTTTTTGAAAACCCCTAAGAAACTATTGTAAATTGTGGTTAGTGGAAATTGACAATGGGTCTCACTGGGAATTTTCCGTCCACGTAAGTCTATATTAGGTAGGTGTTTTGTCAAAGGTTCCGAAAGACCATGGGCCTGATCAATGGTTTGACTTGTTTTTTGTGAAAAACGAAACACACTAGATAAGTTGACATTTGAAGTATTACTTGAACTTCCAAAACCCATTCTTCGTTAGGCTGGCAATCCCCTCTGCAAAATGTTCCATAAGTTGCCCTAATTAGATATTTTGTCATTCTGAAAAGGAAATGACCACAAATCCTCAGCTTTACAGTCTTCTGCCTAAGTGTAATGAGAAGGGAGATTGGGCAAAACGGATATGAAGCTGTGAACTTAATTTGCAAAGAGTGAACTAAGTCACTCTTTAAAAGAATAAAGGTGTGAAATCAGTCCAAAACAGTGTTAATATCCCTCCAAGAAAGTGAAATTCACGTCAGTCAAAGAAAAATTCACCCCGGGAAGAGTGAAATTGACTCAAACATGAGTGATAATTCAGTACCGTCAGTGATCACTTGAGGGACTTCATCATGGAAGTGAACTTCGCTGTTTTGGAATGAATTATTTTTCACTCTATTAGACATTGACTAAGTTCTATAGTTTTATATTTAGAGAGTAGGACTTAGGAATTGTCAATGCCACAATCATAAATACATGAACATAGTTTAATCCCAGTCAGTTTAAGTCTGTCTTATGAATTCAATCTATTCCAATAGTATTTGGAATTCCGAAGTGTAAAAGTATTAATATCATATGCTTTGCAACCTGTAAGTTGAGCTGTCTGTGGGGGTGCAAATTGGAGATCATTAGGTGTCCAAACGTAATCTATATTTTGACAGTGGACAAAAGTATAGGTAGTTTTTAGTGTGCCATTGTTGACGAAACCAAAAGAGAAAAAAGAATTAAAAAAAAAAAAACAACAACAACAAGACATCCTTTCTCCAACTCTCACGCATTCATTTTCTTTTTTATGAAGTATCAGTTTTTCAAGCAATGTATCAATATGTGAATATTGTGGTGAAATCCCACGCAGAACGCAACGTGTCGAGTGTAGATAAGACACCAACTATCATATTAAAAGAACAGTTTAGACTCAAATTTACTTTTAGTATGTTAAAGAAGAACATATTCTAAAAATTCTGGTGAAAGTTGCATTTAGTTCCCATGTTGGGTTCTCGAGATATTAGGAATTGAAGTTTGCACATTTTCCGGAGAAAGTATACTTGAAGAAAACATATGTGACGTTTTGGATTCCCATTCTTGGCCAGTGCTTTGTGTTTTCCTGTTTTTCATCCTATTTTTAGACCTTGAATTGATAAGGGATGCTACTCTGCCCCTAGGGCATATAAGGTTTTAAAATTTCACCGATCAGGATGCACCTATGGTATCAATATATTAAAGTTAAGTTGCATAAAATTTGTGGTAAATTACGAAGAAAAACAAAACATTGGCTAAAAAAGTGAATCCATGGCATCATGCCCGCTCCTCCAAGTTCATTCTTTGTTGAAAATTTTGCCATATTCAATTACCAATATCTCGAGAACCGAACAGGGGAAATCAATCAAAATATTAGAATATATCCCTTTAAAATATATCACAAATAGATTGTGCTTTGGATTATTCCTTTAACTGATTTCCATTCCCAACCTGACAACCTAAGCTGACAGATGTACATTACACACTGTGTAGCCGGATCTTGTCGTCACCGAGCAAGCTGCAACCTAAAACAAATTACACTATCATTTGCAATGATTTTATTGGATTTCGTACATCTCACCCCCATTATCAGGATTAATTTATACGCCGTTTAAGGTAGGTATCAAAATTCCAAAAGCTTCATAGGCCTGCTTGAAATTTGAAAAAAAAAATCTCTCACTTAAATTTTCTACATGGTTACATGAAACATGTGAAACTAGCATGCAATTGCGAAGTAACATAAATTTGCAAAGTCATGTTATTTTTGACAGAGAGTCCAACGGCGGAACGCTTTATGGGAACTGAAAGGGGCTCCCCTCGTTAATAGTTACCCCGCGCGTCTCATTCGCAGCGGTTACCGAAAGTTGAAGCCCTGCCAGTCCCCATTTCTTCTTGTTAAAATCAATTATATAGCTTATAACTGTTTCTGAATGTTTGGTTTGCGTGTTCTTGTGTTCTCTTCGTGGTGGACTGTTGTCGTCTCTGGGCAGGTTTAATTTATTGTTTGAAAATTTGCCACCACACACTTTCATAGCTATTGCTTCTTACGCTTATGTTCTGAACTTCATTTTCTTAGAAAGAATAAAAAGGGAGCGTCTCAGATGGAACGACCTATACATGCAGTCTGTCGGACTACCTAAGAACCAGAATATTCTGAGCATAATTGGTTACGTATTCCACAAAGGTAGGAAATCGTTCGCAGCTTTATTTTTAGGAAGGTGTTGAGCAAACAAATTGGTTTATTGTCTCTAAGTCAAAACGGTAACGTTAACTATTTTTGTGTTTTACTTTATTTAAAGTTAAAGGTAGTGTGACATGCCAGTAAGATGACCTGAATTCACTTGGCAGTAATTAATTATTTTCCTAAAATGAAATTTTGCTAGCAAAGATCCGTGGAAGAATTATTTCAATATCTTTTACAGTTCTTCAGCTATAGCTCTTCAAATTTCGAATGGTTTAGATCACCAGCAATCTGCTGCTTATGCAAAAATAATGAGTGTTGCAGTGTTGACCATTTGTTTGTTCATCTTTTATTAATTATCTTTTAGTTAATCATCAGATAGTTACGGTTTGGTAGTTGATACAGATTAATTACAAGGACTCAATTAAACTTCCAGTGATAAAGCCCTCAGTACAAACTAATTTGACAACCTTCCTTGAGATGGGGATTGTTCAAACAAATAATAACATTAGCAATATATGGCATGTCCTTCGCATGACATCACAAGATTTCCATGTTGAACTCAAATTTGTTAACAATTAGTAGCAAGTCAGAAATTGCTCTATGAAATGGTCATTTTCATAATGTTTGATGGGAATTATCGCTATTTCCTCATTTGTAATGCTTTTTACAGCAAATAACCTTTTTGTCATTTTCATATCACACGACCTTTACTAACCAATGCATTAAAAACGGAACACTTTTAAAATGATACAACTTTCTTACTGTTAATAATGCAAAACTGTCTTACTATTATTACATTAACCTAATGAATGTTACTATACACTTCACAGCATGCAGATATATCCGTTTACTCGAACGTATATTAAGTTAATGAATGTACCGAACAAACAGGTGCCTGCTCTTATGCCAATAAACCTGCTAAGCAGTAGCTTTACCATTTTGAATAGTTATGGAAAACTTATATAACATAAGGGTCACATTGCACGGTTTTCTTGAAAGTTGTTAACTCAAGTGAAATGGTCCACAGCAGCAAATCAGTGGGGTTCGGAGGATTTCTCTGTAGAGGGTGCCACGCAGTATGTTGAGTGATCATCGGTCTGGAGAGCGGTGTAAGGGAAGCGGGTGTCCTACCCTTTGAAAATTTTTGGCCTTTTCAAGGAGCGTAGACGCAAAATGGTGCTTTGAAAGGAATATTGTTGAAAGTTGAATTGCGGTGGTCCATAGGGGTAAAACTGACAAATCTGTGTCTTTACATGCAATCTAATGCATGTACGTCACCTTTCGAGGTAAAGTTGCACTGTAAGAGTCAAAAGAAAAGAGCACAAGTGATCGGCATAGACGAAAGGGAGCATTTCAGTTTTGGGATTTTCTTTCTCGAGGAAACATTTTCTGAGTTAAAGACTATCTAAGCGGAGCGCCATCGATCAGCGAAAGGGAGTAGAAATTTCGCAAACCAGACCCATCAGATGACCGGATGTAGCATTTTTCCAGACTTAAAATAATCCAAGCGCTGCTCGCCTCTTTTGCCGTTTGCAAAAAAAAATTTCCCTTCAAAATAAATTCTCAAATTGTAAAGTGATCAGAAAGTTATTGAAAAATGTTTTAAACCGAAAATGTAATTTTTTACCGAAATACTTTCTAACAGAAGCGCTACCATTAGTTGGCGCGGATTAAAGAGAATGTTGTAAAAAACCGCGACCTCTCAGATGGGTCAAATATTGCGTTTTCATGCTTGCAAATAGGATCTAAACAGTCTTTACCTTTACCTTTTGTCTGCAATAACAAAAATCATCATTTTGCTAAGAGGTCAGAAAATTAGCACATAAAATGTACCACTGCTATAACATTTATGGTCTTAAATCTCTCCGGGAAGTATACAACGAAATTAAAAATATACTAATGGTTCTCTATTGTGGCTCTTGGATCGCTAAATTCAAGATCCGCTGAATTGATGAATCTGTCTATGTGACTGTCCGAACTCCCTTTTGTAAGAGATTGTACTAATTACAACTTTGACTTGATAAATGGCAAACTGTTCACTGTTCGCTCCCCTGCCCCGTCTCGTACAGCTTTGTCTTCGGGGAAGGAGACTAAGGGATTAATCCCCTTTTGAGATGGTAGGTGTCGTTAAAAGTAATCAGTGCCACCGATGCCACCTTTGAATTAAACTATGGAATTTAAAAAAATTGGCCTGTTTTGAGGATTGTAAAAAGGTGACATGACTGAAGGGGTCATGGGGAGACAATCCGTCCCCTTGAAAGTTTTTCGGAAATTATTGTGTGTCCTTACTTGCAATCTGGTGCAACATATGCTGCCTTTTGAAGTAAAATCTGTGTTACTAAATTACGCATTTTTAGGATCTAAAGAAACAAGTGCGACCATGAGGGAAAGCTAGGGCATGTCCTGGCCCCCTGTGTACGCCACTGCAGTACACACATATTATATTTTCCATTTTATTTACGATATTCTCTTACTTTTTTGCGGAGTCTAATATCAAAACAAGTTCCATCTTAAAAATGGAACAGCTCCCGTTGCAGAACTTTTTGCTATTTTTTTACAAAATTATTAATTAATTAATTAATTAATTAATTAATTAATTAAGTATGGCATCTTCATACTCTGACCTGTGGTAAAAGGACCAACCCCTTGTCAGACATGCGATAAGGAGTCGGGAAATATTGCGAAAATAACATTATCTCAGACAAGGACAAACTCTTTGTCGCATGCAGGTGCCACAAGTAGTTGAGATGAACGGACTAACTACTTGTCGCACATGTGACAAAAAAATCACGGATTACTGCCAAAAGTGGCACTCTCGCGGGGTATTGTCGACATTAATCTCAAAGGAAACAAATAAATTTGATGAAGATGGTGAAAAGACTTGGATTTTGGAAATCCCTTTTGAAAGTGGAACTTGTTTGAATCAATTTATTAAGATCAATCTTGCGCATTGTACCCCACTACACTGAGGCAAGTCATTACGGTATGGGATCTATAGACCTTATACATGTGACGTTACAGATCAACAAAAAGGCAGAGACAGCCGATATGCGTAATTTAATTATGCGCCCGTGTAAGACTTCCCTGCGAGCCCCGCGGTCAACTTCATAGGAACAGTTAGCTTCATTGTTCACCCTCTGAAATGGTTTCAGGTTACGTCATTGTATAGGATCTATTATCCCTTGTACCGTTGCTTATAGAATAGGCCAATATCAATTTGAGATTAAGTTTTCGAAGGGTGAAGTACTACCTTTCTGTGGTTTAGATGCCTTCATTTGACATTATTAAGCTGTTTACTTGTCAATGCCTGCATCGTTTCTGTCATCAGATCAGCTGCACGTTGTCCACAGATATGAGAGCAGAGGAAATCTCCAGGGCTTTTTGCTAGAAATGTACGGACAAGACGGTTCCTATGAAACTCCCATGACAATGCCTTCTGCATTTATCGCTTTTGCTACTGGTATCATAAACGGAGTGGAATTTTTATCTTCCAATGGGGTAAGTTCATCTTTTATGATATAAAATATGACAGAGAACTTCATGTGGTAATTAAGAAACTCATATTACTAAAATCTCTTCATATAATTGAAACTACCAAAAGGTTAGATCATGGTATTTTGTTTCATAGTTTCAATTGACGAAGCAAACTATAAGGACGCTCCTTTTTAGAACCAATTTCTCCAAACTTATTTTAGAGCAACAGCTATAAATTTCACAAGAATCCTTTTAAACAGTGTGTGCAAACGTTAAGGGGAAAGTAATTTTTCCTTCTAACGGTAATTTTCCCCTAGCGTTGATAATTTGCCACAAAACTTCCGATATATATAAATATATATATATATATATATATATATATATATATATATATATATATATATATATATATATATATATATATATATATATATATATATATATATATATATATATATATATATATATATATATATATATATATATATATATATATATATATATATATATATATATATATATATACTCAAGAAATAAAATTCAAAGATGGGAGATAGGACGTCGCTTTCAGTCTGTTACTTTTATTTACAAGCTTTCGGCCATTTGGCCTTCATCAGGTTCTGAAATCATGAAAGAAATGAATGTTTTAGTGCTAGGCCTATTTTAATATAAGTATCAAGAAATTAGAAATGTACCGAAAATTTTGGAAAAGAAAAATTATATACGACTTACATGTAGATGCTGCGTTGTAGTTTGCGTCGAAGTGGTTTGTGAGTGAATTGTGTGTGTGTGTGTATGTATGTGAAGTGCGCTGTGTCGGATTCGCATGGAGTATTATGGTTATCTATCAACATTGATTCCGTGAGGATGAAGTTTGTAGAGTTTGTTTATCCAAAATGATTCCCTGTGGAGTATGACGGTACGCGATTTTTTTTGACAGATTCTATACTAGTGATACTGACTTTTTCTATTGAGTGGTTAGCCGAGTTTAAATGTAAGGTGTAATGGAGACGTTTCGCCTGAGTGTTTTCAAAGTTGTTAATTTTTGACCTAGTGTTACTGAACCGAGTGTAGAGGGTTGTTTCAGTTTTGCCTACATATTGTTTGCCGCAATGAGTGCATGTTATAAGGTAGATTACCCAGGTGCTTTTACAGTTAATGTGTGATGTTATGGGGAATTCTTGGTTTGTTTGTGTGCTTTTGAATTTATTCAAGGGATGAATGCATTTGTGTAGCATGCATTTTCTTGATCTATATGGGAAGAATCCGGGGGGTTCGGAATTGTTTGTGTTGTGCCTTATGGGTGTTGGTTCTCTTGCTCTCACGAGGAGTATATATATATATATATATATATATACTGTGTAGCAAATAAGCATGTAACTCGTGCATTACAATTTTATGCATTATATATATATATATATATATATATATATATGTATATATATATATATATATATATATATATATATATATATATATATATATATATATATATATATATATGTATATATCACTAATTCGGCACTTAGGGGGAAAGTTGTTGTTGAAAAGTCGACCTTAGGGGGAAAAAATTTTTGGGGCGAAATATAAGTTTCACCTTAACGTTTTTACACACTTTTTCTATAGGAATACGTAAACGGATAAGGACGCCCCATTTGAGATTAAGAACGGAGTGATTTGGGAAATTGAAGTGTTCTGCCACTGGAAAGCCCTTGCTATTGTCACGTATGGACTTCTTATGGTTTTTAAAACGTAGTCTGAAATGTGTTCCAGTTTCTCCTGTGTACATGCCATTGTAACAGCTGTTGCAGAACAGGAGATAAACTGCATTCTAAGAGTCGCAGTTTAAGTTGGGGGGATGAAAAGAGGACAAAAAATTAGGTGAGCTAAAGGAAACGCCTGTGACAATGTGTTTGCAAATTTGACAACGTGATTTTTTACACGGAGTATTACCTGTGGGGGGATCTGGTCTGGGGCTGAGCTGGGACGAGGTAAGTAACCTACGGAGATTGGCAGGTTGGCGTAAGGCCAGTAAGGGTGGCTGTCTAAAAATCTTGAGTAGCTGGGGGTCTGCTGTAAGGGACATGAAATTCCCTTTAATGGATTTAGTCAAGGAGGGAATTTGGGGGTGGAACTCTAAAGTAAAGGGGATGCGGCTGATCACCGTTTTGGTTTTGTATTTGAGAAGATCGGCTCTATTAAATTTTCTGGCATTTTGGATACCCTCCTTAATAATATGGATGGGGTAACCATTAGTCAGAAAATGCGTGACAAGTTTAGAAAGTTCAACATTGAGATTATCGGGGTCTGAGCATATCCGTTTAAGTCTAAGACATTGGGAGTACACAAAAGATCTCTTTAGAGAAACAGGGTGGGCACTGTTGAAGTTGAGATACTGATGATTGTCCGTTGGCTTATAATAAACGTTTGAAGTCTCGAATGCCAGTATCGAATGCGAAGTTTCCTACACTCACTGCGTAACCTTCGTCCTGAGTTCGTGCTCATTTTTTACTGGGTAGCCCTATTTTTTATTTGTTCCCACGCAAAATTGTTTTCAGTTTAATGGACGTTTTTTCCGTCAAGTTAAAGGAGTGGCCATGGGAACTAAAATGGGTCCCTCTGTTTCCTGTTTGACAATGGGTCACTTTGAAGAACAACTTTTTTCTCAGTATACCGGGTCACGACCTATACTTTACAAAAGGTATATTGATGATATTGTAGGAGTTGCCACTGGATCCCGTCGTGATTTAGAAACTTTTTTCGACTTTGTTTATTCCTTTTGCCCCTTTTTGAAATTTACCCATTGTATCTCGGACTCGTCTGTTGTTTTTCTCGACCTTAAACTGTTCATCAACAACCGTACAATTACCTCTAACCTACACTTTAAGCCAACCGACTCGCATAACTACCTTTTGTACCCTTCCAACCACCCCAGATCTTGCACTAAATCTATCCCTTATTCCCAGCTCTTGCGAGCCAGACAAATTTGTTCGGAGGATTCTGACTTTTCTACTGCCTCTGAAGAAATTTTGTCCTTTTTTGAAAAACGCCAGTACCCTGCCAAAATCCTCTCTAATGCCCTACGCCGAATTCAAGGAACCAGCAGAGAGGAAGCCTTGGAGAAAAAGAGCAAATCTGGTACCAATCTACGTATTCCTTTAGTTATTTCTTATCACCCTTCGGTCCGTCCTATTTTACAAGCTATCCACAAAAATGCTCCGACAAGATCCCTCGACCCGTGATGTTTTCCCGGAACACCCCATCACTGCTTTTAGAGTTGAGAAAAATTTAGCCAACCATTTAGTTCGGGCTTCCCACCCACAAACTTTTTTTGACGACACGACTGGTACCTTTCCATGTAACCGTCCGAGGTGCAATGCATGTCCAGCTGTTGGCAAACACGGCCTCGTCAACATTTCAGGCCCCAACGGCAATAGCTTTATTGTCAGAAAAACATTCTCCTGCATTTCCTCTAATTTTGTTTATATTTTAGCTTGTCGGAGATGTAACTCGTTGTATGTGGGAGAGACCAAGCGCCGCCTCGCGGATCGAGTCACCGAGCACCTTAGGTCCATCAAACAGAATCTCCATGGATACCCGGTGGCTGCACATTTTAATCCCCCTTCACCTTGTTTGACCTAGAATTGACCTTTTGTAATATTCACCCCTTTTTTGAGCCAGTTCTTACTCCTTTTACACTTACCCGTTCGTGCTCAATTTTTACTGTGTAGTCCTAATTTTTATTTTTTCCGGACCTAGTTTTTGTCTACTTTTTTCCCCCTTTTTCCGACCTTGTTCGATTTGTACGTGCACTTTTTCGTCCAGGACGCTCTTTTTCTTTTTTGATTTGTGTTTCATCCTTCGCCCTCATGTTTTCTGACAGTCACTTTTGTCTGATTCTGTTTTTACAGCGATCGCTTCGGATTTGATGTTTGTCGTGTCCAATTGTTACTGTTGGTTGTTCAGTTTGGTTTTTGCCACCCGATGAAGGGTTTATACCCGAAACGTCGTGGAGTTTTCCGCAAACTTTTAAGCACTTTTTACTACCTCTTTTCGACCTATATATTTCTGATGTAGTTTTCTCTCTGTGCACACAAGGTAAATCCGTGTATTTCTCCCGAAACATGGAATAAAGTCATTAGTCCTTCATTTACTTCCTTGTATTTTTTTATTGAAAGGTTTAAAATCTTCCGAAATCTTTTGTTTGCACAGTTCGCCCATCCTTGTCTTTCGGCAAGGAAAGTTCTCCTTAGTTTCGATGGTGTGTGCAAGCTATATGATCTGTGCTTAATGGACGTTGCTGCTGCAAAAGCACGTCGCTACGTAGTAAGTAAAGAGTTCCTTTATGTTCCTAAAAATCTCTCTCTAATCTGTCTATCACTCTGAAACCTTAAAAATATCTAGCGTCTCACTCTGCTGGTCAGTGCCGTCGGAAGGTATTTTCGATTGGGGGGGGGGGGGGCTGACTCGGGCTGACTATCTAAGCGGAGCGCCACCATCGGTTGGCGCGGAGCGTACAGAAAATTTTGAAAAATCCCAACCCCTCAGACAGCTGGAAATGAATTTCCTGGGCTTGTTAATAGTATCTAAGCAGTCCTTATTTTGACCTTTCGTTGTAATAAAATGCTCACTTCCAAAAAAAAAAAAAAAAAAAAAAAAAACTTTATATGGCAAAATTATTGGGGGGGCTGAAGCCCCCCCCCCCGCTTCCGACGGCCCTGCTGGAACACAGATTAAATACTGTTATTCCTTAGCTGTTAAACGATGAAGGACTGCAAATTTGATATCAGTAGCTCACAGAGTCATTTCTAATAGTCGTTACCTTAGTGAGTGTTGTTGACAATTAGATTTTGCCATTAAGAAGTGCGATATGATGTAATTTGTTTGCTAACAAGTAAGGTGGACCTAATCGAGTACCATCTGTGTACCATATAAATATGCATCTGTTAAAAAAAGTGACCCATATGGGTAGCACATGCGGTGTATCCACATTTACTAATATATCAGCTATTAGCATGACCAAAGAACTGTCCAATATGAATCATATAAGCCATTAGGGAGGACCCATCTGGACCCCTAATTATTTAATCTGGGCAAAAACTTTATGTACTCGTCATAAGACTATATGAGTTGCAAATACCCATTTAACAATGATTTGTAGGTAAAGGCCGGCGTTATTCGTCGTACGTTGCTTGTCAACTTGTTTATATTTGAAGATAAAAGAAACAACTGTGGCTTTCGCTGCAGTGTTTAACTTTGTAGGTTTTTTCTATTTCACACATTTGATGTTCAGGAACTATTTAATAGTTTCAAATATTATTTTTATAGCTAAATCCATCAATTCGTTTCCTGCCACCCGAGACGATTTTCGAAACAAGTTACACAAAGGCGAGTGATGTTTGGGGTGTAGGGATTGTTTTGTGGCAGGTGTTTTCATTCGGTACGTACGGCACACATTGTGTTGAGACCACTAATAAGCGAGTTCGGTAATTCGTTTTGGTGGCTGCGCCCATGTAAGTATCTTCTAAATCGTCGGGATAAACAAACCAATCCCGCACGTGTGACATGTGTTCCAAAATTTGGGATAAGAGAAAAATTTGGTGATATCATTCTTTCTTAATCCAACCATTATTTATAAGTAAGAATCATAAGTATGGTTCTGGGCCGTGGGCTGTGTTTAATTTACGTTTTTGGTGTAAAATGATGCATTTTTATGTGGTTCCTATTTTCGTTCGGGTTGGCGTTTCAAAAGCATTCTTAGTGTTGTATGCACGTACCGCACAAAACAAAGGTACACTATGTGCTGAGCTCAGTTTGTGTGTCCCACACTCTGCCCCAAAATTTCATGCACTAACGAATTACCGAACTAGCTTATCGTAATATGCTCAGTACACATTTCTAATAATTTACATATGTGAAGTTTTATATTATACATAACTGTACAAATAAAATAACTTCAGTGATAGTTGCAACATAAAACTCGGCCAATTTCTGCTTTAAGCAAGAACACAAGACCGTGTCACACGTTTTAGGGATTTTAAATAATTCATTCTGGTACTGAGTTAATTCTCAAAAATGTGGTTAAAACAAATTTACCAACACTGGTCACGTATGTCAAATACCTGAAATTGGGTAAAATTTTCCCCAATATGTGTTGTTTATTTGATTATCCCTCAGGCTGGTTACCCAATTAAGTGTTAAAAAACCTCTTGGAAAACCCATTAGTCAACAAACATTGGGTAAAATTTAACCAATTTCAGCTATTTGACATACGTGACCAGTGTTGGTAAGTTTTTTAACCAACTTTTGTAGAGTGTATGAACGTATTCCTTGGAAAATCCTACATAAAAGTCATCCTTCTAGCCATTACTCTACTTAAATATAAAATGCAAAACGTTTGTGGTTGGCCTTTTTTTTCTAGTGCTGTACTTTTCAAAGGTTTTCTTGTCACGCAGTAGCAATGATCAAGGAACAAAGGGAAGATGAAATCTGGAAACTTATTACCAGAACTTTTCGCAATCTTTATGTCTCTCTTAATTTTTTATTCTGTAAATTACAGTGAATTTGAGCCATTTTTACAGTGTAGATGTAAGATCAAGTTACTCTCTTAAATCGTTAGATTTAAAATAATGGAGTTTAGGTCTTAAAGAGTGGAATAAGACCAATATGACTTTCGAATAGTTACTAATGCCATTCGTTTAGATTTATTTTAACTCTATTAGACTAATTTTAAATCTATTAAGTAAAGGGAGTTGGTCACTTGTATTAAAATTTGGATCATTGTTAATAATTTGAGTGGGTAGTGGTGTAGTTGTAAGTTAACTCAAACTGAGGAACTATTCACATATTCTTCATATTATTATGAGATAAAGCAATTTAGCAAACCGGCTAAACTATGATCGGTGAAGTGATGTTTCGTTAAGCATTATCGCTGTAACCCTTTACCAGAGTAATCAATGTTTGATGAAAAACTGACGTCAAAGTAGGAGTTCAGCCCGCCAAGAGGGGTTAAACGGCTATGGGCGTCCCTTGCCCTTTGAAAATGTTTGGTCTTTTCAATGTGTAGATGCAAAATGGTGCGGAATTGTCGAGTTTGAGAGGAATAATCCTGAAAATGAAGTTGTGGTGTGATCTATGGGGTAATGCTTTGGTCCTTCATTGCCGAGGTTTTTTCATCGGGAGGAACACCTGGAAATTAACAATCATGATTACTCGTCTTGCTCCAAAGCTCATTAAAAATTTTTTTGATAGCATTTCGAATTGTAGTATTCCAGTGTACCATCCCGGTTAGGAAACTTGTAACTGAAATTTGCATCATATGAGCTCCTCAACCAGTTACCCAAATTGTAGCTACTTCGATATTTGCAAATGCGCCCGATTTACATGTCACCGGTTTCAATTTCTGAATAAGCGGAATAGCTTTCGCTCATCCCACTTGCCATTCCAAATGGTGCGAGATTTATAAGGATTTCTCCTTTCGCAGCCAGCAGACCAGACCCCCGCCACCTTTAATATGCTGTGCCGTACTGGTTGAGACAACCTGTTGAGAAGTATAATTGTATATTCTGAGGAATTGTGTGTTACCTACATATGCTACGTTTCTCCTGTATAGGTAAAGATCCATTTGAAGAACTGGAAGTGAGGGATTTTAAATTTCTTTTAAAGAAACAACTTCGTCTACCACAACCGAGTAGTTGTCCAAATGAGTTGTAAGTATTAAAAGGAAGGTTTAGGCAAAAATTTAATTTTCATATGTGAAAGAGGAACCAAAACTACACAGTATGGTGAAAGTTCCATTCAAATCTGACATGTAGTTCTCGAGATATCAATAAATGAAGTCAGTAGATTTGTGTTCCAAAGTGAATTTGAGGGCAGCAGAGCTTATACCACTTCCTCACATTGACAAGTAATGCTTTGTTTTCCTTTGTTTTATTAGACTGTTGTGTTGACCTTGACGTGAATAGGAGCATGGATTCCCTGTGGGGGATGCAAAGTTTGTAAGGTTTTCATGCCACTTAGGCAACCACATTTTAATAACGTGGGGTTTTTGAAGAGAAAATCAACTCTAATGTTTGAAGAAAAACAAAAGACTTTGCACTAACGTGGGGATATGTTGTCATATATGCTTGCTACAAGTTCACTTTTTGTTGAAAATGTGAAAACTTTACGTCGTGCTCATATCTTGAGAACTACACAACGGATTGCAATGCAAATTTCACCAAAATGCTTAGAATAATTACCCCTTTGACATACCAAATCCTGTAACGACCTCAAACCCTTCTTTTAAAAACAAAATCATAGAGCCCCTTAGTAAATATGTTCATTTGTTCACCTTAGTGGCTGTGAATACGAGACGGCGGAGCAACCATTACAGCTCATTACAACTCAAAAAAGTAAAATTGGTTACTCTCCAATAGAGTGAAAATTGACAGTGGCCTACACTTTCAACTCAAAAGAGTGAAATTGGTCACTGTGTAATAGAGTTAAAAGTGTGAATTAACTCAATTGAAATGTTAATTAACTCCCATGAAAGTGAAATCCACTCCAAGAAGAGAGATATTCACTACAGAATGCGGTAAAATTCACTCCTCCACGAGTCCTGCAATGATCACTCTTTTTCCAAGAGTGATCACGGTAGGCACTCCGTCAAGAGTGAAACTTTGCTCGTTTAGAGGGAAATTCACTCTTTTTGTAGTGAATTTCACTCTTCTTGGGATGAATTCACACTTTCCAAATTAAAAAAGAGTGATTAATATCACTCTTTTGGTTTTAGAGTGTAGACAGGATTTTTGAACGAAGGAGGGGGGGGGGGTAAAAAGATAAGGGAAGAATATCTGAGCCGAACTTGTTTTGGAAATATCCAGCGATAGTCGGAAATAAAATTCCTTAGGGTTTGAAGATTGTTGATCAGTCATGACTATAAAGTTTCCTTTACAATAAAACACTCACTTCAAAAATGAACAATTTGCAAAGTTACTACATGAAAGGTTACGGCTCTAGTCGATATGTGTGTAGGAGTGGGGAAAATTAAATGGTCGTTCCCATTCTTGACAGCCGTCTTAGGAGATGGTGTATAAAGAGATGGGAGGCCCTCCTCTCCGTTTTGCTGTTTCAAAGGGCCTAAAAGCAAAATGCTGCTAGCAACAGATGCCCAAATACCCTCGAGAAAGCCTTCGCAATTCTATTAACGAATAATAACCCCTATTCTTAATTTTGGAAAAAAATAAACAAATAAAAAAAATTCAAACGATACATGACGTAGAAGAGAGTACAATATTCTATTAACGTGGGACGTTTCAATGTCATTTAAAGATTACAACTGTGACGTATTCTATCCAATTCACTACTCGGCAGCAACTTTCGCTCTCTGCTCCGTCATGCCGTTTTTTGCTCTCCTTCATTTTTCAACACTGAAAACCGTGTCTTGAAAATGTTTCTCTGTGTGTATGTGGGGGTGGGTTTCACGTTTCACGTTTCCCCTATTGACAAAATGCACCACTAACCATTGCATGAAATGCTCTTGTATCCTTTCTGGAAAGAAAATATCCAAGTGAAATGGAACCGTGCTCATAATGTGACACGTTAGCGAATCAAAGTTCACTGAATTGATAAAACTTTCTACGACTGTGAGACTAAATGATTTTACCTGTTACGCCTCTTAAAAAGCGTTAATACATGTCAAAACAGAAAATGGTTTTAAAATTAATTGTCAGAAAACCTAAGAAGAAGATTTTCCCTCAGTAAATGTAGTAAAAAAAAAAAAAAAAAAAAAAAAAAAAAAAAAACCTATCCCGAATCTCTGGTAGGCAGCACTGGTGGTTGATTATTTTTAGCAATTTTCACACAATCTGGGGTGGTTTATGTGCTGCAACATTGTGTTCTCCAAGGCTGTCTAAATCGTCCCGTTTTGGTTATTCTTGTTAGTATTTTCATTTAGGACTTTGGCATATCACAATATGGTTTTAAATGGATTCTGAGGGCAAAATTTTGGTCGGGGTATAAAATTGTTATGAACTTTTACCCTTATATTTCACTGATTCGAACAACTTCTCGCTTAAGACTAGGAAGTCGGAAAATGGAAATATGTTTTGCTTAAAGCTGCCCAAGTCTGATGTGACCCTTTGCAATGTCTTTGATTTCGTAGCAACGGCTTCGGTTCGGTAAAGTTTAACTTTTTGAAAAAGTTTTGAAAGGCATCGGATATTTGGCCAAAAGTTTTGCAAATACTGTATGAAAAGAGGATGTGAAATAATTGGCTTTTAAATGCATTAGGGTATGAAACTTTCCTTCTTACTTTTGAATCATGACTATTCTCTGCTTGACAGTGCCAAATATTGATTCTCTGATTGGCAGCACCAGATATACCCAAATGCAAAGAGGTTACGTGATAAATAAAAAGACCTGCCAAGTATGCGTAAATTAATTTTCTCGCAACGTGAACACACTGACAGCGTAGATCAATTTAACGTGCAGATCAATTAATAAACTCAGATACCCGTTACACCAGACCCCCTTATTTTGTATACTGTCAAGGTGAATGCTCAAGAAGAATAGTTACGACATTGACATTTAGCTGCCAGAATCTCGCTTGATATTCATGAAAATTTTAATGTTACTGCTATATTGTTTTTTTTTTTAGGCAATGTTTTGATACAACTCGAGTTCGCTTAAGGGTTTTCTGTGTAATTAATAGATGGCCAGATTTTTTAAGAAGAAGTATTGCGATCGTCAAACAACCATCCTGCTATGCGTAAACCATATGTAGGGTTTCTTCCATTGTATAAATGTTGTTTTATATGATAGTAGGTGAGGGTGGAAAATGATTTAGCTCACTGTACATTTTCTATACAGGTTTCTTACAGGTTGATCATTTTAAGTACCATTAGGGACAATCTCAATCTGATTCGCCACAATGAGAGTAAAATATGAACATTTGATATCAATTTCGTCAACGGCAACTTCAGCAAATGCTTCACTTTAGCTTCACACTCCAGGCTCAAATGCTGCACGCATCAGCCCTATTTAATTATTGTTAGAAAAATTCCCTCCGATTTGCTGAGGCATTCCCTTTTTGCTACATTTGTGTTATTGAACATTGCACGACCATTCAAGACAGCTCGATCCCCGCACGTCGACCTTTCCTCGCTCACGCGCAGGTCGTCGATGGTATGGTGACTGGTTTATTATGATACTTCGATGAAGTGGTGTCACATTTTGCTTTGTGTTTCCTTAGTCTCCTGTTTTCATATCGTTTTCATTTATCTAAGAGGAAGGTCAGGGGAGGGACTTTGATGCCAAGGGCACACGCTTGTTAATATATTGAATTACCTGCCCGTCATCATGACCGGAGTTTGTACCTAACGTCCTTTACCTGTGTACGTCTGTGTACGTATGGAATCCTTTCACATTATGCTCCGACAGTCCGAGTCCAAATGTATGATTAGAATAATGGCCCACATTATTTACAAATTAGAACTTTTATTATAGAGGTATATGATTTTCCGTCTATGAAAGAGTTTTTCATTCTCTCATACTTTCTTTATTTTCATTCTTTCTTTCCGTTCCTTTTTTAGCCAGGAGAGTCAACACCCCAACAATCTCCAGACAAATCCCCGAAAAAATCAATTGGGCCAACTTACAGAAAACAGATTTTGGTTATATATCGTCAAATCTATACTGTTAGCAGATAGTCTGGCTAGGGCTCTTCTTAACTGATTAATTTTACCTACGTTTTCAAGTAACAGATTGTAATTAGCATGATGACTCTCGAAAAAGCAAGAACACTAGCTTAGGCCCATTTTCGAATATGTCGCTCGTTTTCGTCACCTCGAATAGCTCCAATTTACCTTTGAGTCCCGAGGTCTTTGCACTAGTTAATTATACAAAAACTTGTTACCTGTATTTCTCATGATTTTCTTGTTTGTTCTATTAACGGTAGAATAAACGGAGCCGATAACATTATTCCTGTCTTGAAGGCTCTGTTTGCTGGTACCACTGAGACTCGTCCATTCATTTTGAGGATATGCAATACTTAACATGCTATAACAAAACGTTCTTGAAGTGCGCCGCCTTCAATTTTGTTCTCTCTGTCCCATAATTTATTTGAGTGGTGGAACAACTAAAACCGAATTTTGCGTTTTCTCCCTACCGAGCCGTTCTTGGCTTCCGCAGATAAAAAATTAAGTACGGGTATGTGCTGTACGTGCATGTGTCCGTCGTTGGAAGCCACAGGAATGCAAAATCGTATCCTGGAAAAAGGTAGTTATTCATACGGTATGATTCCTGAAGGACATCGGTACCAGCCTAGGCAAGACCGACGCACAAACATCATTGTTTCTTTTATATTTGGCTGTCTACGTTTGTATTCCTTAAATCGAAGGATTTGATAGAAGTACGACATTGCGTTGCTTGAGCTTGTAATAAATTGCTCTTGAAAAGAAGTAATGTTCCCAAAAATATGAGTTAAAACTTTTAAAATGACTGTTTTTTTTTTATAAAGTTACCGTGACTGTAAAGGAGCATGGCATAATTCTAACACTTAAGTTAGAATGCTTGGAAGATCATACATAAGTGCTTTTGGACACTAAGTGTCCTAGAACCATAAAATATGAATTGAATTAGCCTACAGCCCACAGAATGGTATCACAAAAAAATCTCGAACTTGGTATTGATAATGACTTACACATTATAAAAACCAAATATTATGAAATAATCATGTTCATTTATCTCTCAGATTTCGTCTGATGTGCGATACGTGGGCACAAAAACCTGATGATCGTTTGCTTATCAGCGACATCAAGGAAAAAGTCAAGGAAATTCTAATACAGCCTCAAACAGTACGTACTCGTTACCTTCTATACGACATTCCTAAATTTTCAATTTTATCTTCTTTCTTAATAAAGTGGGACTAGATGTGTCAGTTTAACATTCTACTCATTGCAAAATTAACTTCAATAACAAAATGGCATCAATGAAAAACAAACTGTTTTGAATGCTTTTTATTCACACCTCATAAATGTACAACAATCAGTGATATTAACGGTTCCTTAAATTTATAGTACTCCCCAAAAATGTGTTTTGTTTTTCCATATTAATTGACGCCAACGTCTGTAACTTATTGGACAGAATCTTAAAAGTTAGTGACACCTTGCTTCCACATGTAGCCATTTGTACTAGCTATGTCGGGTCACCCAGTTGATGGCGTTTTGTAAAATTACGTCTGTGTCAAAAGTCACGCTCCGCTCTTAATGATATTTCAGTTAAATATCTTTCTTACAAACTTGAAACTTGTTTCATTCTAAAAAAAAAAAGAAAAAATGAAATTTTTCTCTTTTTGTGAAGGGTTTGCATAGGTTAAAAATGTTGAGTACTAAAATGTAAGTCTTTGGCGGAAGTAGTACAATAAAAAAAATGACAAGAGGGTCGAAAAAAACCAAACCAGTGGGAGGAATGCCCACCATTTTGCAGTTGCGGAGCTAGGGAGTTCGGTCAGATGGGCCGAAAATGGTCTCCAGGGACGCTTCGAAAGAGTTAATGCCATAAGCCTCAGCACTATCGAAGCCAGGGCTTTTCAGACTTTCCATTTGATTTTCCGCACCCGGTAGAAGACTACTTGGCCATTTCTAATCAGCAAGTTTTTTCTATTGAAACATGTTTCAATTTTCTATCCATGGGCCTCCGCAGAAGAGAATTCGGGAAAGGGGACAAAATTCTTTAAGGGGGGGGGGGGGCTCCTGGCCACCATTCGTTGGCGTGGAACGCAAGAAAGGGTTGGCCCAAAATGCCTCTAAGATCGCAGGAAATGGCATTTTAAGGCCTATTTACCACAAATAAACAGGAAAAACACCGAGTGAACTGTTTAGAAATGTTGATGTTAGATTTTTTCGTCTTTTTCTTCATGTTTTCTTCTTTTTCAGGTTTTATTTTCCAGGAGAGAGCAAGTTCTCCCTCCCTTGCCCCTTCCCGTGGATGGCCATGTTTTTATCCCTCTCTTTCACATTCTAGTATAAAGGCGGTCATTATATTCTGTGTTATTGTCAGGTCTCGATTTGAGATTTTAATCAGGGAGTTGCTCTAGCAACTCCCTGTTTTAATGTAATAATGGGCTTCTTTGTGAAGATAAAGATTAAACATGCTTAAGCTAAATAGCAAGCAATCTCACAGGGGAAAAAGTAATGGAAATTAATTACCGTTAGGGGTACATTTTTGGCATCTGGAAATCAAGAAAAGTACAAAGAAAGTTTTATTAACATAAGTTTCATCATGTGATCACTCTGAAATAGCCATTTATTAAGCGCATTGAAATTCTTATAACCTGAATATTCTCTTCAAATGATTTTGGAAAATGCTGTGGAAGCTATTTTGGTGTCTTTTTAAACTTTTTACTGTCTATGTTGGCATGTTATCCCCGTCAACAGAGGGCTATTTGCGCTACAATTATTGTTGCGTCCTTTGCAACATCGTTTATTGGCCGGGAGGGTGAATTTAATGTCAGTCTGTGTGTTTTGTAAGCTTACAATGACGCTTGGTGTGGAAGCAATTAACCTACCCCAGCGACAAGATTCATTAGTGTGTGTAAAACTTGCAGATACGTTTCGGCAAAACCTATCCCTAATATTACAGAAGATGACCCTTTGTTATCAGAATAAAGTGCAGATAGTACAGTTACTGGTGGCTGTTTGAACATTTTTTTTTTATCTGGGCCTTAAAACAACGCTATTAAATTATATATTTTGTCAATAATGGTGCAAGAGTGAGTATGTTAAATACCTAAAAAGGGCGCCGACAGAAGATTTTAATCCGTCGGGTGAGGGGGGGGGGAGGCGACCCCCCTGTCCATATTGCAGCGCCATTTTGTTTATATATCCACCACTCATATGTGTTACGTCGATTAAGAACACGTGTTTAGTCACTATGAAAAGGTCTGTAAAATGTCTATGAGGCCGTTGGAAGTTCGCCTCCAACAAAGCCCTCATGTGTCGTTGTAACTAGTGTCTTTGCCGCGATGATCGTACAGAAAGTTTTGCAATATGTTTTCTGTGCCTAGATAACTTACGAGGATACTACTGTAGGTCTAAATTGACAGTTGCCGATGTCAAGGACGACGTAAGTTAAGACCGTCATTAGCACTGAACTTACTTAACGTGTTGCGTCAAAGATGTTCCCCTGTTATTTATTTGTGTGATTTCATAAGTGAGGGAGCCGGTAGATTTGATACCATGTTATCATTTTACAGCTTGATGTGCTTCATCTTCACATCTTCATATATGCAGTGGGCAGTGCATGGAATCATTGATGTAGAGAGACATTTAGTCACTAGGTGTAGTAGTGGTGTCTTATATATTCTAAAATGTGGTTTTACAATATTGTACACCAACCCAATTGTCACCCAACCCAAATGTCACCGCAAATGACTCCGTTACTTACTGTGTTACGTTTACTAAAATAAATGAAAGGTTTTAAATTGATTACTGCAGTTATTCATTGTGGTGGTTGTTCAGATTCTCTTGTCAAAATCTTAAGACAGCTAAAGCTAAAGGCTTTCTGTAAAGATATTTATTAAATTTAAAGGGAGCTTACTAAGAGGTACACTGAAAAATAGAAATAGTCACCTACTTGAATACATTTGTTTCGGGAATCATTAGACATGATGCAATTTAGCTGATCCATTTTTTTAGCAGATTCACAGATTCGGTGACTATGTCCAGATTGTTGGTTAACGACTCTAAATTAACCAGTTATTTTTAGTTCAACATGTCTTTTTGTTATATATTTTATGAATGATACTTCATAAAGTTAGATTTCTGCCGAGTTCTGCATCGTTATTGTAGAACCGTCATAATTAGGATTTATCTGGTCGTGCCTATGTGCACATAGTTTTTAAAATTGTTGCTCAGAACACTACACCTGCATGATACCTGTTTAAAAAATGGTGTTTAGATGTTCCTGTTCTACTGTAAAATTTAATACATATTTTGACTACTCAATTCCATTAGATTGATCTAATTGGTAATTGAACTATATGCCCAACATTTTCAGGTGGAGTTCAGAGAAGAGGAATGTGACGAAAGTATGTTTCAGGAGGTGGACGAAGCAATAACAGACCAATGTTCCCAAACTGCAAAAAGCATAGAAAGTGAGGTTAGAAAGTCATAACTGATACTTTACAAACATCTACCCTTCTATTCGGTATTGACTGTATTGAAATTGACTGTACTGTTTCGTGACGTCACTAGAATAGGTCTATGACGTATGTAGCCGTTTAATGCTGTTATAGCACGTTCGCCATTCTTTTCTCGATGTTAAAAATATTTTATATTTTATGATTTAACAGACCGACTCCACCAACTTTGTATCAAATGAATGTTACAGTGAGGTGAGTTTCATTTTTTATTTTTTAAGGGACAAGAGATAAAACACTTGGAAATTAAGATTTTCAATTTTATGGATCAAATTGTGAATAATTATCTTGAAAATACATACAAAAGATACAACTCATGTGCCTTTATTACACAATGATGTGTATCATCTCTTGTTTTAGGCCCAGTATCTTACCAACAAATCATAGGCGTTTTTAGATGTAAAACAGTGAACATTGAACATTAGAGACAATTCTTGACGTTTATTTTATTTCTAAACAGTCACGCAATAGTGGCAAAAATAAAAGTGCGAATAAAAAGCAAATATCTCTTGTAGAGATAAACAAGCCAATAATTTATTGAAGATTTCCCAATTATGAAAACCAATTTTTCACTAACATATCACTGATGCCATGAAACAAAAGACCATTTGTTCTAAGAAGAATTCCCTTTAAAGTTGAGGTTAGTTGACATTCATTAGATTGTGTAGCTAAAGCTTTGATAGCTTTGCTTCAATTTCACATTCAAATTTCGCGAAGTCGTGGCAGAACATATTGAACTTATGCATGAATCCTGGAGACGCTTTTGGGATATCTGCAAACTTAGAGGAGAGTCCTGAGAATCTAGGCGACAGCCTTGCTCTACTTAAATTTAGTACCACAAGCAAGTGATTTTTCCGTGTCGCACTCGCTTAAAGTGAATGGAACCACGAACGACAAATCCATGATGTGGAAGTATGAAGATAAAGTTGTTCATGATCCAATTAATTCTTGCGTTCTCTCTGGAGCTTACTTACGTTTCAAAACATACGTTAAACAATTAAAATTTCATTTCACCCTTCGGTCCTCCCCTAAGTACTCGAGGAGACCCTGTAAGAAAGTAAACAGCCACGAATAATTCTGGTACTTAGCTACTTCCATTAAAACTTCATTTTAGGGTATCCTCTCCTTTCTTGACAATAATTGTCGGTTTAAGAAGTGTGATTTCCTAAGGTCTTCTGGTGTAATTTCATTTCTTAAGGTGTTATGTTTGTTCGGTGTGTCCTTCATAGGATTTAAGTGCTATTTTATATCCACAGGTTGTGTTGCCAGAGGAAGTAGTATTTACGGTTGACGAAGTACACATGGTAAGAGCTGTAGATTATTAAATGAAGAAAAGGTACACATTTCAATAAATAAATGTCTTCTCTCATATACACATGATTGGGATTCTTTATTGAAGTGAAATCCAAATTCTAGCACCGAAATTTGTTTTGGCAGCTTAAGTGCGGGTGTTCCCAACATTTAAATCAAGTTTTAGGAGCACCATCACACCGCGACCAGAATGTACCCCCAAAACAATCAAAATTGCACCTTCCAGGCTAGCTACAATCTTGGACAAAACTTGTTGGAACACCCCGCACTCCCCATTCCATATTGACCACTTATATGCTGTTCACTGCACACACCCATTCCTCTTGATACAAAATTGGGAGGGGGAACGGAGATTTCATGTTAAATAAATAACTGGAAATTGCGAATAATATGAAAAGGTGTCCCAACAGTTATGTCTAAGAGTTAAGTTCTAGTTAGTGTGCCAGTGGTGTAATTTGACTTTACGAAGTCTTGTAAATATTGTGCTTAGTTCATGTTTGCCTCAGTCAACTTCTGCTCTTGGGCAACACAGAATGCCTGGATAACAGTCTTGTTGGTTCAAGCCCTAATTCGGGACGTATGTGCTACACTCATATGAGTACGTCATCTACGACCTTCATAGTGTTTGAGACCTCTCTTTTATTTGTAACTGAAGCAAATCTCTCTGCAAAATGTCAAGTTTACAGCGTGTATTAGATTTTTCTTCCTAAGCAAAAAATTGTAATAATGTTTTGACCAAGATTAGCATAAGTAGTATTTTTATGTATTCATTATAAGGAGTTACATTTTTTTGAAATATTTAGGAACCAGTTCTTGATCTCAAGAAACTGCTTCTCGACCCCATGGTTGGAAAGTCATACTTAAACAAAACATAAAAATTCCAAAACAGGAAATAATTTTCCAAAACAATCCTCAAACATAATCCGTTGAGGAACACAATGTTGAAGATTGAAGAATTTGTTTCTCCAAACAGGAAATAAGCAAAATTAACATCCAACGGCAAAACATTCGCAATTTTAGTATTATTGCAGACTTAGACATGGCGGCAAAATCAAATGTTAATGTTTTGACTGAACAGGTGAGGTAATTGTTGTTATATGTCGACTGGTTTGTACTTCCCATCGATATTCGCTATCGTTAACACCATCATACCGGTTTTCAATAAATTATTTACCTTAGTTATAGCACTATTCTTTTCCAATGGGAGAGTATTGGGACGCAGTGGAAAGAACAAATCCAATTGACCATCTGAAACCCTATTATTAGTACTAGATATCTGAAAATGTTATCATCGGTTTTTTCCATTTTCTGTGTTCTAGGTTACAGATTTATAAGTACTTGCTGGTAAAACTGACGGACGACAGAGCTAAAGGTGTATTTAAACAAACACCTCCACCTGAATGCAGTTCACGCCAATAGTGGTCAGAAAATCATTGCCTCACCGCATAGTGAAAATTTTCGAATGTTGATCTGAATTTTCGTTGTACACAATGAACACTGTATGATTTCTTTCAGTTATAACCCTATCGAGAATTCAAGGAAATATTCTTCAGCCAATGGAATGTTTCTTTTAAATAGTAACCCAACGAATCATTTCGTCAAAGCGGAATCTACTGACTTTGAACACTGATGTAGACAGTGGATGACAATGAAATTTCTAATTGAGGGTTGTGTGGTTGTGCAATAGAGTATTTTTAAGCATAACTGTACATTTTACTAGCCCTCAATGTCTCCGTAGTTCACACGAAGATGCTGTTGGGTGACAACATGTAAATAAATTACTTTCAATCTCAACTATAAAAAGTTTCACTTTGAGGGATAAAGAACGATCGGACTTGTCCATGTAAAGAAGTAAGGAAAGCATGTATCAAATTCAAGTCGCTTTCACATTTGTAACCGTTGTTGAAAATCTCCTTTCAATTCAGACTTCCCTCTACGTGAAGCTGCGTTACAACTTCTAATGCTTTTAAAGACAGGAGTGCTACATACGGCGGCTTCTCCGTTACTGTTTAAACATTGTGTACACTTACTCGTACTCTGGTGTTGTTGGGGGGAAAGAAGTGTATGTGGACCAAGGACCCCTCTACTTTGAGTATGTGAACATACTGCGAAACGGCCAGAAAGGATTGATTGGTGATTATTTGGAATACATTAACCATATGTAACTACCATGCATTGCCCATTTAAATAATATTAACAGAAACGAAATGGCTTGGTTCGTTTTCAGAAAACAATTTATAATGCAGAAATGTTTAAGACCTTGCAAGAGAAAATCATTTTCCATTTTTTAAATAGGAACAAGGCCAATACAATAAGCGAAAGCGAAAAGAAAATAGATGACTTTCGCAAACCAGATGTACTGAGTTAGGAGTTGGATAAAGAGTTCATCAAAAGATGCACATCAACTTACCGAACAACTCCACTTGGACCCCAAATGGGCACACTTTTATGGGAACCATTAAATTTTACATCCAAGATTTACAATATGCCCCGGTGAATGTGTAATGTCATTGTGCTTTACCGCATATTTTGGCAACCTGTCAGATGCCCACATTAGCCCTATAGCTATTACATATTAGTCAGATGCTCATATGGGTCTTTGGAGTTTCAGGTGCAGAATTATATGGGTTTAATCCATACGGGCCACAAACTATCGCTTGTAGGTATGTTACATTGGTTTGACCTTATAAGAAAAGATTAAGAGGAACGAAAAAGACAAGTTCAAGCACGGTGTCAGGGCACCTGCGATGAATATGTAATCATGATCATTGATTATGCATCATTATTGTTGGATTTATGTAACTCCAACATAACTCCAACGGTGAATAATATGCTAGACAAACTTGAATAACAATAGCTTTATGGAAAAATGATAACGCGAAATATCAGTACAATGAGAGTTATGTCAAGTAGTTTTTCTATACCATGATTTGTGAGTAAGAGGCTAGAACTATGCTAGAGGTATTTGCGAGAATTTGTTTCGAATATTGTTTGAAAAAAGAAATACGTTTGAAATAAAAAACAGTGTTCTAAAATAATATACGTTTGATGTTTATGTTGTATGGTGTTCGTTTCCGATATTGTCTTAGGTTAGAGGTTCTAGATGTTGAGATATTTACTTATCCTCTTTTGTAAAATTCATTATATAAAGGTGGCTGCCAAGGGGTATGTTCTGATTAAGGAAGAAACAATTTCGCCGTGATGCATATTGCATTTAATGTATTCATGTCATGGAGAGGTGTTCATTGGATTCAAAAGTAATGAACTTTGAAAAGCAATCAAGGACTCTATTGTCGACCCAACAAAGTATTTTCATTGCCTGGTAATGATCAAAAGCATTCACGAGTTAGTCATAAAGTAGTTAAACGCTCAGAAAGTAAAATATCTATTAGTTTTATTAGGCTGTTTCAAATTTGTTTGACTTGTGTACGTGACAGATCTGTAAAAAGTGCATGCGCTAAAATGAAAGTGTTGTACAAGGAAGTACTGGTCAATGGCTTAACAATGGGTTTTTGCAAACCTCAATTCTCCTCAGGTGTCATTTAAAAGTTTTGCAATTTATCAAAGGGAAACTAATTTGAAAAAGGAACTTTGAATAAAACAAAATTCGCTACATGATTTTGTCACAGAAGGAAGAACGAAATTAACTCATAACATGTGAGGTAAACATAATTTCCAAAACACCAACTCTAAACCTTTTATGTTTTAAATTCCTACCCGTATGCAATTATTAGGTTATGAAATAAAAACATTAAAGAACAACCGTTCTACATGAAAGGATAGAGTACTTGCCTTTAAAACTGTAAACGTCAACGGGAACTTAGATATTATGTGACAATGGTAGTAATAAAGCCGTATCCGTCAGCTGAAAATGTGGTATGAGGAAATAGTTTTCACCCCCTCAATTACAATAAACTACATATTTGCTTCGTTTATGAAAATTTCATTACAAAAATTTTCAGAAGTTGTCCCCACAACATTCCCAGTGCTATTGCACGTTATACATATGGACTCTCAAATATGTCCCTTTCCACCCTTCCAAGAATAGCGGGTGCGATATGTTATTCAACATTCATCCAGTGTAGAACAGCTTTCGTCGTCGACTTGAATGTTGGGATAAAGGTAAAATTGACCATGGTTTATCAAATTTAGAAGTGGGAAATTCTATTGAATGCAACGATATTCTAATTATGTTTTAATTCCTGGTCAGTAGGACGTAACCATTGGGCAGCTCCCCCATGACGCTCTCAAAGCGTCCGCTCAAATGGTAGTCAGGGAACTTGTTGAGTCTTTCTCCTCCGCACGGCTGGGACTGGTTATACCCCTGCCGGTGAACGTTTAGAAGACAGTTCCTGTTTTCTCCCTTTATTATGTATTATTTTACGCATGATCTTTCTCACAACGTTACTCTCTGAGCTCGAATAGACCTTGTGCATTGACTACACATTGAAGTCTTCCTTGGGGCAATACAATGGAACACGTGGCCGCAAGGATAAGAATTCGCCCTGCACGTTTTACAGGCTATGCGCGTATTCAAATGTTTGACAATTGAAATCAGCTATATGCAGTTGTCTGTGTTGGTTTGTTTTGCCTCCAAAGCTCTGTGACATCATATGCTATGCAGAAGGTCTATTATACATTCTTTCTCTTTTCCGGGGATTACTATACTCCACAAACCCTTTCAATTCTTTCAGACTGCTTCAATTCACAATATTTTGATATTACGCAAAGTCTACTTCTACATACAATTACTATCAAATATGCGTAGCTTGAAAAGCCAAATAAATGGAGTAATGAACTTGCATAGGTAGACACAGTTGTGTTCGGAAATGTTGCTGTCCTTGCTATGAGATGATCGGATCTAGTTAGCTGCAAGTCCCAAGTCAGTTGTGCATGGCGGAAACTTAATTTAGTCCTTATCGTCCTCGTTAGAAGGGATAAGATGATCGAATGTGCACTATAAGAGCTAATTTCGCATTGTACTGGTATAGCCGTGCATTGTTCTACCAAATGTAAGATGAAAAACTCTTTTAAGATACTTTACATTAAGGTGGAATGCAGTTCAATGATTCATCAGATTCCTGGCAAGTATCCAGTCGATCAACTACGGCTCGAATTTGGCGAGGAAGAAATTTTGCGTTGCTAATTTCTGAATTATTCTCTAAAGATAGCGTTGTCAACCCCTTTTCCAATTTTTTATGCTTAGATCGTAAATGAACATGAGAAACCACATCTTTCACAAATACAGCACGACCTTTTTTAAAATGATAAATGTGACTTTCACCTCTTTCCTGAAACAGTAAATATTTGCTAACGGCAACACTCTGAGCACAGCGAATTGACTGAAGATATGTGCGATAAGGACGAGACTTTCCCAAATTATTTTCCACTTTTAAGTTGGAGATATTCCCGAGCGCCTCCAAAATGCGTCGACTGCACGCTCAGCCTTAGTTGGAGAATCAATCTTGCATGAGAAAGTTCTGCATTTAAACAGGTATTTTTACAAATCAGTGAGAAAAATAGGATTTATTCAGGAAGAAAGAGGTTACCTTAGAAATCAAACATTCGAGATAAAATATCGTTCGTTGCCGTCTTCAAAACAGCCCCGACCTTTCCAAGACCCTTGAAGAACACTGGACTCTTCGATATGACACCGAAAATTCATTTCTTGTTTTGTTTAGTATCTGACGTGTTTCTGTTATTTTCTGCGCCAAATATAACTAAGTAATTATTATCTTCAGCTTCTGGAAAGGAACTATACGTTGGGTCACTGAATGCATATTCATAATCTTCTGTAACCCCTCCGCCTTCATTGGAAGTACTAAGCCTATCACAATTGTTTGAGTTGGTCGATTTAGGCCTTCTTTGAATCATGCTGTAGTCATAAACACCGGGAGATGGATCTTCTGTTTCTGTTTCTCTTTTTTGGTTTTCTACTGTATCGGATACAATTTCATTCACTTTTGTCCCCTGTACGACTAGATAATTGTAATCATCAGGCAATTGGAATGATTTATACTGTAATTTATGAGAACTGTTCATATCAACGTCCATTTCTAAATTTTCTGTTTCGCTACGCCTCCAAAAATAGATACTTTCTAAATTCAAATCAGACCTATAGCACGTGGAATCGTTATTTCGTTTTTGTACTATTCCAAAAAGGGCAACGATCAATACACAGATTAAGAGTGCACAAAAAAGCAAAGGCACGAAAATACTGGCCTCCCTATCATTGTAACCATCAAATGTGCAGTTGTGTTCGGGAAAGTCATCGAGTATTAGTTTTGATTTACTTATACAAACTATGTCTGATATTGAACAAGATTGCTCTAAAACCTTAACAGTGAATGTCCAATTTGAAATTTCTTCCCGCACATTTTCCTTTGGGGGATACTCTACGAAAAAACAATTTGAATTGAACTCTACCGAGATTACCATTGGGTGGTAGCGATTGTCAACAGAACAACTGAGAAGGTATGTCATGTCATTTACCTGAGAAACGTTTTCAGTCACGACGCTTCGACATTCCGGAAGCACCTGAGGCTTCAACAAGCGAACGGTATAAACTAGAACCACAACATTGGCGTATAGGTCGTATATTGTCAAATTGTATTCTCCATAATCAAGCGATTGAATATTGAAGAAGGAAATTTGAAACTGAAAGAGTAAATAACTGCTTTCTTGTTCCGGCCGGATATCTTGGCTTAAGTTTAATACGTAATTTTCTCTTTTCACTATGCAGGTATTGGTTACCTCAGTTAATTCAATAATCTCGCTGGTGAATTTTGTACCGTTGAAATGAAACATGTCAGCTTTTAAACTAAGGTCACAAATTTCAGGCCCAAGGCACGTCAGCCCTCGACTAGGAAAAGAAACGTCACATCCTGTCGGGACAACACAGTTTGAAAATGCTTCACCTGTGTTGTTTTGGAAGCAAAATGTTTCACATGATCCAAGTACAATTCCAAACAAAGGAAAAACAATTGGTAACATGAAACGCACTTCAAAAATGACAAGAGACATCTTGAGGCGCACTTATGAAGGTGTAGGATAAAACAACGATGGTTAACCAATAAAGATCAATGTAATGCAAGTAGCAATATAGGGAATTATGGTTGATGGATAGACGTATGATTTCACCCTTCTCACTACACTAATTTGATTGTCAAGTTACAAACTTTTGAGTGCCTTGCTTTTTTATTACTGTAAAAGCACAAAACAGAAACCGCTATCAAATGAATCTGAAGAGATGGTGAAGTGCTCCCAGTGAAAGATTAAAGCACAATCTGATCAGCAATAAGTTTCACTGTATTAAACGAAATAAAATTCAGGGATCAATGACACTTTTGCGGTGAATGGATTGGAAGGAAAATGTATTTTTACTGCGATTAACATCACGCAAACAAAAAACATGAAATATGAATGCAAACTCAAAATGGGTTGACGACTTCATGTTGTATCCTTTATACCAGTCACATAATCAGGCTTCATTCAGTTTTTGTTCTGCACTACAGGACATTTATATGAAAAAAGCATAAGCAGTTGATCCCAAAGAACCCATGATCGTACAGTGAAATAAAAAATAATCATAAATCTAACTTGTCCGGTGTAAACTCAACTTGATTCTTTTTTATTTTTTCATATTTTTTTTTTATTTTTAAGGACCTCAACTTGACACAAATGTCATAACATAGTGTGAATCTTCCATATGGGAATGTGAATTTGACATTTTATAGAATGTTTGCAGTTGCGCTAAATACTTTCTTTTCAGTGAAGGATATGCTGATTTATGATGTACCTATTATAAGTCAAGCTTGAGAAGTACATAAAAGAAAGCAACAGTAAAGTGCAAATTCCACTTAAACCTAGTTCTTTTGCCTCATCCTGACATGAGAACCCTATAAGTGTCATCGCAACGGAGTTCTTTCGCTTAGTAGCACTTTCTTAACATTATTATTTTACAGTGTATTTGCTGCAAACGTTGCAGTCAGATACGTTTAAACAAGAAGCTAACATCTACTTCGTTTAGAAGGGTTTGGGGAACCGTACGGGGAAGGTAATGTTCACCTAGATCGGATGATCAAATCCCCCACACTTATCGTAGTAAAAACCGCTACTTTCTTTGATTTATTTTCATACAAGAAGCAAAATTAGATTGAACGCAAGGACTACTTTGAGACAGTGGCCGTGCGTTTATGCAGTTGGAGTGCCAAGGGGCCCTTTATAGGTTTTAGAGATCTTTGTTTACGTGCCATTGTAGGTCAATGTCACGCCCTTGGACAGCTGGAGCAAAATTTCTAGATCCACTACTGCTTTTAGGTTGTTTTCCTGCAACTATGTAACGGCAAAATTTAAAGAAAAGGTGTTTTGGAGCAACTAAATGCTGAAAATTGAGAGGAAAGTCAGCTATTAGTGAGGAATCATGATAAACATCCGCGAATATTTTATCTCACTTAACTGAGAATTTTTGTCCTTTATGTTAAGTTTGTTTACCTTCGAGTATTCGTAATACATATCAGTAAATCATGTTTGTAGTGGCCCTGTATCGGCAAAATAAATGTGTACAAACGAATTTACTTCTTCACAATAGAGTTTCTGAGCAAATTATCGATGTTGAAGGACCTATAAAACCTGGAAACGTATTTCAAGTTTTTATTGAATTATTTGTTTTCATTACTATATGTAAACATGAGCATATGAAACGTAACAAGAATGTTAGAAACATAACCGTGTACATGAATTAGACGCAGTACAAAGAAATCCCTCCAAGGCTTGAGAGTATTAATTCCTTAAACACAGGCAGCAAAACGCACAAAAGACAAAAACGGAGGAAACGCAACCTTCAGAAAAACTTTATCTTCTAAAGGAAAGCTTGACTGTGAAATCGTATGGGAAGCAACTAAATTGAGCCACCGACTGGATGAAAAGCGGAAAGGTCTCAGAATTGTCTTTTTCAATTTAAATTATATTACATTTGATCTCATTCTTTCCAAAACCTGACACTCTCAAAGAAATAGACATGGGAAAACACCTTTTAAAAGTTACGCAAAGTCAGTAGTTAAGGTGGGCCGGATGGGCTTATTACCACCAAGAGTCATGTAGTGACTAACTTGAAAATATCTTTAAAAAGCCACTTCACTGAGGTAACCTGGACCAATTTTATACAAAGATGAGCTTAAAGTTTCTTAACGTACATTGCTTCGAAATATTTTCATATTTAACTCGCACCATCGTATATTCTTTCGACGTATGTTTTATTTTCATCAGTAATCAGTTCTTGATATCCAACTGCGCCTTGTATGCGTTCGGTACCTTCATTGCCCATTGCTATATTGTCAAAAGTTCTCTCTTTTCCTTCATTATGCAAACTGTACACTCGTTTGATTTTACATTTCTTGCAACAGTTTACACTAAGATACAAGATCGAACAAACACCTAGATAGCATACGATCGCAAAAGTCACGCGAGGGTCGTTGAACATAGTGAAAAAATCTGGGCTTACTTGGATGACCGGAGGGACTTCATTAGAGATGGCATTATCACTGGCAGTGACATTAAATTTACATTTCTCTTTGTAGTGGTCGTCGGAAGAAACAAATGTTTTCGATTCGGCAACGCATGTAAAATTGGACATGTCGTTACAGTGCCGTACAAAAGCTTTAACAAGGTGCATTGAACTGGTTGATGACTCTGACTCTAGGAGGAGACACTGCGAATGTGACAAAATGTTCACTTTTACATCGGGGCTATTTGTCTTTATGGAACATGTGAGAAGAAAGGATACATTTGCCACAGTTTGTAATACTTCTGATTTACACTTGAATAAATCTACAACTCGAGCGCTATAATTTTTGTGAAATATTTCAAGAGAATTATATCCATCAATAACCCTGACACTGTAATCACCGGAGTTCTCTGATGCAGCATTTTCAATAATAAAGACAAAGAAATAACGCTTTAGATATATATTTCTTGTATCATTTGCGGCTATGAAGTTGTAGCGTAGATTCCCCAATTTTGTTTGGTTATTTTTAAAAGGATACTGAAGTTCTACTTCTAACTCATCCAATACCTTGATGACATTGTCGGCCGTATCAAGTACTCTCGTAAAATTAGTTTGCAGTAGTAAATTACATGTAGGTCCTGCGCACTGAAACGTCGTGAAGTTGTGTCTTATATGACAACCTGATCGGTAAGGACACGTATCTGCATCATCAGGACAGAATATGTTGCAACGTGGTTCTGCTCCATAAAGCAACGGTAAGAAAGAAGAAATCACAATCAAATGTTCTATACAGACTCCCTCCATTTACACAGAAATTAGATCCGAACCCGAAATGAAAATTTAGTAGTAGGATGTGCGAAAGTATGGGTAAATTCTTTAACGTTTAGCCTTTGCACGTTATTTTGAGTACTTCTCAAAGTTGAAGTAAAATGACGTTCGACAGTAGAGTAAGAAGAGTAATATAAAAACCGTCCCAAAGACACAAAACGCTGTTCACTCCTTCATAGGCATAGATTAATAAAGTGTAATTTCAATAAATGAATTCTAATATTGCAAATTCTACTATTCAAATATATGCTATCAATCAGAATATGTCTCAAAATACCAAAAGGTAGAATATTTAATGAATGATATAAGGAAATATGCATTTATATACCCACGTTTCATTATTTAAGAGAAACCCATTTTACTTTAACAAGATTGTTCTTGGCAAACATCTTCAATTAAATGCAACTAGAAAATTTTGAAAGTCTATTTTATTTTTTCTTGTCGAAAGTAAAACATAAAGTAAAAAAGAAAGTAAATGCTTTACCTAGTGACATGCCTTGTACTTTTGGCAATTCATTATGCCAGAAGAGATAAAAAAATATGACAGCTTAGTAAAATTTGAATTTAATTCCTGCATTTTTGCAATAGTTTTAATAATATTTTTTTTATAAGTTCCACGAAATTAATAAAAAACGTTACCAGAAAACAATATTTCATACCTAGTAGGGGCAAAACAGTTTGAATATATACTACTTTCATTTCATTTGAGTGAAAAATGTTTCCCATGATCCACGTAGGAATCCACTCGAAAAAAAAAAAAATAAAAAACATCTGCAAGTACAAAAATATTAACCTGTAATGCAAATTACTCTTGAAGCCACTGTGAATAAGGTCGTTGACAAGACATTTCTTCAAATGCTGAGTGAATAATGGTCTATAATTAGCAACAACATCCATTGCGTAAGTTTGTTTTGGAAAATCGTAAACCTTTAACGTTACCTTTTGCAAAATAGAAAGTACTTAAAATTGTTAAATGAGAAGTAAAAGTATTCCTAAGTGTAACATTAATGGCACATGCTTTTCGTGATTAAGTTCTAATTTGTTTGAACATATTAATGCTAAATGAACGCTGACAGCGCTTTTATTGTGAATGGAATTGCAACACTTGCATCCTTTCACATCAAGGATACTTTGTGGTCCATTAAAGCATGTTGAGAACTTCAGATACCGCGCTCCATACTAACGAGGGCTCGAGTTCCTTTTAAATTCTCCACGAAATCTCCACATATTTGCATGAAAGAAAGACCTAATCTTTCCTCAATTAAATTATCAATGTAGTGCCACTACCACTTTATTGCCTCTTTATGAATGTAAAGCATTTTATTATTTTAAACTTGAATTAAGACACTTTTGTAAGTAGTGAGTGAACAGCAGAGATATGATGTATACTTACAATGAATGACCAGAGGCCCCATACTAAAATCCCCTTACCTAACTAAACTATGTTTCACTACCTTACCTTATTTCACCTTCCAAAATAAATAATATCTTCATCTTTCTACGCCTCTTACTCCAGTTCTTCTTCCACAGTTTGCAGTTTTTACGCTAGTCCAAATTGAATCAGGTAATACCTACATCACACCTGTCTGTTTGAAAGCCCAATAAAAGATTGTACATATCTGTCAAAAAATTTAATCTACTCGACAAAGTTTTGAAGGCTAATAGTATGATTCTTACAAATAAATAGTGGCAATAGGCACAATGTAAAACGTACCCCATCCTTCTTTGGAAAAACACGTTAATCGTTGCACATTTCACTTACAAATACTGGCTGGAAATTCGTTGACGGGGCACTCACTTAGTGGTGCCATGCAGCAAAACTTTTCTCCAAATATGACTTTTTACAAAATAATTACCACTGGGAACTAGAATGCTGACAATCATTATGTTAGGGATTACCTTTTACAAGCTTTCATAAAGACGATTGAAGACTTTTCCATGAAAGGTTGTAATGAAATAATTTCTTCATTGAATTAGCAATAACTTATGAAATCAAAACTATAAGTCAATTCAACATAATATTTTAGAGCACGTTTCCTTCCCTACAAGTTGTTTGTTAGGTGGGATTTTACGGTTCACGGTTTAACCCTTTACCGTTGTGCTACGATCGGGGCATACCTGCGCGCCTCGGGATTGGGCGGAAAAGCGGACGTTGCCCGCCCCGCATAGGCTTCCGTAGGCCATTGACCCCGTGACCTTAAACTATTGTCTCTCTCTCTCTTGTGGCCGAATTTTCGGGTAGGTACTCGCAGTTTCGAGCTCCGCGTGAAACAGTAAAGATGTGTGACAGCCGAGCTCTCCGCATGGGTCCAAAAGGACCCAAACAACCAACTGATTTATGTCGAGAGGTCACGACTTGTTTTCCACTTATGGCTTACTGGCTTGTTTCCCTACTCCATTGCTAAAGCTGCGCAAAAATCAAAATGGCGCTTGGTACCATTTGTAAAGTCAAGTAAATCAAGTCCGGCCAGAACGCCGGACCTCCCAAGTGGAAGGTGCTCTAACCCCTTAACGTTGAGTCGCTAGTAGGCTTGTATCGTACGCGTATGACTAACGGTAAATTTATGAAATTTGCAGAAAGGCTGAAGACCGAAATGTGGTCTTCTAGACCTTTTATTCTTAATAGTCTCTGACTTTTATAACATTTAGTATCTTACCTTATGAAACATCCTGTAAAGTATAATCCAAAATTGGTAAGAGGTATACTTATTGCAGAAGGGTTTTTACAAGTCAAAAAATAATGCACCTATCATTTCGACCTTAAAAATCTAGGAAAAGGACTCCTTGAACAAGATTCTTTAAAGGGCAAGAGTAATCGTCCCAAATTGATTTGAAGCAACGGCTAAATCTCACACATACATTTTATCTCCCTTCAAAGTATCTTTTACGAAATTTTAGGACTTAAATATTGCATATTCAGGGTAAACCAAGCAGTAAACACTAGTAAAGCTCTCATCTAAAGAGAAGAAGGGTTGTCACACGACTGGAAAACGCCAATCATGAAACAGGACAGTCTTTTACACTACTTAAAGTTGGGGTCACTGTTTTTCTTCCTTTAAACGTTTATCTAAGTGTTTTATAGTAGTCTGTTAGGAAATACATCTTGGTTTACATTCAGCATGCTTCTTCGTACATTCTGTCGAGTACTAGTTCTTGATACCCAACTGGTCCTTGAATGCGTTCGGTACATTCACTGTCTGCGGTTATGTTCTCGCAACGAAACTGTCTATTGTCACAGTTATGAATATTGTCGACTTGTTTCGTTTTGTAATTCTTATAGCAGTTGATAATAAGGCACAAGATCGAGCAAACACCAACATAACAGAAAATCGCAAAGTTCACGGCACTTTCGTTGAATATTTCAAAGAACTTACTTGGGGTCCTTTTGGTGGACCGGGGGATTTCAAAGCTTGTGTTTTTTCTCAAGATAAAATGAAATATACATCTTTCTTTGAAATGATCGTTATGGGATAAGGCCACTGTTGACTCTGCAATACACGTAAAACTTGACATGTTACAGGAAGGTACAAAGGCGGAGACACGGTGCATTGGCTTGCTTTTTGACCTCGACTCTAGAAGGAGGCACTGAGAATGTGATAAGATGTTCACTCTTACAGCCGAGCTGCTAGACATAATTGTACAAGTGAGTAAAAAAGAGAGATATGTTCCAGTTTGTAATAATACTTCGGAATCACACACTGGAGAATCAGCAACTCGAACACTATAACTTCTATTGAAAATTTGAAGAGAATTATCTTTATCAATAAGCTCGACACTGTAATCACCGGAGTTTTAAGGAACAGCTCTTTCAATAGCAAATACGAAGACAAAACGCTTTAGATATATATTTCTTAAATCAGTTTTAGCTATGAAGCTGAAGCGTAGATTTCCTAATTTCGTTAGGTTATTATCAAAAGGATACCGAAGCCCTATCAGTAACTTATATTCATTGATGACATTGTCTCCATCATGTAAACTGGTAAAATTTGTCATCAATTGTAGTATACAGTCAGGTCCTACGCACTAAAACGTTGTGGCATCGTAGGTTACGTTACAACCTTTTCGGAAAATACAGTCGCCTCTTTCATTACGACATAATATATTACAACATTGTGTCGGTTGACATAAGATCTGCAGGAAGTTAGGAAACAGGAACAAATTTCCTACACAGATTCTTTCCATTGGCAAAATTGTTTATAGAAATCATATATATATATAACACCTTAAGCATTAAAATGTACCAGTCTACTATATATTGGAAATGAGTTCGGTTAGGTATTTTATTCCTGCATGCAGTGGATATTAACTTGTTTATGTTGATTATACTCAATTTCTCGTCCTTGTAAAAGTAGACTAGTTTGTCTAGACGACCAAATAGGGCGTTGATCTTCAGAGCGGCGAAAGAAACTTAGAATCCATTTGATTGACTGATTGTTTGTTGATCTATTATACACTATAACCATTTTTTACACCATATTTATCAGGGCTCGTCAGAACAAACTTTTACGATAGTACTGGATGAAAAATGTTCTGAAAATCATAAAAAGGAATATGTTGCATTGATAGCTACGCTTTATCTTGTAAAATGATCCCAACAGTTGTATTCTGCAGGCATCTTCAACAGGAGGTGAATTTAATAAGGCCTTTTCATTTCACACGTCGAAATTAAAACGTACTACCCAGAGTAGAATACTCTAGCCAATAACCATTCTTCTACTTTTGGTAATTCTTTATCCTAATATCATAGTTTTAGTCAAACTAATATTTGAAAAAAGAGGTTTGTATGACAATGAAAGAGCGAAAACCTTGTGAAAGAACACTTTAAAGTTTACATTGTTTTGTCATAAATATTGATGAAATTCTAGATGTGCCATTGGTTTCCCTCACCAAATTCGTATTCATTAACAGGCAACATAGCAGAAACACGTGTTACGAATTCAAGGGCACATAATTATGATCTTGAATGTGTGGTTTCATTTCTAATCAACAATTTTGCACATTGAGCAAGTTGTGCCCTGAAACAAACACTGAACGTGGAGTGGGATTTATAAAGAGAGAGGGAATAAAGAGGTGCTTAAGCCTCTCTAATCATTGAGAAAACATGGCGGTTTTACCAAGCATCTTTAAGTATAAGCGATTTCTATACAAATGGTTTCAAATAACCTACTACCACCCTACCTTGCGAAGTGTTTTCCAGATAACAACACTTAAAAACCTACTAAAAGTGGTTAAAGACATTTCTAGTGAGGATTTCCGTATGCAGAGGAGATATAAATTGTTTGCGAGTAGAATGTTCATGGGAGAGGTTAAACCATAACAACATTTATTCATAAAACGCCATATCAGGTAGAAGCAGGGAAGCAAGTAACAAAACGCACGAGAAATCATATTAAGAATAGCAACAGAACCGAGTTCTTGTTACACAATTAATCTGCTCCTTGAAAGACTTGACTTACATACATCTTTACCGTTAAAAGAAATTATTGTCAGATGTTTTAAACTTCAAAGAGATAAGCTTTTCGGCATTGCTCATGGTGTTGTCAGGAATTACATCCTGGATGAAAGTTTTCTGTGTCAATTTGCTTGTAAGATTATAATCCAGTGCAAAAGATAATATCCCTTAACACTTTACCGTTGTTTGGGTCCTTTTGGACCCATACGGAAAGCGCGGCTGTCACCCATCTTTGCTGTTTCATGCGGAGCTCGAAACTGCGAGTAGCTACCCCAAAATTCGTTCACAACAACGAGAGGGACAATAGTTTAAGGTCACCTGGTCAGTAAGCTCCGGAAGCTGATGCGGGCGAGCTACGTCCGCTTCTCAGCCCACTTCAGAGGCCCGCAAATACGATTGGAGTACAACGGTGAAGGGTTAAAGACAAAGATGCAGTGGTAACCACTCAACGTTTCATTATTAAAATTCCATTTGAAAAAGAATTTCAAAAGAATATCAACCTACCTAATTCCCGTTTTCGTGTCTATCCTCACAATCGACTTTTTATTTGATAAATCGCAAAACAGTCGCTCAAAACATATTGAAGCAGCAGCTATATCTCACATTTGTTTTTCTATTTCTCTTCAAATTATTTATTATAATATTTCAGCACTTACATACTATATATTCAAGGAAAGCCAAGCATTTACCTCCAAGCAAACTTCTCATTTGAGGAGGAAAACACTTTCACACAACTCTCGGGAGCCAATAATGAAAAAGAAGAGTGAACTGCACTTCTTCAAGTTGGGTGATTGTATTTCCCCTGTAGGGTACACCTTTAGTTGTATCCGTGTGTAGCTTAAATGACTAGTAATAAAACTAGTGAAGAACATTCCCAACACGAAATACATACCCTATGTTAGCAATTACGAGAAGTATAAATAATTTGAAACAAGTTACAAACAGTTAAACTGCTTATCAATGCACATTACCACATGATGTAGGCTAGGTCTGAATCATTATTTATGCAAATGTTTTCACAAAAGAAAGAAGCATTCCGGAAAAAAGCCAACGAGTGTTATATCGAACAAAGGAAACATTTTTTTTAAACAATTTTTGTTCAATTGCCGTGTCTTGTTTGCCGATTTAATAGGCGCATTGTTCAGGAAGACTCGTCAACATCAGTTAGAGTGGGCATGCTTTGGCTGAAAGTAATTCTAGATCACCAGCAAAAGCATCACCGAGACCTTTGATATTGACCTCGTTTTTTTTAACAGATGATCCCTCTTCTAAAAATAAACGTCGCTCTTATGTATTTTTATTTACATTTATTTTCCTATAGAGATATGATTGGGGTAAGGCAAATATCTCAACGTTTCCGGCGCTACTGCTCAAGACCTACCATATGAAAAATAGTTATTTACTCAACCGGTTGTCGCGAATATGATTTTACAAGTTTAACTTTTAACACGTAACAGATGCCAAGGTTAAAGACTAATTGCTAATTCTTGTTTTGCTAGAAAAGACTGTAACAATACAACGTAAGGTGACCTTTGCGACTTGTTAGTTGTAACTAAAAGGTAAAAAGGTACACACCCTAGAAGCAAATTCCAAGGAAGCCCTAGGAATGCATTATTATTTTCGAGTGCTTTTTCGAATATTTTTTTCAATTTTTAACGACTCTGCTTTATGCGTTTTTATGTATATAGTTTTAAACGGACTAATATTTGTAATCAATAAACTTTGAACTTTTAAAAATCGCGATAACTCAGGGTTGTTGTAAGGAGTAAAATAATGCTGAAAAGCAGTTGAAATATACTTAGAAATGCGGACGTAGTAGTATTTTGAAGATTGAACTTCCATAAACTTGATTGTCTAGAGACGTTGCTTTTTTAACGAAACCATTATCCCAAAAAGTCTCTTTCGCTATTTTTCCAGTGTAGATAGAGCTGTTTCTCACCTTTGTTGAAAAAAAGACACTGGCTTGCTGGTTGCATATAACAAAGTAAGATATTAGAATTAGCCTTTACATAGTGGTTTAGTGACGCTTAAGGTTTCCTGCGTAAAATATAATGAATTTACATATTCAAATATATCTTTTGTAACCGAAATAGATTTTATCCGTTTGAAACTTGAAAATGCAACAAAAATAATGTTGGAATCTCAGAGTTTAGTTACTAACGTGCTAATTGCCGCATTAAGATTACGATGTGATACGGGATTCCACGTCGTCCGTGTCCGATTTTGTTTTGGCTTTGAATTTCTCTATGTTTATGAGAAGAGTGCTTTATAAAAACCTGTTTCCATGGTCCTAACTGTTTAGTTAGAGCACACGGCAACCTTTTTACTCCCACTTTTATTTTGCTTTTTTTAACTTTAATCGAATGAAAGGAGTTCAAATATGAAATCAAATGTGCTGACTCAGTGTGGCACGATGCTAAGTTTAGGGTTAACTTTTGATTACCCCCATTCTAGGATCTAATGCTATTTGAACCTAATTCCAATTGATCTTATATAGTATTGCGAGACGAATAATGCATTGCGTATATCCAAACATTCTAACTTCAAAAGTAGCTGCCGTATTTCTTGAACAAATTATTCACAATAACTTTCAACTATAGAGACCCACTCCTTTTCCCTTTTTGAATAACACCAAAAAGTGGTACAACAGTTCATTTCCCTTTTTCATAATTGTCATGATTATTTACATTTTCTGATCCTTATACCGCATACATACGTCCCCCCTTGATTTGATCACTCATTTTTTTTTTGTTTATACGCAAGTTTGTTTTATAACTTAAAACTTACAATTTGGAAGAATCTTGAGCGGTGACAAGCAATAGGTGTGTTGAAAGATATTTCGGTTGGAGAATAAATCGTAAAGTGTAATGTAGTACCGTCCATAATCATTACACTGGACATTTTCAATGGACAGATAGAAGTTAAAACGAATGAAATGATTCGTTGTATCCCTGTAATTATCTCCAACAAATTCGAGTATAACATTATCAGTTATGGAAAAAATGTTTGTTTCACCAAAATTAATCGTGTAGCAATCGACCGATACATTTCCCACAGATTCAAAGTGAAAATGGACTTTTATATCACAAAAATCTAGTCCATTGCACAAAAAGTCACAATCGTGGGATGTAAAGTCACAACCTTCATACACTTCACAAACAGATAAAGCTCCAACAGAAGTACCATTTGTACATGGCAGTTGACAATCTTCTTTTGAAATGCAATTAATGAGAATAACATAATAAAACAGTTGTATGCATATTTTGAACCACAATGTCTTGACAGCCATTTTATTCCGAAGAGACCGAGGACATCTGGACAATCAATTTTTGTAATACCTTCCAAGATAACATTAGACAAGGACTGCTCTTCCTCCTTTGCCATTTGTGTGTTTCCCTGATATATTATTAGATTAATCTAGATGCGGAGTTCCAGTTTCTATCTCTCTATAGCAAAAGATTTAATATAACATGGAAGAGAAACAAGAGAAAAACTAAACAACCTAATTGATATATGTTTCTCAAATGTATGGCTGTTCTTCTTTCAACTGCACTTTCCAAGTATTATCACCTGTCGTCTCCAATTTCAACACTGCAAAAGGATATGTTTACATTTGATATACATTAATTAAATTTTCTGTTCGTTTGTTTTTGTTATTAAAATAATAGTTGCAATTCATAAGCTAAAAGGAAAATGAAAGCTTGTGGCGTTTTCAAGAAAACTTCAACATAAAACATAAAGCCTTATTTGCCAATTTCCATACGCAATGTTGCGATATTTTCTACAATTTTGCTCGTAGATCTTGCTACGGCCTTTATTTTTTCGACTCCTGGAGTCTGTCGTAGTAACAATCATTCAAACAATACAGTCTTCCTATTTATATAGTCACACAGAGAGACCGTTAGAAGCTCTCCGATTACGAAATCTCTGAAAGCACCTGCAAAAACGACAACTATGGTGTTGCGGTTGCTCGAGTAAATTGACACTGGTAATCAACTACCGTAAATTAGTGAAAATTTTACGAAGATCGTTCAGAAAATAAATGTTTTATTGCTAGAGGGCATCAGAGCAAGAAATATTGAGACGCAAGATGACGAAATTACTCATTAACGCATGAACGTGCATCAGAAAACGGAAGTTAAGTGAAAGAAATGAGAGCCGGAAAGGTTTGCGAACTTCGAGAGTTACGTTAGGCTAGCCTATGCTTTATAAACGTGCTCACCCCACATAGCATCCTTGCCATTTAGTTAGGCCAGAGTATAACCACGGGAATGCAAGAGTAACCGAGGACAGCTCAT